>JACCIC010000085.1:2077500-2229764 GCA_018907035.1 Sycobia sp. Sy_11 | reverse complement strand
GTCTGGTTGTGATCGTCCCTCTGGTTATTGATTACTGTTGATGACTCATTCCCTTTCCCCTCGGTCATCTCCTGGTCTGTCTCACCCTTTCTCTCGGTCTTCTGGTCCTTCGGTCCCTCGGTCCTTCGTGTTCCCCCGCGTCCCAGGGGTTCCGTTTAGTGACCGGCGACTGCCTCGAGCAGCAGCCGCACCAACGCCCTTACCGAGACCCGTCGTAACCCTCGACGGACAGGTCGGGGGGTGACGACGGCTATCAGTCGCTGCGGTGATGCTCCTGCTGCCGGTAGGTCATCTCGGGTCCCACACGGCGATGTTGGTGCCGTGGGCGCATGGTCCGGAGCTCGAGAAACCGTGAGGCTTCCCGTCGCAGTCCGGGTAGGCCCCCCATATAGCGCCGATACGCCCCTGGTGCAGCGAGGGCAGCTCTCACGACGACCCCGCGTCGTCCGGAGTTGCGACCAGTACGTTTGCAACTACGGGTCGGAGGCAGTCCCTGCGCGCGTGCCCCGTCTGCCAACAGTTGTTGTAGCAGTGCCGCCGGGGATGGGTCCACCTCGGGCCGCGTCGTATCGGCTCTAGGCCATCAAAACAGTACCCCGTTCAAGCGGCGGTTATCTCTCTCCGTATGGCCGCTCCGGACGCAGCTCCACATGAGGGCGTTCTGCTCTCGTGGGTCCGGTGGGAAGCACGAGTCCTCCCGCGGCGAGACGTACCCGTTCGACCACGGTTTCGCCCATCCGAGGACGACGAAGACCAGGACGACTCGGAGCCGCCCGCCACGGATCGGAGTGGTAGCGACTCTCCCACCGTCCAGGGCTCCCCGGGACGGGCTGAAACTCCGGGAACGGTCGATGGCCTGCCCGAGGCCGGGAGATCAGTGGTCGTGCCACCTCTCTTCTGAGCCCCGAGCGGTGGTGTCTCCGCATGTGACTCATCACTAAAAGAATAAGTGCGGAGTTAAGGGATAGCTTCACCACTGGTCCGGTCTAACTACCAAGGGAAAAAAGGAAAGGGGAAAGGAAAACCCAGGGAAACCGGGGCGTCTCATCGCGAACCTATAATCCGAGCCTGGGACTGGCAACGTCGCGAGGGGAGGGGACATAACCCTTTAGTTCCGACACGTGCACCTTCGCGTTTCGCCGGCTCGAGCCCGTCTCGAGCACATAAACTGTCGGGGAAAGCTGATCGGAAATCCGAAAGGGGCCCTCGTACCTAGGAGCCAATTTGGAGGAGAACCTCTGGGTCCCACTCGATAACACGTGTACCCTGCGCAACACTTGGTCTCCCACGTTGAAACTCACATCTCGTCTACCCCGATTGTAGTACCTTTCTTGAGTGGCCCGTGCCCCGTCGATGTGGCGGACGACTAGGTCCCTCAACGCGTCTAAACGCCCATACGGTCCTTCCATACCTCGGGGTCGATCCTCGAAACCAACTCGTGTCTCTCAACCTCTCTTCTCAAGCTTTTGACCGGTTGCGGATGCCGGCCGAAGTTTAAAAACGCTGGTGACACTCTCGTTGATGTTTGTGTCGCTGTGTTCATGGCGTGACGTAGTTCGCACAGATGTAGGTCCCAATCGCGGTGGTCCGGTCCCACGAATATAGAAATCATGGTCTTTAAGGTCCGATTACTCCGCTCCACAGGGTTGGCTTATGGGTGGTATGGTGGCGTAGCGACATGTTTCACGCCATATCCTTCTAACATCTTCTTTAGTACGTGATTATCGAATTCAGTCCCATTGTCGCTCAAGAAGTAGTCTGGCGTGTTCCATCGGAATAGGACTAAATCCTCGAAAGCCTTGGCGACTGCCTTGCCGTCGGCTCTCTTCAACGCCTTTAATTCGACCCATCGGGTGAATAGGTCCTGGAAGACCAGTATATACTTGTATTGCCCCTTACTCGGGGGGAGCTCGACGACATCGGCAGCCACAACGACCAAGGTCCACGATGCGATGACCCATTAGTCCTTGTGGTCCTGTTTGCGTGGGCTTATGCCGTTGGCACTCGGGGCACTGGCGAACGTAGGTGTTCGTATCGTGGTAGATCCCCGGTAAGTCGTAATCTCGCGTGATTCTGTCGTACGTCTTCTTGACGCCCAGATGGCCAGCTGACGGTTCCTCATGTGCCTCACGCAACACTCTCTCTCTGTGGTCCGTTGGCACAACGAGTTTCCAATTTTCGTGGTCCTCTGTCACGTTCTCCAAAATAGGGTCCACCCTGCGCCTGTATAACATACCGTCGCGTACCATCCACCCCGGAAACTTGTATGGGAATTCTATGACTTCCTGAACTCTCCGGGTGTACCATTCATCCTCACACGGTTCGAATGCAGCAATTTCTTCGAACTCGTTCTCAAACATCCGGGACAACGCGTCCGGGTCGTGGTGAATGGCTCCGCGTCTATGTATTATCTCAAAATCCCATTGCTGCATCTCTAGGGCCCAGCGAGACAGGCGGCCAGTAGGTTCTTTCAGGTTCCGGAGCCAGCGAAGTGCACTGTGGTCCGTAATTGCTGTGAACTTATAGCCTTCCAAGTATGGTCTCAGTTTCTTGATCGACCACAGCAACGCCAAGCACTCTTTTTCTGAGGTCGTATAGTTGCGCTCCGCCGCGGTCAATACGCGATTCACGTAGACGATCGAATGCTCACCATCCTCTCCCTCTTGCGTCAGTACTGCCCCGATCGCGTAATGGCTCGCATCACACTGTACCGAGAATGGCTTCGAAAAATCCGGCCGTGCGAGCACTGGCGCGGTCGTCAACGCCTCCTTGAGTTTGTTGAATGCCTCTTCTTGATCTGTGTCCCAGGCCCATGGTTGGCCCTTCTGTAATAACTTAACTAACGGGATTTCAGTTCCGAATCTTTATCGATGAATCTCGAATACCAGCCAACTATGCCTAGGAACCGACGCAGTTGCTTCACGGTCCTCGGGGCTGGGTACTCTAACAATGGTCGTACTTTCTCTGGGTCCGGTCTGAGACCTTCACGGTCCAATAGGAAGCCGAGGTACGCCACTTGAGAACAGCAAAACTCGCACTTCTTCCTATTTACTGATAGTCCTGCACCTCTCAGTCGTTTCAACACGCGCTCTAGCCAGGCCATGTGGTCCTCAAACGATTCTGTCGCTACGATGATGTCGTCCAGGTATCCAAATACGTTGGGTTCATACTCTGGTCCGAACAGTGCGTCGATGAGCCGCTGGAAGGTCATGGGGGCGTTCGTCAGGCCGAACGGCATTCTGATGAACTGCCAGAGACCTGATCCGGGTACTGCGAAGGCCGTGAACTTCCTGCTCTTTGCGTCCATTGGTATCTGGAAGTATGCTTCCTTCAGGTCTACCTTCGATAAGAATCTGGCCTTACGCAGTTTATCTAAGATAGAATCCATACTAGGTAACGGATAGGCGTCCTTGACGGTGACGGCGTTCAGGTCTCTGTAGTCCACACAGAAATGGAACGAACCGTCGGACTTTTTCACGATAACAGGCGCGCTGCTCCACTCACTGGCCGAGCGCTCGATCACTCCTTTCTCAAACATCTTCTTCACTTCATCCTGTGCTACTTGCATCATCATCGGCGACATGCGTCTCGGCCGGTGTTTGACTGGAGCCGCGTCCTGTACCTCTATTCTATGTTCGGTCAGGGTAGTCGCTCCCAATCGTTCAGCGGCCTCGGGCAACAACTTACTCACGAGGTCCTCGACTAAGGTCCTTTGGTCCTCGCTGGCTTCGACGATATCCGCGCATTCGGCCGATATTGCTAACTGTTCCTCTTCTGTCTCTTGTCCCGTGCGACTAAATTTTCTCCACCTACCGCCTCGTATACGCCACTGTCCAGATCCAAGACGGGCTTCGACCTCCCAAATCTGGCAAAAGTCCATACCCAATATAATGTCGTGGTCCAGGAAACTCGCGGCTTTGACTGATAACTCTCCGACAACTCCATCCACTTCTACTATTAGCGGTAGCTCGCCTAGCATGGTCGTCCCTCCGCCGAGGGCACTCTTCAGCCTCGTCGAGGTCGGCCGTAGTCGATCCTTGAATCGCTCGGCTACTCGAGGTCCGACGACCGAAACTATAGCTCCAGGATCGAACAATGCGCGATAATTCATCCCGTTCATCCACACGGGAAGAAACAATCGATTCTCTAGCGTCGCACCGGCTACCTCGGGTCCCTCTTGGTCCGGGCCGGTTTCTTCCGTCTGTGTTTCCTCCAGGTCCTGGGACTCCACAGGTCCTGATGTTCGAGCTAACTCCGCTCCAGCTCTACTCCCCCCCTGAACTTTACTGTGGAGAGGTCCCCGCGTTAGCCAGGCTGGAGGCGTACCTCCCGGCCATCTCGGTGGCGGGAACTCTAATTTCTTCAACACTTCGTTCAATGCGTAGTTAGCACTCTGCGGGGCACTCTTGGCTTCGGACGCTCCTCGCGCATCTATCGTCGGTCGGGGCGGTCTTACTATACCCGGTCTCTCCTCCGCATACCACTTTGCTCCCTCGGGGACTCCCCGATCTGCACTTGACCTATCCAACAATCTTCGATCTCACGATTCTCTCGCCGCTCACACCGGACTCCGGTGTTCTCCTTCGGTACCTTTCGCTCTAGCCTCGCATGCTCCACTTGATCTGCTGCCTCACACGCAGGCTTCTCCGGTTCACGCTTGACTTGCGGCTGGACGTCACCACTTAGTGGCTCCTTTTTCTTCGGGATGGCTCCCTTGGACTCCGGCATGGGGTTCGGTCCTAACGGCGTCCCGAGGGTGAACAGGAGGTTGCGGGACTGTTGCGTCCCCCCGTCCTCTCGTTTCCCAACCTCGTACAGATGGGGGCGCAATCAGGGCAGTCACGGATTGCAACTCCCTCTCGGCCGCACCATTGGCACGACAGCGTGCTTCTCCGACTGCTCGGGCAGTCGGTGGCATAATGGCCGCGTTGATGACACCGGTAGCATGAGATGCTCGGGCAGTTCGCCGCCCGGTGTCCTACGGCTCTACAGTGGAAGCACGAACCGTAGAACCGTCCGTCTTCCCTGTCATGCGCTGGCGGCGAGCTCCTCCGAGTCTCCTCGCGGCTTCGATTCTGCCACCGACCGTTGTCGTCGAAACGGCGACTCGGACGTTGTGGCGATCGGATTCTTGGTTGCCGCGCTTCCCAACTTCTTGGCCGCTGTCGTGGTGCGTTGGGAGATGGCCGTCTCACGGCTGCAGCGTAGCTCTGCGGTCTCTCCGGTTTGGTCGTTGCCATCGATCTCGGCGTCTGGGTCTCCACTGGTCCCTGTACGGCCGCCGCTACCTCTCTGACCTTAGCTTTCGATCCTTTGGTCCTCCTCCGAGTCTCCTTGTATCCTTCACTATCGGTCGACTCAGTCCTTCGGCCTCTATCACTCTGCGTGATGGCCGCGACCTTCGTCGCCTTGGCCTTAGCTACGGCGGGAGCAGCGCTACGAAGCCTCATCTTGTCCTTCGCTGGTGGTGCGCTCTACCGGTTTTGGAGCTCCATTGTTCGCTCCATCTCGAGGCCATAACGTGTTAGTTCTGTAAAGTTGGTGAACGTCTTGCCCACCATGTAGACCTGATACTCTGGTCGTAGGTTGTTGGCAGCGACCATCACCTGCTCGCTCAACGGCGGCGGTCTCCGGAAGTACGAGACGATGTGTCTGAACTTGGCGACGAAGGTGGCAACGGTCTCGCTGTGGTCCTGGGTCCTCGAATAAAGCTCCCTTCGAAGGTCGTCCTCGCCCAGCTGGTTGATGAATCTAAGCCTGAATGCCTCTTCAAAGGCTGCCCAGCTATTGGTCTCCGCCCGTATAGGTCGATACCACTGCTTAGCATCTCCCTTCAGGGTACTGGGAATCGCCCTGATCAATTCGCTCTCCGCCAGGCGGGCTGAGTATCTACACTCTTCGAGGTCCGCGAGGTATTCTTCCGGATACTCCTGGTCGGTCCCCGAGAACTTGATACCCCAGTCCTTTAGGATTCTCGCTGGCGAGTGCTGTCCGTAACCCCGACCGCTCCCGTGTGGACACGCACACGGGGGCGAGGTTGGCCTCACTGCGTCCCGTTCTAGGCTAGTGTTGCGGACGGGAGGTGGCGGCGGACAACAATCTCGGCCAGGATTTCCGGTCCGTCCGGTCGGCGGGCGTTCTCGCGTCACGGTCGGTCCGTATTCTGCGGCTCTGCTTTCGGTCCGACCTACTTTGCTAGTTCCCGTCCTGGGGGTAGGCGCGCGCGTGGCTTCGGGCCGATCGCCTCCTCCGTGCTGACTGTCCTCGTCAGACGCCAAGTTTGCGTCGTCGTCGACCTCCTCCCTGGCGCGAGGACCTGTTGGTCGAACTGCGTCAGGATTGATCGACGCGCCATCTCGTCCTGTAACCGCAGCCGCTCTTCTTCATTGCGTTCCATAGCCATCTGGAGGATGGAAGCCAGTTGCAGACCTGCCACCCGTTTTTGATCTTCCAGACGGCGCAACGAAGCCGACTGATCTGCCAGGCTGACCGTTGACACCACCCCCGGGTTGATCGTAACCGATTGAGTGTCTGACGTCGGTATATTGCTCCCCGCCATGGTGTACTTCGACGTGGTGGTAGTGCACGTCGTCGCGGTGACCGTCACAGCCCTGCCGGGAATCTGCGCGGCCTTGGGCGGCGAAGTCCGTAGGCTCTCGAAAGGATTCACCCCCACCGTCGTCGGCGGGGTTGTTCGTCCAGGAATCTCCAGCTCGTCCAGGGTGGTCATCGGGCGTCCATGCCCACGTCCTGTCCATCTACGGCGCTTATCGACGAGGAAGTCATCCACGACTCGGGTCTGGTCCGCACCGCGGGTGGACGACGAGTCCCTATCTTCCTCGTCTTCCGTTGTCCAGGATATCTCTAAGGACGGGTCCTGATTACGGAGCTCAGCCCTTAGAAGGCGTCTCTGTAGCGTACGACGGTCGCCGTGCGTGCTTGCACCTAGTGAGCTTAAGACGGCCTTTAGCTGGTCCTGGTCTAGACGGCGAATCCGACCGTACATCGTCCAGGCCCCATCGTACTGGTCCATAATTAGCTCCAACGACGCGTTGCTTGTGTCGCTCTTCACGGACGCCATGGTCACTTCTAGAGATTATGCCTCGTCTATTCGCTCCTGTGTACGCTTGCCCTGTTCGAAACGCGATCTGCTTTGCCGTCCGGAATCGTCAAACGGAGGCGGGATAGCGGACGACAAACGGGGGTGCACGTGTGTGGGAGCAAACGGGTAGGGGGACCGAATCGCGTGCCAGCGGGATCGTTTACAATGAATTTCAAATTATAACATTTATCAATTAAATTATATAAATCTGGCGATTACCTTACTTTTGTACCTAGAAGGGATCGAATGAGAGAATAAACAACTCGACGAGCAAGATTTCAACCATCGGTTTTACAATACCGTCGATACTATCCCGTCTAGGTATTTCGACCTCTTCCGTAATCTGATCCACTATTCTCGCAAATTCCCTCGATCGTAGATTTTTAGATTAATTCTGAGTTATCTTCCTGAAAAAGGGAAACAACGCGAGCTGGCTGGCAAGCGATCGGAATTGTCCGATGGACATCAGCAAAGATGTAAATATATAGAATTATAATAATGCGTGACAGTCAGTGATCAAATCAATCAATAGTAAATTTGTAACATATAATGAAATCAATGAACGTACCTCAATCGACAATTAAGTTTAGGGCTACCATGCCCCAGGCTCGTCTCCCGATTCGAAAAGAACGAAATTTTTATGATAGCTTATAAGGGTATGTAAACTTTCAGTCGTATTCCTGTAGTATTTCTACTTCATTTCCTCCTTAGATAATTCCTTTGAAACTCTTACAGCGCAGAATATAATGAGACGGAAGTGCTTTAATGAGCATAGACTTTTTTATCTTTCTTAATTACTTCGCTTTGCACTGTTAAAAGAAACATCGTTGTTTACGATTTTGCCGTTTTTGTTTTTTTTTTCCAAAGTTAATTTAACAAAGAACGCCCATAAGTCATTGAAACCGCATTGAGAACCAGTAGCAATAATACATCAATTTCTGTATAACATCAAGTGAAGAGGAGGCTGCAACTACAAAAATACACTCAAAGATTAATTTTCTTAAGAAGAAAAAAATTTTTACCTATTGACGAGGCAACAGGTCGCCATTTGTTCAAATTTATAAAGTATTATAAAGTTTAAGATTTTAAACGAACACGTTTTACAAGCTTAAATCCAATTTTCAGTTTCGTAACAAAAAAAATTTTTTTTTTTTTTTTTGAGTAAATCAACAAAATTTTTAATTTGATATAATAAAAAAAATAATAGAGCTACAGCCTATGGAACCCCTATACTCTCTATACAATAAATTTAGCTATAGATTAACAATAAATCTTCTGTTAGTCACAGATTGGATACAACAAATCGGTTAAGAAAAATCTACAAATTTACATGAAATCGAATTACGATAGGGATTCGCGCTCATGAAAAAAATAAGTATCATAGCAACATCTACACGCAAGAAGTGGATTAGTGTTTCCATATCGAACAGTACACGGACGGCCGAAAAGTATACATGCATGTATATGCGTATGCATGCACACTCATTGCTTAAAATATAACTCACACGATTATGAATTTAATGAGCCGATCAAAAATTACTAGTTTGTTCTTAGTGTAATAAAAATTTATAAATGTTAAAAAAAGGTAACGCAATCTCAACAAAAAAATCTATATGTGGATTAATTAAAGTAAGTCCCGCATAAAAATAAATGTCTGATATTTTCAATGATATTTTTACTTAATATTACTGCTTTCGTTCAGCAGAAAGTCTTCAATAATTGTTTGTTTCCAACTAAATTATTTTGCATAGCCGATGAAATGACAAAACATTATTTGAACTCATTTACAAATTTCAAAATGCCCATTTTTTCTGTTTGTTTTTGACTCACCTCTATTACTTCTTAGTAGCTTGTATTTTTATTAATTTATTAATTTATTGTCAAAAATACTCATTGCATTCACAGCGAATTTAATGCTATTTATTTGTCAATCACGAGAGCTTTTTCGTTTATAAATTGAAGTGCATAAATTTTAAGCAAAAAAAAGTAAATTACGTACAATATAGTTTCATGCAAAAAGAGAATTTTTCAAAAAAAAATTTTTAATAAAAATTATGTGATTGCTGCAAAAAGAAGTTTTAAATTCAATTAAAATTAGTGATCATTTTAAATTTAAACATAAATTTGCTCCCTAGGTCTTCCGTGAAAATCAAGAAATGATAAGAAATCAGTAATCCAGGTGTGAATTGTGAATTTTTACAAATTAAAAAAAATTAAAAATATCCCTTTTTTTCTTCAAAAACAAAGGATTAATTTTTTAATTAATTATTAATAACAATTAATACAATAACAATTAATTGATTAATAATTTCTCACACAAAAAAATTAATTAATTCTAAATTTTTTCCTCACAATTTTTTTTTTCTTCACACAAAGAAATTAATTAAGTTCTTTTTTTTTTTCACAAACTTTTTTAATTAAAAATTTCACAACACAAAAAAATTAAATTTCCTTTACTTTTTTTTCTTCGCAAACAAAATTAAACCAAATTTTTTTTTCTCTCTCCTTTTTTTTTTTTTTTTTTTTTACAAATTTCAAAGTAAATTTTTTTCCACAAGTTTTTCAAAGAAAAAATTTTCACAAACAAAAAAAAATTCAACTTTTTTTTTTTCCTTTTCTTCTTCACAAACAAAAATGAAATTATCAAAAATTCTCTCCTCTTTTTTTTCAAACATTTTTTTTTTCCACAAATTTTTTCCCACAGAAAAACAAGAAATTTTTTTTTTTTTTTTTAAATTTTTCCAAGATTCTAAATTTAATCCCGCGATCCCAACCGGCTGAGCCCCACGTTGTGCGCCATTTCTGTAATGCCGCGACCCGCTCTCCGAAAGTTGAATCGTATTTCAACCCCGGTGAGGGCGCGCACACACAAAAAAAATGTTTGTATTTATTACTTCACTCTCTTAGCTTTAATTCTCGGAGGGGGTTCCGCCGGTCTGGAAAGCGAGGAAAAGGGTGTTCTTTTTTTTTTTTTTTTGGTTTCCTGAAAGGACAAACACACTGGGAAACAAAATTATGCGGCGTCCACTAATGCTTAACTCACCCCGTTTATTAATTCACAAAAATTTTTTTTTTTACACTAACATGGCGGATTTCGCCCGGTCCGCATGCTCGGCCCACCACGACCGCGACCCGCGTCCCGACGCACTTGCCGACTTGGGAGGAGGGTGCTCGGGGATGGAAGGAGGGGACCGGGGACACAAGGGAGACACTCTAAGAGAGACACGCGGCGGGTGTTCGCCGCTCGCCAGGGTGCTGACGTCCCTCCGGCTGTCACTCTCTCTCTCTCTCTCTTCAGCTCACCTTCTCGGCGGTGGTGGTTGCCCCGGTGGTCTTCTGGGCTCCTTCGGTCGCGTCCGCCCGGCTTCTTCTTCTTACTCCACCCTCTCTCCTTCTCTCTTCTCAGCCTTTCTCTCCCTCTTCCTTACTCTTCTTTCCTCTGCCTCTCACTTCTTTCTTACTCCTCACTTTCTTCCTTTACTTCTCACTCCCTTCCTTTACTTTCACTTTCTTCTCACCTTTCACTTTCCTTACTCTTCTCTCCTCTACCTCTCACTTCTTTCTTACTTCTCACTTTCTTCCGTTACTTTCGCTCCGGCGGCCAACAGCGCACTACTCTCGTTCTCTGTTTCTTCTTCCTTTTCGAACTCGGCCGGCGGCGCGCGGAGTCTTCGTGTCTCCTTGCTCGCAGGGAATGAGGAGGGGAGGGGGGGGGGAAGTTCGGCGACGGCCGACCGCGGTCGTGACGTGCCGAACACGCGCTTACAAGTAACAACATTTATTAGAAGCTTGTTTCGCTATCGCTAGTATAATTAATCACTATGTTCCCTTGACTATTTAAGCATACGCCCTGAATAATTGTCATCATGGACTTTCAGGACGAATTAGCCGGCACGTCGATAATTAGAACAAGATCTCTATCATAACACTCTAAATACATATTTACAAAACCTCTCGCAACGAGGCTAAGATTATCTACTTCAGATTTCACTCTTTTTTTTTTAACAGAACCCAGAGCGAGCATTATCGATAGCATTTTCCTTTTAAATTTTAACAAAAAAAACACATGCCACTAACATTGGTTTTTAACTAGTCGCTTTGTTTTTAACATTCTTTGTAGAAGCTATCATTGAAAAAAAAAGAAAAGAAAAAAAAATCGAATGGGTGTCGAGAAGTAATTTATCGTTTAATTATTAAAAGCAAAATGAAATATTTATGACAGTCTCACACATCCTTTTATTTATATGAATTATGAAAATAATCGTGTCCAAGTGCTATATGTGTGAAAAAAAAAATATCGTCCAATGAGAATCGAAATCGGTGTCTACTTTATTTAAAAGCACGTTCTATAACACTAATACAATTACTGCTAATAGCTAAAGGTTAATTTCTAGTTATGAATGACGGACTATTTTAACTATCTTTATTTTCTCAATGTCCTTTTAGACATTTTGTACTCAAGATTATTTTTTTTTCCTTTAAATGCCTCACAAAGCTGCTCTAACAATAAACGTTTGAAAATCTAAAATTTTTGGCACTGCAACGATAATACTTTAATTAAACGTAACCACGAAATTACTTTTCATAATTCATTTGATATCTTTACAAATACGTATTTTTCTTTAATTTGCTGTTAATTCAACATTTAAAGTGATTGTAAGACTAGTGCGAATTCTGAATAGTTCTGCAATGGAGCAAAAATAAGTTAACCAATTCTGGTATTCCGTTAAATAGCCAACTTGCTCAATTTTTCAACAAATGCAAAGAAAAAGAAACGAATTTTTATTTTATATAAAAAGAAAAAACGCAGTTATACGAACACAATATCGTTAACTTATACTACTTATTTATTCCTATTCCTAATTACCTCTATTTAATTCTAGTTTATTCTAAATATCTCTAATCATATCTATTTAATTCTAGTTTATTTTAAGCATTCTTAATTATCTCTATTTAATTCTAGTTTATTCTAAGTATCCTTAATTATATCTATTTATTCTAGTTTATTTTAAGCATTCTTAATTATTTCTATTTAATTCTATTTATCTCTATCATTTCTATTTTCTATCATCTTCTTCTTAAATCCGTTGACCTCATACTCGGCTCGTGTGCGGGACGAAAAAATAGGGGGGGGGGGGGACCGTGCCGAGCACAAGGCGTGACGGCGCGCGCGAGCGCCTTAATGTTTGTATATCCGCGAAATGGCGCGCGCGTCGTCGTTATTTGGACAAGTCGGCGCGGCGCCTTGTGACGCCCGTCACAATATATATATATATATATATATATATATTCATATATATTAGCCCGAGTTCCCGCCCTGGAATAGTAGGAAGTAAACAGGTACGTGATGGGTTAAAAAGGGCCTTATTACAAGCCTTATATATCCACTTCATCGTATCTGGTCTGAGGGCCCACATCCTGCCTATGGCCCTACTAAACTGCCACAAACAAACCATCAGCCTATCAGCTGTGTGTTTCAGGTGATTTTTCCACGATATCTTACTATCGTTGATAATACCTAGGTATTTCATTTGTTTTTTTGGGGTTAATGGTTGCCCTCCTAGAGTCAAGTCGCATTCTCTATTCCATTTGTATTTTCTGGTGCAGACTATGACTTCAGTCTTCCTTGAATTAACAGTGTGACCTGTCTGTCTACGCCATCTGTCCATCACGTTGAGGGTTCCTTGTAAGATCTCCGTAAGGGGGTCTAAAAAGGGTCCTCTGGCGATCATCATGATGTCGTCGGCATAACCAATCGCCGTACAACCCATATTGTTCAGTCGTTTCAAAAGGTCCTTCACCACGAGGCACCATATGAGTGGAGATAGAACACCACCCTGCGAGCACACAGACAATTACGCCTCCTTGGATCGTACTCCGTTTACTGATTTCCAGAACGCGATTTTCCAATACGTGGTCAATCCATTTCGCAATGCATGGAAGAATGTCACATCTATTCTTGGCTCTTGGCACCATGGCGTCTTGGTTTTAGTTATACGCCTACTGCATATAAGCTATGAAAACAAAAATTTTCAGCTGTAGGCGTATAATTCTATATATAAATATACATATATAACACACTATCGGAACTTCCGATTTTGTAGTAAGGATTCTTTACTTTATCTTTATATTTTCTTTTTACTATATTAAACACATATTTAGTCTGTTGAGTTTAATTATGAATAATAATAAGCCTAATAATAATAACCATCCTAAATTATTAATTGTTGATTTAATGAATATTATTATTATATACAACTAGTAACATTAGAATTCATTTAATAGAATTATAAAGTGTAATAGCTAGAGATATTCATATAAATATTTTAATCAGAAGTTTATAAGATGAAACGATAATGATTATAAATTTAGTCGGCAGGCCCCCGGCATTACATTCATACACTTAAATTCACTTAAATTACATATTACAGACTCACCATGAGGGCGATACTGGGGGGGGGGTGCCGTTGACGGGCCCTGTGTGGCAGAAGGTGCGCCCGTTGAGTGACCATCCTCCACTTTCTTGCCGCTCTCTTCTGGGTCCACGCCCGTAGCTCGCCCGCTCTCACGTCTCCTCCGACTCTTCGTCCACATCGCTCTCCGTAATTCTTTCTTCTTTCTCTCGCTTTCTCTCTCTATCTTACTACTCCTTGGCTCTCCCTTTCACGTCTCTTCACCTGGTATATTCTCTCTGTAAATCTCGTTCTTCACCTTCTCTATCTTCTATTTCTCAATGTCGTTCTTCACCTTCTCTATCTTCTACCTGTCAATTTCGCTCTCCACGTATCTCGGCCATTCGTGCGAATAAAATTTCTGTTCTTTTGGATTGTAAGTGTAGGAAGGAAGTAACGCGGAAGTCCGAAGTTTGTGACGTGTGCGGGGAAGAGTGATCATAAAAACAAAATAAGGACTCAGATTGCCCGGCGTGAATTTTGTGCGCGCACTCAGAACATTGTCGTTTTCTCGTTCTTGCTCTTTATCTCTCTCTCTCTCTCTTTCTCACGAGATCGTGGGATCGCCGCGGAAGAGGACGAGGAGCAGCAGCAGCAAGCGCACGAGGGGACGTCCTCGTATTTATCGGTAGCGGGTGAGTGGGCCTGTGCGCCCTTATTTATGAAATACTTGTATATGTAATTCGCACGAGTGGAGAAAGCGGGACGCGGGAAAGTAGGTAGCGGTGGCCACCAAGGGGGGTGGCGGCGGGTCCCAGCGAGCGGAAGATGGCGGACGCAATCACGTTTAATGTATACCCGAGCGGCGCATCGTGATATTCTGCGAGAACATGCCTGTAACTTTTTTAATAAACGAATATATTTGGGATATAGGTGTTGTTATTTGTGCGAAAAATTCTAATTAATAAAAGGAAAATTTATG
Organism: Sycobia sp. Sy_11; assembly: GCA_018907035.1. Taxonomy (NCBI): domain Eukaryota; kingdom Metazoa; phylum Arthropoda; class Insecta; order Hymenoptera; family Epichrysomallidae; genus Sycobia; species Sycobia sp. Sy_11. The sequence goes on along the minus strand of JACCIC010000085.1, from coordinate 2,215,288 downwards.
TATGTATATATGTGTATATATATATTGTGACGAGAGTCGCAAGGCGCCCGCGCCGACTTGTCCCCCTTAATCCGTCCTTATTCCCTGGCGGACGGAGAGATGCGCGAGACTCCGCTGTGGGCAGTCCGAACAGAAGGGACTCCGTGGTCGGCCGCCGAAGAGAACAGTTCGAAGAGTGCGATAGAGAGAGGCAGCATGAAGAGGTGCAGAAAGAAAGGAGAAAAGAGTCCGCGGTGAGCAGTCCGAAGAGAAGGGACTTCCGTAGAGTAGTCGAAGAGAAGTCTCCGCTGTTGAAGTCCGAGAGAAGTTGGAATAAAGATGTGAGCTGGATGAGAGAAGGACAGCAAGAAGAGCAAGTTGAAAGAAGGAGTGTAGTCAAAGAAGAAGAAAGAAAAGAGGAGCTGTGAGGCGAGGGAGACTTCGACAACGGCGAATAGCTGCGTGAACTCACCGAGAAGCCACAAGCCAGTAAGTGGACGGCGGCCGCTCTACGGACGCACCTACTATTATCTAGGGCCCGTCATCGGCACCTCCTTCACCGCGATCGACTTCGTGAGTATTTATCGCCAGGCGACGAGCTCTGCTGCGCAGTTCGGCGGGATACCGCGTGTGTGCGGTGATCGGATTTCGCTTCCTTCCTTCCCTTCCTCTGCCCCCCCCCCGGACGAGCGCTATGGGTCGCGAGACGCGTTCGGAACGCGCCGGACACGTGGGCCGGAGTAGAGAGAGAGAGTGTTTGGATCGGGAGCGCCTGAGAAAGGTCAGGAGATGGATCATATTGGGAAATAAAGTGTTGGAAAATTATATATCTCCGCGCGTAATTCTTGCCCCCCTCCCCTTCTCTCAAACATTTCCTTTTTTAGGCCGGCGGGAAATAGAAATTCCTATTTAGGAGCAGCCCCCGCAAATCTAGTAAGGAAGCACTGGAAGCCGAGTGCTTCGTGCATAGTCATGCCCAATCGGCAGTTATGTCGTAATGAAGCAGAGGTGCAGCTTCGAGTGTGCATAGATGGAATGAGGTTAAGTGTCCCATTCCAAGTGTACACTCAGTTACAGTTGCAATAAGCCCTGCTCGGGATGGACATATTGAAAAAAGCGTCCGAATAGACTTTGGCACGAACACTTGGACCACGCGTAGGAACGTCGTAAGATCGTTCTTAAACACTGAAGGGGAGGTTGTAGCTCGTCTCTCGGCATTAGCGGCGTTAAGCGGGGTAGATGAAATAACAGCACCCCAACGCCTTCGGCTGAACCATCTGCTAGACGTCATACTGAGAGACGAAGAGACGCTACAAGAAGCGGAGGTGACTCCACACGTTATCGACGTATAGGGGCACCGACCAATTAAGCAGAGACTGCGGAGGATCCCGTGATCTCCATTGATAGGTACTACAGGCAAAGATTATCTATCTTGTACTTTTTCTCCCTTAGGTTGGAAGCATGATCCCCAACATTGGCAGAGGCCGATGCAGAGGCCAAATCGTCGCAGAGGACGCGAGACGGCCAGGTCCACTAGGGGCCTCGGGCACCGTGGGTAATGACGCGCGCGGCAGAGGGGACTACCCAGAGATCACGGTATTAATGGAGCGGATAGATTTCAGCAGTAGGGGGAAACGTAAGAATATCCCAAACGAGTCGCGGCAGGTAGGCTTGATAGGCCAGGGGGAAATGGCAGGCAGAGAGCCCTCACCGGAGAGGCAAGAGCAGGAAAGGGCGATCGATGAGGAAATGGCCAGGCGCCATTACTATTATTGATGAGGAAACCGCGTCGTACTACCGTACGAAACCCTTCGAATCACGGGACGAAATGATAGCTCCTTTGCCCAAAAACCCGTTCAGATAGCCGGGGAAACCATCTACCAACCCCCACCTAGGATGAAAAGGAATTATTTCCACCCTAGGTCTAAGGAAGTGGTGGTTATCCGCCTCCCACCGGAACGAATCGTATGGACTCCGGAGATGGGGGAACTAAAAATTAGACGGGGGGATGAGTTGGCATTCTAGCGTACAACTGACACTCAAGCGGGTGAGCCACTAACCTCAACCCGCGAAGAAGTACCCCAACAGGCTAGGGAAAAACAGCAACAAGGAGCAACGACCCGGGTGTGGGGTAATTGGTCATACTCGGCATCCATACCGGGCTTAACTCCCGGATTACTACATGGCTTCATGGACCGGGTGAATGCAGTCCAAGCACCGTGCGAACTTCCCTTCGAATTTGTATATTTATGAGGCGAGTGATGCTTCACTCGTTTCTAAACTAGAGCTAGCTATGTGTACTGTTTAACAATTTGCGGAACCATGTTGTCCGCGTGGCATTGGTGGTTTTATAGGGACCAACCTCCCTGTTTCTATTCTAATCCTTAATACTAAGACTGAGCTATACGCCGTCTCGGTTACTTGCTACGTCCGCGGCTGCCTGAATCACATACGCGAAAAGAAGATTCGATACATCTACGCCGACAGTGCTGGGAGACGTGTAAATTATACAAAAACAAAATAGAAATGTATATAATGCCGCTTTCGGTCTCCTGTGGTACAAATAACATAATAGAACTTATAGATAAATAAATGTTTATGCAGCTGTTTTGCTGCCTGAATCGAGACATGCCTTGACACTCTTTATGTTACGCATAATATGATATTTACGCATAGTAATAATGATATTTCTATGGTACACTTAAAAGAGAAAACAACAAAAACTTTTTATTCTTTTACATTAATTCATGATACCTACATTTGATTAACAAAATTTGAAATGAAATAAGTGTTAAAGAACTGTAATAGGGCGTAATATTTCTCGTTATTTTAGAATATTTGGTAGATACTTATTCTTCATAATACCAAGTTATTAAGTTTAAAAATAATCATCGGCTGTTCAAGTAATTTAGGAAGATAGCAGCTGTTTCATTTACATCAATTGTCATTAAAGAAGGGAATTTAAAATCTTAAAATAATAACTTAACGATACTAAATCAATTACAGGTATTTAAAATAGATTAAACAATAACCATTTACGAAGATAAAATAATTGGTTAGTTAGCTAATTAATGACACCATGGAACATAACGTGAAAAACGATGATTCATGGGATGAGGAGAAATCACCCGAGGTGATCGAAGCGAGCCTCTGGGCAAAATACCAGTCGATGAATCTAAGTACGCTAGGAGAGGAAGCAGACTGGATCAAGATTCGCTCGGACGGACTCCCGGCGGATTTGCGAGATCGTTTAGTGAGGTTTGGGCTGAGAGCACAGCTAGGTGAACTGGCAGCCTCCTGGAAACCATCACTAGATGAGAGACCAAAATCGGAAGCACATACCTCCATGGGGAGCATGGCAGCAGGAGACATTTCTCCAGAGGTTGTTGACACCGTTACTCGGCGAGGTGTCATAACACAGCAACCGAGCCTGGCGAGAACTGAAGCTGGACCTGGCACTGAGAGAGACGGTGATACTACAAATGGGTCCAGAGAATCGCTCTAGGAGATAATATTAACACAACTGAGACACCACGTATATTGATATGTTAAATATCTGCTAATTTTCATATAACCGATGTCTAATTTCGACAGACGTCTTGTAACGCATTTCCCGCGTTACTATATATATATATTGCAATGGGGATTGCAGTCGATCACCACCTGCAAATTAAAATTAATCGTAAGTACGAGGTCCATAACTAAATGAGCGAGGGTGGTCGATCTAACTGCTGAACCGAGCAGGCTCTACCCTCCTTTATCAGTAAATGAGGTAGGTTGGAGAAGAAAAAAAGGGAATAAAAACCACAGTGAAGAGAGAAAAGAAGCGGAAGAAGAAGCTAGCTGTATGCTCGCACACAGCTGGAAGCGACTGCATGCACCTTGGAAGGTGCAGAAATAATAAGGAAAGATAGGAAGAGAGAAGTAGAAAGAAAAGGTCATACACATGCAGGAGCATACGGCTGCATATATGAAAATAAAAGAGAGACAGATAAAGATATATATATATATATATATATATATATATATATATATATTCATGCAGGAAAATAAGACTGCATACATGTCAATAAAGAGAGAAAGAGAGAGACAAAGATAGAGATATATACCGCCCGCGGTGCACTCATACATTCCAGGCCGCATCGTTGACTCCTGGTACTCCATCCATCATGCCTATCGATGATTGTGTTTACATCTTCCTAACCTCTTGTTGCCTTGCAGACTCCGCCTTAAGGCGCGATAGCGCGCGCGTCGTTTCCGTTCTCTTGGAACAGTCGACGCAGACGCTTTGTCACAGAGGGTGCAGCTGCCACAGAGGTCAAGGGGCTTTAACATTTCTTTGGACCATTAAGCCAGCCGGTGCTCTTTGAGATACTTTATGTATCTGGCATTGTGGGCAGTGTTGTATGTACTTGTAGAGGTCCCTTCTCATTCCAGGCCAGTAATACTGTTGATTTATTTTATGTGCTGTTTTTTCTACGCCGAAATGTCCTGACGTGGGGGTATTGGCATTCACATAATACCCTTTCTCGGTCGTTAATTTAGTATTACGAGTTTCGAGTCATCTGGGTTTACGCATATAATGTTTCAGACATTATTCGGATAGTGTTCATACATCCTGTCGCCTCGTGACTCGATGTTCAGTCTGGACGATTCTCCGGATGGTTTTGAGTTTCTCCCATTTTACGCTCTTACCAGTGGTTTTTCTCGAGGTTTGTGAGGATTGCGGCAGGGGATTCATCCCGTTGGAAAGTTGTGAAAGAGCGTTTGGTACATGCTGTAGAGCTCCATTTCGCTATACTATCTCCATGTTATGCGTCTGTAGTGATGTCCATGTTGCTAAGCGGCCCGATGGATTTTTAACTAAATGCAGCCATTTTAGACTGCTAGGATCTGTAATGATAGTGAAATTCTCGTCAAACAGGTATCCTCTGAATTTGTCAGCCGCTCACAAAATGGCTACACACTTTTTCCGTAACATTGTAATTCAATTCAGCCTTAGTCAGCGTCTTACTTGCGGAAGCAATAGGATGCTCTTCATCGTTATTCTCCTGGTTTTGTACGGTTCCGAATGCGTAGTTCCTTGCATTGGTCTGCAAAACGTAAGGTCTCTTTTATGTGGGTCGAGCTAGTACATGTACTTTTGCAAGCAGGATTTTGAGCTTATCGAAAACTTCTTGCTGCGCCTGCCCCCAGTGTCCTTTGATGTTTTTCTTGAGTAGTTTCTTCAAAGGTAATTTTTATATCCGCTAGCGACTGAATAAAGTAGACATACCAACCTACCGTCTCAGAAAACTACCCTACCCTCGGCTGTATTAAATTCGATGGCCTGGGGTAATTAGAAACGCAGCAACGACAATCGAGCTCAACGACGTCAGCTCAACTAGCAGGAAGGGCGCGTAGAGACGCTGAAAAAACACAACAAAGTTAGTGAGAATCGGAGAGATATAGCGTGCGACGTCCGCACAGCAGACGGCCGCACTGAAAGTAGCAGCCAGCGTGAAGACGGAAGTCACTGCGGAGAAGGAGCGGCCGACCGCGTCACCGCTCTTAGCGGCGCCGCACCGACTACATTGGCGCGCGGCACAAGTCATATTAAGCTTACGGAAGAGCCCGAGATTGGCGCAGATCGGAGAAGACGTACGATAATTGGTGCAAATTGGGGAAGAAGGCTGATGATTAAAGCATAACGAAAAGAAGAGCTGCGATTGGAGGATCAAGGATGAAGACGAAGAGGACTTCAGAAGATCGCGGCCATTTTCTAAAAGACAAAAAATTCGCAACTTGTTCGAAGTAGTTGAGGGGTGGAAGGGAAGTTGTGAGAAGTACGGGTGTGATCGGAAGGGATTTGTGAAGTGTGAAGAACTGGACAGCAACTGTGTGAGTTGTGAGGGTGAATTGAGCGGAAGGTGTCTGAACGAGACAACCTTTTCTGTCTCTTTTCTCTCTCTCTCTCTCAAAGGGAGACCACCGCAGAAGAGGAGCCGGCAGCAGCAGCGAGCGCGCGAGGGGACGCCCTGGTAAATTGCGGTAGCGGGTGAGTGGGCCTGCGCGTCCGTTAATGTTATAATTATACTAATGTAAATTTTGCGAGCGGGGAAAGTAGTATATTTTCTGCGAGCGCGAGTGTTATATGGTGGGGAAGATAGTGGATGATACTCTGTACTATGAATGAATTTTGTTAAGATATATTAAATTGTTATTTTGTTTATTGTATGACGTCTATTTCTTGAATTCTACCCATATATATATATTTATATTATATTATAGTTAGCTATATTATATATAACTATAATATAATATATATATATATATATATATATATATATATATATATATATATGTCTATATCCATATTTCAATACTAATATATATATATATATATATATATATCCGTTCGCTACATCTACTAACAACACGCACGTCAGCCCGAGTTCCCGCCCTGGAAGGAAGACAGAAGGTACGTGACGAGCGGAAGTCCCCACAACGTTACAGCATACACAGAGGAAATGGTATTTTGCCATATACATAAAACTAAGATTGTAATAAAAAACTATAATATAATAGAGATTTCAGATTCATTAACCATTACTAAAAATAATAATGTAACATTGGATGATGAATTGAATAGCCACTTTAATCAAAGATATAAGTATGTAAAGTATAATAAAAAGAAAATTTAGCTATATTAAATAATTATATTCCATCACTTACCGTGGTGGTGAATAATATTTTGGCAGCTATTGATACCAATAAATATACAAAATACTTCAAGGTTCAAATTAAAAACTAATAGAAAAGTTCTTTTTTTCATAAAATTTTAATGAACTTGTGTCAGAGTAACACTAGATTTTCCATGGCGCATGCATTATCGGATGTAACAAATTTACTTCGAAAAATCTTAATTATCTCGATTTCTAGAGGGGTGCAATTTAAGACAAGAGATTTTAGAAATGTGCATTTAAAAATAAAGTAGGTGCGTCGTTTTATTTTATTGAAATACATTTCGTGCCAGGATCCCACATTTTCCGGACTGTTATTGTTAGATTTTTAATCACTTTTTAGGAGGGTGCAAATTCTAAAAATGTAACTTTCGGTTGGTACAAATTCAAAACTATTAGAAAGTTCCTTTTTTCATAATATTTTATTAAATTGGTGCCAGGGTACACTCGCTCTTTATGAAGGTCGTTGGCATACCAAAATGTTTCACGATGATCCCTATATATCAATCATATTAGTATTTATAAATGGAAGAATAAAATGAAATGTTTTTTGTTAAAATTATGGTTTTAATTTTAAAATAACTTGAATTTTCGATAAAAAATTATTTAAATTTAATGCTACATTTTTCACATTTAAAACCATCGATTTTTACATGATTCTCCGATGATTTTTGGATAATCGTGATTTTAAAGCGTCGATTCATTTTAAAGATATCGCCTATCCCTAATGTGTGTGTGTGTGTGTGTGTGTGTGTGTGATGTGCGATTCTACTCGATTCTTTAGAACAGAGCTGATACTATTTTTCTAGAATCGATTATTGTTTCAATTATTTGAATAATCGATTCTTGACGAGTCGATACCATATTAATCAAGAATTGATTCAGAATCAACACAACTGATTCTTTAACAAAACTTTGCCTTATTGTCCGCTTTTTACCATTATAAAATATATAATGACAATATTATATTATGCACATGATATTTTAAATTAATAATCAAATTTGAATAGGTGTGTTGTAATTGATAATTCTATTTTCTTTTTGTAGTGGACCAATATATAAATTGTGTATTATTATTATCATTGATATGGTTATATTGATATTGTATTATTATTATCATCGATTGTTTCTTAAATAAGTATCGATGTATTTGTATCATTCAACAAATTTAAACACTATTTTTATTATTTATTTTTATATATTCTATTTTTTAAGCGTCTTATTCCTAAACATGTTAATGTAAGCATATAATACACATATTAAAAATTCTTCATCATGTCCATTACATTTTAGAATACGTTTTTTTTTTATATTATACATTTTATCAAAAAAGGTTACGTAGACACAATCGTTAGCTGCTTAATTATATCTATATCCTAACATTATATCAAAATTATTTTACTTATTATTATTTATAAATGGAAGAATAAAAAGAAATTTTTTGTCAAAGTTCTTGTATTAATTTTTTAATAACTTGAATTTTCGATAAAAAATTATTTAAATTTATTTTTCCATATTTTTCTACATTTAAAACCATCGATTCTTACACGATTCTCCGATTATTTTTATATAATTGTGATTCTAAAGTATTGATTAATTTTAAAGATAACGCCCATCTCTAATATATATATATATAGCAACCATAAAACTCGCTTTAAATTTTCGTACACACTGGGCACAAAGTGAAAAATACAATACCTAAAAGCGTTTATTTTTGTTTATTTATAATAATAATGGGGCCACTCAGAAAGCCCATCTCCCCATTGCCTCTTCCACAAAGTGAAAGAGGTGAACGATCATCGATAACTGGAGTCGTTAACCAGAAGGTTAAAACTCCGAGTCGTCCTCACGCTCAGAGAAGAGAGCTATGCCTCCTCATCGTGGTTGCATCGACTCCTGCTTTTAACAGAGAGCCTGTGAAGATATACTACAGAAATGATCCTGTGAAGTATGATCTTGGTTTTACAGTGCGATGCCGCCGATATAAGTACCTACAAGTCGGTTGACTTTCGTTGATACAGAGCTTTTTCGTCAGCCATCTAGTGGCTGCGACGTCGTACTCACAACCACGTGTCGCTTAAGCAACGACGGCAGTAACGGCGGCGGCGGCGCAAATACGAAGCATATAGGGAGGGGCCGCGGGGGCCGTATAGAGAGACGGAGACTATCTCTAGACCGAGCACCGAAAGCCACGTTAACCTATATTATTTACTGCGCATGGGCGAGAGAGACAGAGTAACATGCTGATGCGTTTCTCATTGTCGGTTATGCACAGCATTCTACCAGATTCTACGCAGAGTGAGAGAGAGAATATATATATGATGAGCACGTGTAGCGACAACAAGCTAATATAATTTGTGATTACGTTATTGATACTTATTATTATACTTATAAATCCATTATAAATTTTCTTTAATTAGTGAGTAAATTAGTTCGTTCACAATTTTAATTTTTCTCGAAATAATACAAAATAAACAAGAAACATTTCAATAAATTTTTGCCAAAATATTAATATTATACATGCATTAACAGTTATATTATATGGTTTATTTACAATGTATGATATAAAACCTATTGATTTATAAAAAAATTTATGTTATTTTAAGAGACTATATTTGAAATATTTATAATATAGAATTTAAAATGTTCTTCAAATAAAACAAAATAAACAAGAACAAAGACGTTAAAATAGATATATTTCTAAGTACTGGCTATTTAGTTCCAATTTATTTACTTCAGAATTTTTTAAAATAAATTTTATATAAAATATTGTTTGTATACATACATAACATTTTTTATTTTTAACAAATGAGGTATTAAAATTAATGATATGCTTCTTAGCTTAAATTTAATGCATTGAAGAAAATTAATTTGTTAAATTTTACTTTCAGATTTAGTCAATGTAATTATTTCAAATTATATAAAATTTTTTAATACATGATATTGTAAAATCTTTAATTAATAAAACTCATCAATCATTAAGATAATTTATTAATTAATTTTTTAATTAAACATAAATTTATTTTTATTAATTCAAAGTACATTTTTTTATAAATCACAATAGGTTTTATACCATATATAGTAAATAAACTTAATAAAATAAATGTTAATATATGTTTAATATTTATATTTTGACACAATTTTATTGAAAAGTTTTTTAATTATTTTGTATTATTACAAAATTAGTAAATTAGTAAAATACTAATAGAACTTATTTAATTAGATGGCGTTACTGTGGCAGTCGGCCTAATCAGCCGAGTGAACGGACAGGCAAGGCGATTTGTACAAATTTATGTGTTATAAATTTAATTCGGGGTTTTCAGGCTCTGACCTGATCTGTATTATGTAATCATGTATTATGAGTCCTGGCGATGGGAGAAAATTGGGAAAAAGAAGGAATTGGAAGTTTCCGATGTTTCGAGCATTTTAAATTTTCTTCGAAACTTGTGTCCCTTAATCTTGCCATCAATCGCGATTCCCATATAATGCATTTACAATTTTAAGTGCATATTGCTGCGTGTACCGATGGGTTAAAAGTTTATTACAAATAAATCGTTAATAAAGTATAAATTTTTGTAACATTTCTAATTATAATTAAATATGAACTCTTATGCATGAAATTCATGAACATTAACTACAAGCTCAAGACCGATAAAAATATTTATTAATTTAAATAAAATTAACTACACATTATAAAAAAGTATTATTTGAAACAAGTTTGAAATTGATATTATTGTAACGAAATATTTTACAAATATATAGGATAATTATACCAATGGTTATCAATATGTCAGTACATAACCATAAATACGATAATCGCAATTAATATTATTTCATGGTGTAGTTTTAGCATTTAAAAATACGATTCTTTTTTGACCAATAAAAATGTTTGCAATCTATTTGATTATTATTCTCAACCATCTACGGAGTTTAATGATGAATTGGGTCATCTATTTGACTATTTATTTAATGGTGTTTTGCTTTATTATAAATTATTTTCGCAAGCGATTCCATTATTAAAATACTGTAATACAGCATAATTTTTCAAAAAAGCATTTGCATTCATAAAAATCACTTACTTTTTTAAATATTGCTGAAAAATAAAATTATTATTATTATAGGGACTGTAAAGGAAATATGTTTATTAAAGAAAAATGTGACTTTATATAAAAGGTGTATAATACACTGGAAAAAAGGATTAGTTACTTCTATGAAATATTTAGTAATAGAAATTAATAAAATAAATTTAGTTATATGTGAAATTAATAAAAAATTCAGTAAAATTAACTATTGTATGTTTTATTATTACATAAAATTACATAAAATTACATAACTGTTTGTTAATGAATTGAAGAGTTTCTAGAAGAGATAAACTTTATTGACTACATATTTTCTTCTTACAACGAATTATTTCTTAGGGAGAAAAAATAATTATTAAGTTTAACTCATTTAACATATTGTAGTTTTAACTAAATAGTTAGTTGATCTATCAAAGGTATATATTACTTCTTTAAAATTACTTTATCCAAAAGTATAAAATAAGGCAAGAATGGTATATTGGGCATTCTAATAATTTAAAAGGTCTTCTTTATAATACATTATATTTATATAAATGATATTTTTTCCTAATGAGACTTCACAGTCACACGTAAATATTATTCACTCTTAAAAAAAAAACAAGTTATAGCCTAAGATAGTAATAAAATGACATTTGAGTAAATATACATAAGTACCAATTCAAGTTAGTTTCAAAATTATTACTTTGTTATTAAAAAAAAATTGCATAATAAAGTATACCTATGCACTCACTTATGTATAACGTGAGAATACTATACTACGAAAATATAATTTAAAAATTATTTTGACATGCACTTGCGGACGCATCTTTGAAAAGTTTATGGTAATTTAAATGGTTAAAAAATATTGAGGAATAATAGTATCTTTTACAGAACAATACGAAAAATAAACTATAGTTCCCAGTCCGTGGATTAAATTTAATGGATTAAAATTAATTAATTGTAGGTTGAATATTTAGAAATTTTTTTTGAAAAGACACTGAATAGTTTATTATATTTGTATCAAAGTAAATAGTTTATTTTATCAAAAAAACTTAAATCTATTACAACATATGTTAAAATTTACTATATATATTAATTCATAATTGCTTGAATATTTCAAACTTTTATCGGCAAATCCAATTAAATTACGAAACAAAGAAGATGACTTCAGTAATCGTTGTTGTTATCAAGATTTTTAAATATGGATCAATTGTAATATATATATATATATATATATATATATATATATATATATATATATATTTCGTTATATTATCATTTATAAAATAATTTATTGTGAGAAAATAAATTTACATTATTTGTCTTAAATTTTTGTATTTCACTATCTTCTACTTGATGTAATATATCACTTCTAAGATCACTATGATCTTTCTTAAGAGTCAATAACATTAACATTTGACAATATCGTCATTATTCAGATCCACAAGTACATTTTCATAACAGTACAATTACTTTGTCAGATAATTTTTTAGTATTCTCACAAGATTCTGTTACTAGTGGTTTGATGGAAAGTACAATTTTTTGAATCTGAAAACTGGCTTTCAACTTATATCAAAATGATTTCAAATATTTTTCTTCATAAATGATTTCGATTATTGCAAGTGATTTAAACTGATTTTAAAGGGTTTCCAAATGACTCGTGTAAAAGAGTCCAATGATTTCAAAGAGTGAAATTAATTTTCACTCAATGTAATTTTGTATGGATAGGTATTTTGGAAAAAATAAAATAATTTTAGTATCTAGAATTCTCATGTTTACTAAAAAACTTTTCAAAGCCGCAAGTACATATTAAAATAATTTTTAATATATATTTTCTTAGTACTATAGTCCCACGCTTTACATAAGTGCATAGGGAGACTTTTGATAATCAACTATTTTATTGAATAATAATAAGTAATAATTTCGAAACTGACATGAATTAGTAATCATACATATTTACATATACTTGACTATGTAAAAATTGATTTCAATATTTTCTTTTGTTTAAATTAGAAATAATTGTACATTAGGCTATAATTTTTGTAAGAATGAAGAATATTTACGTGTGACTGTGGAGTCTAATTAGGAAAAAATATGATTTATGTAACTACAATGTATTATAAAGAAGACCTTTTAAATGCTTAGAATGTCCAATATATCATACTCGTCTTATTTTATACTTTAGTATAAAAGAATTTTAAAGAAATTTCACTTCTTTTTAAGAATCCCATATTTATGTGCAATTGACTATGAAATATAACTAAGAAACAGATTTCATTTTTTAAATATAATACATCATAGAGAAAAGCTTTTAAATGTTTAGGAAGTATAATAGACGCAATATTTGTCTTATTTTATATTTTGGTGTAAAGTAATTTGAAAGTAATACATGAGATAATTTTAACGCTCATGAAATTTTTCTTTTCAGCGCTTTTCAGAATTCAAAACTTAAACTTTTTTGTGTGTAAACCAATAGTTAATTTATGTTCTTTAATTACCTATATATCAGATGGTTTGTGTATATATATATATATATATATATATATATATATATATATATATATATATATATATAATATGTTAATAAATCACAGATATTGAACGTTCGAAGAGAATTTGATAAAGTATTATTAACATTTTCAATAATATAATATCTATACTAATTTACATTTGACTGAAATAGTGGAAATATATTTAAATGCAGTTAAAAATGAAAAATTCAAAATAATTTTTTAATTTGCTGTAGTATGAAGCCACTATATTTTCTATCAAACAAATAAAGATATAATCAATGACAGTTTTCGGTAAGAAATGTTTAATAGGAGTTCATTTTTGTTTATACTCACTTGTTTTGTTGTCACAATTTTTTTCTCCTATATAGGTTTCCATAATTTGCAAAGTTTTCGCGCACATTTTCTTTATATGCTTTTGATATTTTAACTGTCCTATACATATATTTTTATATCAAGAACTTTTGTTATTTCAAGTTAATTTTATATAATGCACCGTGATTAAAATATCGTCTTCAAAAATTCTATATGGGCACAAATTTCGGGAAGATAGCTCGATACTTTAAAATCGTCTGGATTTTTACAGCTTGCAGATATAAAATTAATGAAAATCTATTTTAGGATTGCGATGAAATAAATTTTTTTGGAACATATCCACACATGAATTTTGAAGAAATGGGTAGATTTATTTTAAAAGCTTCATATTTGCAATTGATTCTCAAACTATATTAATCGCATATTTGCCGAACTTTGTTCATTCATATACTTTGTTCTGTAATCTTTGAAAGCGAATTTTAAAAAAATATTTATAGTTAAAAAATTAAAAGTATAAACAATTAAACTGTCAAATAAATGTATCATGCCCGCACCAAACGGAAATCGATTGTGATAAATATTGTGTTCTGTATTCTTTCTCTACAAAATTCATTTTTAAAAAAGCTGGTGTATTTATTCGATCAAATGTTATTAAATATTTACGCGTACAAGTTACCCAGCCTGCCTATGGGGAACCCACGCTATAGTTCTCAATCTCCCAGTAATAGGAAAATCATCTTTGCGCGACTGCAAGTAATAGGTTCAACTGATTTTGAGAATACAAAAAGCCTTTTAATCATTCTACTCATAAACCTAATCAATAAACATATCCAAACCGTCATATAATATAATGCATATTACAATTGTAAAATATATACGAACATCTGAGAATTTAACACACGTTGAACTTGCTGCGTCTTATATATTTAATAACTGTTGATCTAACAGAGACACTACATTTTTATAGAATAGATTTTTGAGATAATCAAATGAAGAACACATGCGATACTCTGCAGATTAAATATTTATAAATTTTGTTAAATGTGCAGCAATCGGCAGTGCAGCGTCGGTCACGCGCTACAAAACTTACATATTTTGAAAATATTTAATAACTTCTGATCTAATAGACATATCATTTTTAAAAGAAAATTTTGTAAATGAGAACATAAGATTAAAATATTTTTTTCAAAATCGATTTCAGTCGAGAAACGGGTATGTTACAATTATTTCAAAAATTAAACTACGAATGTTTAAAAATTTTACCAATGAATATTTTTTTTAATTCACCTTCAAATTAGTTCAGAGAACAAAGTGTAAATTCAATAATTTTGAAATAGATGCGATCAATGTACTCTAAATAAATCAATTTAAAGTATGCGATTTTAGAGTAAATCGACGAAATTTTTAAAAATTCATCTTATATTTGCGAAAAGCAATTTTTCAAGCTAAATCTTGAAATACGTATTCATAATTTCTAAGTATAGAAGTATAAAAAATTACATACTATTATAAAATGTCAAGTTCAAATTGGTTTGCGATTTATTAAAGAATAATTTCATATAAATATATTTCTAGTTCAATTATTTAATACAGTCGCCGCGCTTTATGATTTGCAAATACAAGTTCTTGCAAAAGATTTTTATGAACTCTTAAACTTTAAATAATGAAATTCAATCCAGCTTTTGTTCGAGATGCCAAAATTTGACCATATTCTACTTACTTTTTTCGAGATATTTTTAAAAACATTCTTTCGTAATTTGTACAGACCGTTTTAATTTCTATATATTGTATCTTTTAGATGAAAAGGTAAAAAAAGTATAAATATTTTCTCAAAAATTAAAGAAGTTATTTTCATGCAACCTGTCACTGTCACCACATCGAGAAAAATTTAGAGTGTGCAGAACAAAATACATAAAAAGCCAATGAATTTTATCTCTATAATTTGGTTTTACAATAATATTATTGAAAATAAATCCGTTTCTTGATTTACTTCATTTAATAATAGTACATGAATCGGTTTTGAAATTCATTTTTAAAAATGAGTTTACCCAAAAAAATTTCAGTTTTCATTATATTATTTTTATTAATTGTATAATTAGGAACTTAAAAAAATTTTTAATCGATGAAGAATATATACACTTTATCTGTGATAAATTTAGTACTACCCTGATAATCAATATATTATAAATATTCAGGAGTATCAAAAAAAAAAAAAGCGAACGGAATTTTTTTTTTTGGAATTCCGACATCCTTTATAAGAACAGAGAAGGTTGAAAACATAATTTTGTTATTATTATAGAAATTTT
This sequence comes from Sycobia sp. Sy_11, assembly GCA_018907035.1. Lineage (NCBI taxonomy): Eukaryota > Metazoa > Arthropoda > Insecta > Hymenoptera > Epichrysomallidae > Sycobia > Sycobia sp. Sy_11. The sequence goes on along the minus strand of JACCIC010000085.1, from coordinate 2,199,398 downwards.
GCCATTTGATCGGTTCGTGCAAGAAATTACGTCACACTATAAGTAATTTTTAAGGTATATTTATTTTCTTTGCATATTCTTTCTGAAGATTTGACTAATATATTCAAAATTAATTCTAATGTAAAGTAAACAATTAATGAAATGTAAATAATTTTCAGTATGATTATGTACTTTCACTTTAGAGTAATATGCATAGGTTATTTAAGTAATTTAAGTTATTTAACATTATATTATTTCAGACTTAGACTAGATATATTTAAGTTTAATAATGGATTTCTTCACATATAAACTTTGTGGGAACGGGCCTGGCAAGCTCATATCTACCTCTTTTAATAATAATGAATTATCAGAAAGAATAGCAGACAAATTTTCACCTTGATGCTCACCTAAAAACATCGATAATTCAAGATAATTAACTCTTTTTTACGAATCCACGCTTGGATAAAATGATGTGAAAATAAAGTCAACATTTGTAAATGATTTCATTATTTTATTAAGATGCTTCTCCGTTAAAACTATTGTTTTTTTGAGTTTTAGATATATTTGTGTAAACTATACATGCTGTTATTTATAGGGATGCATATAAACTGAACTTAGTCATTTATTTTCATGATCCAGTGTTTTAAGACGTTATTGCATTATATAATTTCTTTTTTGTTAATTTCATTCGAAAGATTTTAGAAAAATATTATGTATACATATTATTCTGGTATATGAACATTTTTTTGTTTTACTATGAAAAGATTTATAATATAATTACATATATTATTATGTATGTAGTTTTTTCTTAATATATTACTGAATTTAGAGAAATATTTTATATAGTTTTTATAAAAAACACATAAAATTTATAAGTTGGAAATTTCTTAATATGCTAAGAACATATATTATTACGTTTCCCTTTATTACAATCAGCAGGACATCTGACTATATCAATGAACTGATTTTTAATTTAATTATAGCAAATTTTTTGTGTTAATATATTTGGAACTTGTTAAAAGTTGTTTTTTGCAGTAATAAGTATCGATAACGTAATCACGTAATTACAAATTATATTAGCTTGTGTCGCTCGCTACACGTGCTCATCATGGTCGTGAGTACGACGTCGCAGCCACCAGATGGCTGAAGAAAAACCTCTGTCTCAACGAATGTCAACCGACTTGTAGGTACTTATATCGGCGGCATTGCACTATAAAACCAAGATCATACTTCACAGGATCATTTCTGTAGTATATCTTCACAGGCTCTCTGTTAAAAGCAGGAGTCGATGCAACCACGATGAGGAGGCATAGCTCTCTTCTCTGAGCGTGAGGACGACTCGGAGTTTTAACCTTCTGGTTAACGACTCCAGTTATCGATGATCGTTCACCTCTTTCACTTTGTGGAAGAGGCAATGGGGAGATGGGCTTTCTGAGTGGCCCCATTATTATTATAAATAAACAAAAATAAACGCTTTTTAGGTATTGTATTTTTTACTTTGTGCCCAGTGTGTACGAAGATTTAAAGCGAGTTTTATGGTTGCTATATAGGAATGGTCGTGAAACATTTTGGTATGTATATATATATTAGGGATGGGCGTTATCTTAAAAATTAATCGATATTTTAGAATCACGATTATTCAAAAATAAACAAAGAATCGTGTAAGAATCGATGGTTTTAAATGTGGAAAAATAGCATTAAATTTAAATATTTTTTATCGAAAATTCAAGTTATTAAAAAATTACAAGAACTTTGACAAAAAATTTCTTTTTTTTCTTCCATTTATAAATAATAAGTAAAATAATTTTGATATAATGTTAGGATATAGATATAATTAAGCAGCTAACAATTGTCTCTACGTAACCTTTTTTGATAAAATTTATAATATAAAAAGAACGTATTATGAAATATAATGGACATGATGTAGAATTTTTAAGATGTGTATTATATGCTTACATTAACATGTTTAGGAATAAGACGCTTAAAATATAGAATATATAAAAATAAAAAATAAAAATAGTTTTTAAATTTGTTGAATGATACAAATACATCGATACTTATTTAAGAAACAATCGATGATAATAATAATACAATATCAATATAACCATATCAATGATAATAATAATACACAGCTTATATATTGGTCCACTACAAGAAGAAAATAGAATTATCAATTACAACACACCTATTCAAATTTGATTATTAATTTAAAATATCATGAACATAATATAATCATTGTCATTATATATTTTATAATGGTAAAAAGCGAACAATAAGGCAAAGTTTTGTTAAAGAATCAGTTGTGTTGATTCTGAATCAATTCTTGATTAATATGGTATCGACTCGTCAAGAATCGATTATTTAAATAATTCAAACAATAATCGATTCTAGAAAAATAGTATCAGCTCTCTTCTAAAGAATCGAGTAGAATCGCCCATCACTAATGTATATATATGTATATATATATATATATATATATATATATATATATATATATATATATATATAAACTCGGGAAATGCGTTACAATAAGGTCAGTAATTCTTAGAGTAAACAGAAAAAGTCTTTAGTCTTGGCTACTCGACAACATATCCCGCGAGTCGCGAGCTATACCGAGCGGAGATAGGTGGGGAGAAAAAGTCTTTCCCGGTACACCGTTTCGGAAGGGCCGCCGCCGGTGTTGGGATTGGTGAAAAATACTTCTCTCTCATGCATTTCGGAGCCCGAGGAAAAAATAAAAAGTTATGAAATAAAGCTACTACGTATTGAAACGTGTGGGCGGTATAATTCATAAGTATTTACTTTTCTCAGATAGATATATTGTTCAACAAATTAAGATTTGAAATTAATATAGAACAAAATTAGTCTTTATCTGCATTTTATACGCTATATATAAATAGGAATAAAGCGTATTTGGATTAATAATACAAATTCTGATTTTTGTATTTATTAAGAATATTATATTATTCTAAATCATAATGGAGGAAAGGAAAAGTGTAAATTTTAAATTAATTATACAGAATTCATAAGATAGCTGGTTTTACTATTTAATATACCAAAAAAAAAAAAAAAAAAAAATTGAAATGACGTTATTTTCCATCTCTTAAATTATACACATCAAAATGTAATACCACGTATAACCTTCATAAAATCTGTAGAATATAGACCATCAATAATACTTATAAGCAGATATTAATGTAAGAAATTGTAAATTCGACATTACCATCAATTACAAATAATTGAGTAGTTGTGATTTAACTTGAGTGTAAGGAACACAATAACTGATGATATGAGACTACAATCCTAGAAAAAAATAGTGTTAGATTAAATGCATAATGAGTATTGTAAAATCTAGCTAAGTAGTTAGTATTAGTAGAAATAATAGTAATAAGTACGGGTAATAATAGATATAATAGTACTTAAACTTTCTACTAGATACAGTACGAGTTTCAAATAAGAATAGAACATATAAATTACAAAATAACCAATAATTCAATATAACGTGAAAGATAACATAACAGGTAGACTAAGTATAATAATACTTACATGATTTAACACAACACTGAAGTTGTTGGTATGTATAGTGAGTAACAAGAAATAGCGTCATTTATCAGATTACATATTAGAGAATTTAAGTCTAAGAAATAATAATAAATATTATGAACTGCTTGTTGATACATTAGATAAACTAAAATCAATTGCTAGATGTATTTTCTATCAACAACAAAAAGCGAGTGTCACTGCTATTGCTATCTTATATTATCTTATACATTACAGTGCATCTTGTTATATTCTAGAAAAAAAATTCAACTATAAAATAAAACTTTCCTACAATTACTGAGTAGGAATGGTTGAATGAACGCATCCAATGAATTCAGGTTTTGCTAATTAAAAATAAAAAAGGGTATTGTGTTCACTTCTGCCTTTTAGTACAAAGCCACGAGGCTGTCATCTGGTCGACTACGACCATAGAACCGAGAGGTACTCAGAGGCGTAGTCGTAACCGCATCAATACGTGCGCGGAGCAAGTGGTAGTAAAGACGCGTAGAGAGCACTGCGCGGAGTGCACCATATAGTCGAGTGAGATGCCCCTAGTGGCGGCTAGAGAAACTAAGTGGAATACTGACTCTTCAGGACGCATTGACATGAGAGAACGCGCGCGAGAAGACTTTAAAATGTAATTTAACAAAGTATAAATAACTTATTATAACTAAGCAAAATAAGAATTGTTATTTAAAATTTCTGGAACTTATTAACAAAAAAAAAAATTTAATAATGAATTTTGGTAAATAGCACTAACGAATTAATAAATAAATAATTTTATTTGAGATAATAATACTAACATTAAATAATAAAAGATTAATTAATTAAATAATAAAACTATTTGTTTTTGATTAATTAAATAATACAATTAAATCTTAGTTAATACAGTTAGTATACAATTATATAAGTAATTAAATAGGAGAAATTAATTAACTAGAATGAAATCAGATTAATTATGAAAGTGTTGTGAAATTCAAATTGGTAGTTAAATTAAATAATTCAAAGAAACTCTTAGAATAAATTACTTAATTATCTATAAAGCCACTAATTGATAATACATATTAATTAATAAACTTAATAATAAATAATAAACTGATAGTAAAATAATTATTATTAAATCAATGAATAAAATAATTATTGAAATGAATTACTTTAAGTAAAATATATTAAATAAATATTATCATTGAGTAATAAACAATTAAATAATACGAACTAATTAACTCAATTGTTAATAAACTAACTATTACTAAATTAACCTAAACTAAATAATTTATGGAAATTATTAAAATAAGTTAATTGGTTCAAAATCAGAAAGGGAAGATTCCAATTAACTAACTAATTAACTAATAAAGTTAATAATAAATAAATTATTAAAAACTTAATAAGAAGGAGGAGCTCTCCTTATTTCTGTTAATTTTGCAGATACTTATTCTTGATAATAATAATTTATTAAGTTAAATAAATTATTATCAGTATAATAATTATCTCTGGTTTAAGTAATTTAGGAGATCAGCCGTCCCATTTAAAATATTTATCATTAAATAGGAGAATGGATAATCTTAAAATAATAAATATTATATTAAAATATTAAATTAAATAGAGGTATTTAAAGAATTAACGAAGGAATAAACGAAGGAAAAAAGTGATTAATTAATTACTTGACACTATGACCCACAATAGGGAAAATCAGGAGTCGTGAGACGAACCAAGGTCGTCTGAGGACATAGAAGTGAATCTTCGGGAAAAATATCAGCTTATGAACTTAAGTACCTTATGAGCAGAAGCTGATTGGGTGAAAATTCGTTCTCATGGATCTCCAGCGGATTTAAGAAACAGATTGGTGAGACTTGGTCTAAGAGAACAACTCGGTGAAGAAGCTGCTTACTGGACACCATCACTCGATGATGCTCCAAAGAAAGAAGCAAACGATACTATAGGAAGCACAGTGTCAAGGGACGCACTAGAAACTCCGCCCATGTATACTGGTCCAGCAAGTCCCACGAAAAGGGATACTCTCAAAATGTTGTGGGAGGCAGGGCAGCAAGCTGGCGGTGCCACGGTCATGCAACGAGGTGACTTGACTCAGCAGCCAAGCTTGCTGGAAAAGGAAGCAGCAAATAATCCCGCGTCTGCTGGAGCAATACCTACGATGTCTTAAGGACCTCTTAGGTACAAAACTACCATGCTCCAATAGACTGAAAACCACACTGCCTAGAACCAATGTCACCGGTGGGGGATGGGGAAAATAGGTACTTCGTCCAAATAGGGATAGATCAACAATTTCCCGCTCTCATTGATCTCGGTGCACGCAAATCATATTTAGGAGCCGCACCCGCGGCTTTAGTAAAAAGGTAGTGGAAACCCAGTGCCGCATATTATATAGTTATGCCGAACGGGCAACTATACCAGAATGAAGCTGAAGTACAACTGCGAATGTGCATAGATGGAATGATGGGCAGTGTCCCATTCCAAATATACACAAAACTATAGTACGACGCCTTGCTCGGTATGGATTTGTTAAGAAAGGCCAAGTTTAAGATCGACTTCGGCAAAAACATTCATGGAAAATGGGGGCGAGGTAGTAGCTCGCCTATCAGTGGTAGCAGTTATAGGAGGTGTGGCTGAGGTAACAGCCCACCAACGCCTGCTACCGATGTGGTCGGTCGGAGACGGATACGACCGTCCGTCCGAGCTGCGCTCCAAAGAGACAGCCACAGTAGAAGGGTGGGGGAGACGGTAGCATCCGTAGGATCTGAGCAGGAGGCAAGAAGGGTAGGGCAGGCGGAAGCCTCATATATTAATATAAACGTATATATCGGGGACAAAAAGGTGTCGCAGTAAGTTAGTCCCGTTAGTTTTAATTTCGTTAGGTAATACCGTTAGGTTATTTTAGTTAGCGTTAGATTAGTTTTGTTAGTTTAGAAAAGTCCCGGTAGCATATATAGTTCCGTCAGATTAAGTAAAACCTTCGTGTTAAGATAGTACCGCTAGGGTAGTTCATGTAGCCCTAGATTAGTTAGGTAAATTAGAATAATGTCGTTAGCTTAGTCACTTCTGTTAGCCTCTCGTTTCAATGGTGAAGTAAAACATAGCAGCGGTACTAGGTAGAATAGCTCCGAGAGCTTCTCGTTTCGTTAAAGTAGGAAAAGATACGGGTTAAGATAGGAACCAATGTCTAGCGCAGGTAAGCTGCGGTAGAAAAAGAGCAGAATGACGGCCATCAAGACGAGGCCAGAGCAGGCTAAAACCACGGTGGCGCGATCGGTTCTCGCGACGGTCTAGGACGGAATATAGATACCTTAAGTGCAATAATAGTACCAGAAATCACTCTAGAATGAAGCAGGGGGTTGGAGAGACCCTTGTGCTCTTGCGGCATCTCCAGATACCTGTGCATCTCCGCCTGAGCTCCATTGCGTCAGCACTTTATTTTCCCCGACTGTACATACCCCGCTATACTTCCCCCCTCCATTTCCTACTTCCCACCTGGCTTCTACTATCTCTCCACCCATCCCTCCTGCCACTACCTACTCCTGCCACCTACCGTAACCTACTCCTTTCACTTCCGTCACCTCCTGCCCTAATCTTCCGTCCTCTCCCCTCTTCCCCCTAACCGCTGTTCCTTTCTTCGGGCCATTCTTCCTCCTCCCCGAAGGCTTGTCGCAATATTCGTTGCCGTAGTCCTTCTGGCAGGCCCTGAGTCTCACGGAGCAGTTCGAGGGTCCGTCTCTGCCGATCCTCGATCTGCTCCGAGGACAGCCTTCGGGGTGGTGCTCTTCTGTCTGTGGTGTTGGCTGATGCTTCTTCTGCTCCTCTTGGTCTCGCCTGGGGATCGTCGGGCGGGTCCTCTTGCCTCCACCGGGCCAGCCTGGCGGATGGGGATGGGCTTGGCGTGGGGCTCGGCCACTGCTCCTCCGGGGGCCCTATTAGGACTGTCGGCGCTGGCGGTTGCGGCTTCGGGTTCGAGCCTTGCGGCCGGTATGCCCTCGCGCAGTGCGGACAGTCCTCCAGGTCCACCCCGCGTCGGCCACAGTTGTGGCAGACGCGATGCCGCACCGGTTCGGGGCAATGGGGGCGGCGATGGCCCGGTCTTCGGCAATTTAAGCATTGCCCGACCTCCGGGTCCACCGCCGGATCGAAAGGAATTGGAGCCAGGCCTCCGAACATGACGCCCCTCCGGATGACCAATTTCCGGAGGGGTATGCGGGCTCCGCTCCTCTCCTTCCTCGCCTCGCCGGTCGCGTTTCGGGGACCCGGGAGGTAGTGATCCTCGGTTGGTCGCTCCCGGGCCCCGCTCGGTTCTACTCTCGGTCGCGGGAGCCTGTTGTTGTTGGCCCCCTCTCCCTTCTGTATGCGTGGGATTCTCCCTCGCCGGGTCTCTAGGGGTAGCCTCGGGCCGGGTTGGTGGTAACGGCCCTGCCTGGCCGAGAACCCCCACTGCGACCCGGATTACCGCGCCGGCCCCTTCCTCCCGCCGGAAGAGGATCGATTCGAAATCTTCTCTTTCGAATTGCCGGCGGGGGTTGTATCGTCTGGACCGGCGAACTTCCCGGCGTTCCTGCTCTTCCGCTCGGCGCTCTTCGGCAGCGAATCCCGGTGGCCCGGGCCGGCCGACCACTTCATCATCCCACTCCTGTGGGCCCCTGGGTGTTGGCGGGGGAGTGGAAGGCCTAGGTGTAATGGGCCTGCGGTGGAGGGGGCCCCTATCCTTCGCCCGCTGCCGGGGCCTTATCGGACTCGTGCCGCAACGGCGGCACCCGACCTACCTCCCTCATGCGGTTTGCCGGGGAGCTTTCCCCTTTCTCCTCTCGGACCTCCCTTTTCTTCGGGATGGCCCCCTTGCTCGATTTCTCTCCCGTAGTCTTCGCTCCTTTGGGAGTGGCCCCCTCTTCCTCCTTCGGGGCGCCTCCTTTCTTCTGTGGGGGGTCTTCTTCTACGATCCCTTCTTCTATGGGTCCCTGCGGGGGTGCGTTTATCTCGCCCGGGGCTTGTCCCCCCCCCCAAGCTTCCTCCTCCTCCTCCTCGTCAACCGGGATGTCGGCCCAGTTCCGGCCGCCCAACCAGAGAGGGTATTGCTTGGGGATCATCGCCTCTTCTGGTTCCATCCCCTGGGGGGTATAGTAATCCCCGCTACTTTCGCTGCTCACGCTTAGCTTGCGCATGCCTTCCCCTTCCTTGCTCTCCATATCTTTTACTTCCGTCCCTATCAAACCTAACTTTCTCCCTATCTTCCGTTGCTGCTTCCGTCTCTAAAACATTTAACATATAGATTAGTCTCCCCCTGTGGTCATGGGCCCTGCCTGGTTATTTCCCTGGGTACCCCGGAGTGGTAGGTATCGCTTGAGCTCGGATATGTGGGCCTTCGCGAAGCGCTTTGCCGAGTTGGTCTCGAGTACGTAAACCGTTGGGGAAAGGGCGTTTAGGATCTTGTAAGGGCCTTCATATTTGGGCGCCAGTTTCGCATTGAAACGATTAATCGCGCTTGACAGCACGCGAGTTCTTCTCCACACCAGGTCTCCTACCTGAAACCGCACTTCCCGTCTCCCTTTGTCGTAGAACTTCCGTTGATTCTCCCGGGCTTGGTCTAAATATCGGCGTATGAGGTCTCGCATGGCCCCTAGCCTCTTCATTTTATCCTCCCATTCTTCCGGCTTAATTCTCACCACCTCTCTTCTTCCTTCTACTTCCCTTCGGAGGCTGTGCACTGGGTTCGGGTTCCGCCCGAAGTTTAGGAATGCCGGTGACGCTTTCAGGCTAGACTGACAGGCCGTATTAATCGCGTTCCTGAATTCGTGTAAGTGTTGGTCCCATCCCCGATGATCTTCTCTGACAAAGGTCGATATCATCGTTTTCAGCGTCCTTTTGACCCTCTCGACAGGGTTGGCCTGCGGGTGATATGGCGGTGTGGTAACATGCCTTATCTCGTATTCTTCCATCACCCCTTTAAGGTGTTTATTATCGAATTCCTTTCCGTTGTCGGTGTGTAGGTACTCCGGCGTTCCCCACCGAAAAATAACTAACTCTTCCAAGGCTTTCGCTACTCCCTTCCCGTCGGCCGTCCTCATAGGCTTGTCTTCGATCCAGCGTGTAAACACGTCTTGCAGGACTAGGAGGTATTTGTTCTGGGTTTTGCTAGACGGAAATTCCATGAAGTCTGCTGCTACTACACACCAAGGCTCTTCTACGATTCGATCTCCCATCAGCCCTTGTGGGCCCTGTTGCGAAACCTTATTTTTCTGGCACTCTGGGCAACGCCGCACATATTCACTTACGTCCGCCCAGATGCCCTTCCAGTAGTAATCCAGGACTATGCGAGCGTATGTTTTTTCTATGCCTATATGTCCGGCGGATACATCTTCGTGTGCGTCATGGAGCACCCTCCGTCGCTGTTCGAAGGGGATCACTAACTTCCAGTTACTACTTCCTTCCGTGAACGGTGCCATAATTGTCTCTCCCCCTCGGCGGTATAGCATTCCGTCCACTACACACCAATCCTTGTATTTCTTTGGGAGCTCCTCTACTTGCTGAATCATCCTTAGATACCACTCGTCTTCCACTCCCGTGAATCCCGCCACTTCCTCCTCCTCTTCTATGCCCCTCGATAATGAGTCGGGTACGTAATTCAGCGCCCCCTTCCGGTACTCCAAATCGAAATCCCATTCTTGTAATTCTAGGGTCAGTTCTTTCGACTTCTTCATCCACTTCAGGGCACTATGATCGGTGATTGCCTTAAAGTGGTAGCCCTCGAGGTAAGGTCGCAGTTTCTTTATTGCCCATATCAGGGCTAGGAACGACCACAGTCCGAGAAGAATAAAAAAAAAACAAAAGCAAGGCAGCCGCTCGGGGCGCACCAACCGGCCTCAAGCGATACCAAATGAAAACAATGGGTTGTGCGGGGTGTAGCACCGTATAACGAAATTGATTGAGTTTTGTTGTTTGATTTTTTTTGTAAAAGAAAAGGTAACTATAGCTCCGAAGGGCTTCCCTTTCTACACTCCCTTTCTTCAACCGGCTCGCGGACGACTCGCGTAACTTTACCCCGCGGCTGGCCACCTCTACGACATATCCCACGTCGATGATCGCGTGATCTACTGGTCCTACCAAGCACTTCCGTCTGTCTGCTAAGCTACTTCCCTTTTCATTCGCGCTCGTGTCTTCCCATCCAACACCCCACCTGTGTCTGCGGCTCACAATACAAGCGCCTACCTAATTAACGATGACTCACGAATAGACTACCTAGTTAAACATTACATTAATAAATACAACTTTAATATATAGATAATCAGATATTATATAGACATATAATATATAAATAAGTCATAGGATAGCAAGTATGCATTTATATGCTTTATATATTATAATAATAAATAAGTAAATAACTTCCTGCAGTATCTCCCTCGGCGCTGAGTTGTCTGTCTTCACCTCCAATAATCTTCCAAACTTCCAAAATTACACTCGTCCAACATCCTCAGAAATAAAAAAAAATTTTTTTTTTTTTTTTGAATTCATCTGTTCATCTCTCCTTTTTTTTCTTCTGACCAACCTTCTAACTTCTTTATGCCTTCTTATTTCTTATTCATGTGTACTTCTTCACCTCCTTTTATTTATACCATTATTTACTTATTCATTTCGTTTTACTTTTATCTACTATCTGTAACGTTGTGCGACCTTCCGCTCGTTACGTAATTTCCTCACCTCCTTTCCGAACTGCTTCCAGGGCGGGAACTCGGGCTAGATATATCTGTTCAGATTTATAGGTTGAAATTTTTTTTTTTTTAAATATGTTAGATGAATAATATATAGATAGGTTTTATACGTCGAGAAAGAAAAAAAATAAATCCAATTAAATCGATGACTCCAAAGAGTCCATTTATTACAAAAAAAGAAAGATACAGATCGACGTAAGAGACTCCCGCGCTCTTAAAATCACTTCTCGAATTTAACCCCTTACTTCCCTCCCTTCTTGGTGGCCGCCGCTGCTTAAATTTTCCCGCGCATCCCTTTCCCCGCTCGCATCCCATACATCATATAAAATATTTTAAGTTAAGGGCGCGCAGGCCCACTCACCCGCTACCGCTAATTATAGGCGAGGGCGTCCCCTCGTGCGCTTGCTGCTGCTCTCGGCTCCTCTTCCGTTGGTGATCTCCCTTAGAGAGAGAGAGGGAACGTATATGCTGCCCCGGGTCCGCACACCAGCTTGTACCACTGGCACAATTACTGTCTTTCACCACTCCACTTCCCGAACTGTCTATTGTCCCCGACCTTCTACACACTTCCTTCCGTACACACTCTCCGTCACCTCACTAACTCACGACTCTTCCGTTCACTTCAAAACTTCCTTTCGTTCTTAACTATGGCTGCGACACGTGTCGATTCTCCCGGCTTTTTCAATCTTCTGAAGTTCTTCTTCATCTTCACCTCCGATTCTCCAATCGCAGCTCCTCTTTTCGCCAACATCCAATTATTAACCTTCTTCCCCGATTTGCACCAATTACCGTGCGTCTTCTCCGATCTGCGCCAATCTCGGGCTCTTCCGTCATCTTCATACCGTTTCGACCGACATTATCGGTCTGCAATGTCTGGTTTTCTGACTTCTTTCGCGCGCCAATTTCAAATTTACTCGGGAGATATATCGATATATACGTCTCCATCTTGGTTGTTCGGTGCGGCGCCGCTAAGAGCGGTGGCGCTGTTGGCCGCTCTTTCTCCGCGGCGACTTCCGTCTTCACGTTGGCTGCTACTTCCAGTGCGGTCGTCTGCAGTGCGGACGTCGCACACTGTGTATCTCCGACTCTCACTAATCTTGTTGTGTTTTTCCAGCGTCTCCACGCGCCCTTCCTGATAGTTGAGCTGACATCGTTGAGCTCGATTGCTGTTGCTGCTTCCTGGTTTCTTTTGTGTATGCGGCTTCTTTGCGTTCGTTCAGTATGTTGCACATAACCTGATGCGGCCACGTGTCTTCAAATCTTCACTTCCCGCTTGCAGCGTCTACATGGCTTTTGGACCTTTGCCACGTATGCTTGTTTTCTTTATTTTCTTTTATATTTTCTCTTTAATTTAGTCTTTTCACTCGCGTCTGCGTTATAATTTCCTCATATCCTTTCTTCATTTCGAGGTTATGCTCTCTCTCTCTCTCTCTCTCTCTCTCTCTCTCTCTCTATATGTATATTTAACTTTTCTTTCTTTCTCTGCCTGCATCATTTTGTCTTTTATCTTCTTCTCCTGTCTTCCTGTTTCTATTTGCATGTGATTCTCTCCATCTCTCTCTCTATGCATATTTTTCTTTCTTCTTCTGTATCCTGATTTTTTTCTTCTTATCTATATTTTTCTTGATGTCAATTCTATACATATCTTTCCTTTTTATTACATGCATTCATGTTTTGCTTCAATCATTATTTATTCTTATTTTCATTTTTAGGTTGTAGTAGCTGCAATTCCCATTGCATATCTACTATTTGTCTTCGTCCATCAGCATATTCTTCTCCTTATCTCCTCATATTTCTCATAGTTTACTTCCCTCAACCAATTGCTACTAACACTTCCTAACCAAAATTTCCATTAACAGTTTCAACAAAAAAAAAAAGAAAATTTGTTTTATTAACTTTCAGTTTCATTCTCCTATAAATTTCAGCCAAAAAAAAATTTTCCTATTAGATTTCAAAAAAAATAAATTTTTTTTTTCTTTTTTTTTCCAATTTTAAATTAAAAAATTTTAATTTTCAAAAAAAAATTTTTTTTTTTTTTTATTAAGTTCCACAATTTTATTTTATTATAAATTTTAAAATCCAAAAAAAAAATTTTTTTTTTTTATTAACTTTTAAAATTTTATCGTATTATAAATTTCAACTCCAACAAAAAAAATTCTTAATTTTAAAATTCCTCTCTCTTCCCTTCGCCTGTTAAGTTCCGAAATTTTGTTTTATTATAAATTCCTCATAAAGTCCTCATCGCTACTTGATTTATCGCCGCCCGATTACCGCCCCACGTTGGGCGCCATTTGTGACGTTGCGCGGACTTCCGCTCGTCACGTACTTCACTTACCGCCTTTTTCTCCTGAATACTTCCAGGGCGGGAACTCAGGATTTTCTTCACGGAGTTATTTTATTTTATATATCTGTTACCTCTATTATTAATGTATATATATTAAATGTATATGTATATTATTTGATATATATCATATTATTATTTCATAGCTGCATATATATTATTTTATTAGATTTTTTTTTCTATTGATACATGATATATATAATTTTTATTTTCTGTCACATATAAGGAAACAAAATCAACTGCTCCAACATCCCGAATAATTCCTTTATTACAGAAAAAAAAAGAAGATACAATATTTCTCGCCCGATTATACATACATGGCCTTTCCGCCACTTACGCGCTATACCGCACCGCTTTCGCTGAGAAACTCTCACCTTCCCCTTTGGTGGCCGCCGCTACCTAATTTTTTTTTTTGCGTCCTGCTTTCCCCGCTCGCAAAACTTACATATGTATAATTTTGTAATTTACGGGCGCGCAGGCCCACTCACCCGATACCGCAAAGAAAATTTACGAGGGCGTCCCCTCGTGCGCTCGCTGCTGCTGCCTTTCCAATCTTCCGCGATGATTTCCCGTAGGAGAGAGAGAGATGGATGGATAGCTAGACAATTCACACAGTTCGTACTTTCAACACACTCCGCACTACTCAGTCCTAGTCCTTATCTTCTCCTCACTAATTTTCACGACAACACCCGTACTTCCACCTTCGCGCAACTTCCCTTCCGTCTCCCGACTTAACACCAAAAAAACTTCAAAATTTTAGTGGCAATGGTCGCGGCACGTGTTTGCTAAACTCGCTTCAAAAATCTTCACCTCCGATTCTCCAATCGCAGCTCTTCTTTTCGTTATCCTCCAATTATCAGCCTTCTTCCCCAATTTGCACCAATTATCGTGCGTCTTCTCCGATCTGCGCCAATCTCGGGCTCTTCCGTAATCTTCATACCGTTTCGACCGACATTATCGGTCTACAATGTCTGGTTTTATGACTTGTGCCGCACGCCAATTTCAAATTTACCCGCGAGATATATCTATATATATCTCCCCGTCGGTAGTTCGGTGCGGCGCCGCTAAGAGCGGTGGCGCTGTTGGCCGCTCCTTCTCCGCGACGACTACCGTCTTTACGCTGGCTGCTACTTCCAGTGCGGTCGTCTGCAGTGCGGACGTCGCACGCTGTGTCTCTCCGACTCTCACTAATCTCGTCGTGTTTTTCAGCGTCTCCACGCGCCCTTCCTGCTTGTTGAGCTGACATCGTTGAGCTCGATTGTCGTTGCTGCTTCCTTTTCTGTGTGCGGCTTCTTTGCGTTCGTTCGAGCAGCGGCCCGTGCGGCGTCCAGTATGTTGTACTTAACCTGGTGTGGCCACGTGTCTTCAAATCTTCCACTTCCCGCTTGCAGTGTCTACATGGCTTTTGGACCTTTGCCACGTATGCTTGTTTCTCTTTTTTTTATTTTATCTCTTTAGTTTAGTATCTCCACTCGCGTCTACTTTACGATTTCATCATATCATTTCCCCGTTTCGAGGTTATGTTCTCTCTCTCTCTCTCTCTCTCTCTCTCTCTCTCTCTCTCTCTCTCCATCTTCTTCTGCATGCGTCTAACTATCCGTGTTCATCTGTATCTCTTTGTTTTTCTTTCTCTCTATCTGACTTCCTTCCTTGGTATGTAAATCATTATTTCCATCTCTCTCTATATGTGTATTTTCTGTATTGTCTGTGGATGTATATTCTACTTTCTTTTCTCTGGGTGCATCTTTTACTTTCTTTTCTCTCCTCCTATCTTCCTTTCCTTCTCTGCATATACTTTTCTTGATGTCATTTCTACATGTATATTTCCTTTTTATTGCATGCATCCATGTTTTACTTTAATTTTCTTACTTCTATCTTCCTTTTCTTCTCTGCGAATACTGTCATTAGTATTTTTTTTGCTATTTGTATATGTCTTTATTCGCTTGCATGCATGTTTTGCTTTATTTTTCTCCTATCTTCCCTTCCTTCTATGCGAATACTTTCTATTTGCTAACTGCATCCCTATAACTTTTCTCGCTAATTTTACTTTTATCTTTATTTACTATTATTTTCATTTTCAGGTTGTAGTTGCTGCAATTCTCATTGCAATATATATATATATATATATATATATATATATATATATATATAATGCGCTTATTTGCGTCGGTTATTTTAATTATTAAAATATCTTACCTTGACGCAGGCGGAGCTCGTCCTCCGGAAATTATGGAAGGGAGGGTATACGTATCTAGGCGTTTATGTACAGTACTAATAATATGAAGTTTATTACCTAATTATAAATTTATTATAATGCTGACGGCGATGTTTTCTGTTGGGCGCCAGCTGAGATACGGTTCTCAGCGCGAGCTGTACACAGCTCGCTTTTTGTTCCCGTCGGTCACGCGGCACTGCCTGATCACGAGCTCCGCACTAAGTAGATCGCCTTGGCCGGCTCTCCAGGGTGGCGGATTCCACGCGGTGTGGATACAATCTATGCACGCGGCGCGAACGCTCAAAATCGCTCACGTGCAACTTACTCAACTACTCGAGATCTCAGGGCGGTTCCCTGTCGATCTCATGAAATCGCGACTCGAGAACGGAACTGAAATGGAGCAATTACCCCTTTGCTCTCCACTCGCCCCTCACTCCTCGGCGATGGCTCGTACGCCGTGGCAGGTGTCTCGGGATGGCAATTCCCGACCTGAATTTGCCGTCCGCAGGTTTGCCTCTCGCACGAGTCTTGATGTCGTCCTCGTGCACGGGATACGGAGGTCACCCTCACCGCTTGCTGGCCGTTGCTGGCTTCTCGCGGCCCCGCTGTTTGGCTACCTCGTGTCGAAATATAGCTCGAAGAGAGAGCTATTGCTAGCTCGCGTTCCAAAAGGGAAGAGAGAGGAATATTCCTCTAGATCCGACACCGGCCGTGGCCCTCCTGAAACGGCGTAGCGGGTAAGAGTATGTCTCCCCCCACCCATCTCCGCTCGGTATGGCTCGCGACTCGCGGGTAATATGTTAAGTAACGAAGACACAACCTAAATCGATACGGTAGATATTTGCGGATTTTCATATAACGGCTGTCTAATTTGGACAGACGCGTCGTAATGCATTTCCCGCGTTACAATATATATATATATATATATATATATATATATATATATATTGGGTCGAGAATCACAAGGCGCCCGCGCCGACTTGTCCAAAAAAAGACGTTGCGCGCGCCATCCCGCGGAGAAGAAAACCTTAAGGCGCTCGCGCGCGTCGTCGCGCCTTGTGCTTGACACGGTCCTTTCCCCTTACCTTCCCGCGCCATGAGCCGCGGGTAACCGTCGGCTGATGGAACGGCGAGGAGGCCTAACCTATACTGCGGCACGGACGCGTGCCAAGAGGCACTAATAGAGAATGAAAAAAAAAGAAAAGTTATATAAATAGTGTGAAGATGAAGACAAAAAAAAGAAAAAAAATAGATAAAGAAACGATTGAGGACAGAATAGGCATTGTGGTAATATGGATAGTGATGAATGATAAATTAGTGAAAAAAAACAATAATAACACATTAAATAATGAATAATATAGGATAAAGAAAGGTTATATAAGTAGTAATAAATAGGAATAGTGATAAAATAAAATAATGATAATCTAGTGTCATAAATAAGATAAATAGTCTAGTGATGAATGTAAAGGGAACAAATAAATGACAAAGATAAAAAAAAAAGAAATGAGTGAGGAATGAGAGTTGACAATAATGAATTGTGGTTAAGTAAAGATAAGAGATAAAGGAATAAATAAGGAGGACAAAGTGAAGGAGAATAAAATGAAAAAGGGACAGAGTGGAAAAAAAAACAAAAAAACATTGAGATAATAAATAAGAGAGGGAAAAAAGTTGATAATAAATAAGAGAGTGGACGAAGAGGTAAATGATAAATAATGACAGACAATAACAAATGATGATAAACGGAATAAAAGTTTGATGAAAAAAAAGAAAAGAAAGCGAAATGAATAATTATAAATTAAAAGGGGATGATGATCATAATGACTAATGCCAAGATAAGAGTCAAAATAATAGATGAAAAGGACAAAGTGAAAGTAAAGATGAAGTGATACATAAGGGATTTGAGGGAGCATAAATAAATAATAAGTGACAAATGAATAGTGATAGTAACGAGTAGTGGTGAAATAAAGATAAAAAAATGCGAATGATAAAGTAATGAGATAAAATAAGAAATAAGAGATTTAAGTGAATATAAATAGATAATAAAGGACACAAAATGAATAGTGGTAATACAAGGATAAGGATAATAAGGATAATGATGAATGGTGGTATTGGTACAAAGGAAAAAAAACAAATTTGCAGATCAAAGTGAGAGAGCCTCGAACAAGGTTTTGACATGCGTTATTCAGAATTAGGGGGTGATTGTAAACAGGGACAGTCTGACTGTCGTTATTTTAGTTTAAAATATTATAGTACAAAGACTGTAAGATTAATAAAAATGTTTAGTAATTTAATTCAGAACAGTCGACAACATGTACAATTCTTAATTTTAATAAAAGAAGAGAAACACGTTTTTTTGGAAATAATAAAAGAAATGTTTATGCAAACATCATCTTAAAGGTACTTGTGTAAACGCATTTTCAAAGTATAAAAAAGCATTTAAATAACGTGGAAAATGAATGATAAAACTGTAAAGTTGCACATAACAGCTGATTTCGGACCAATATATTTAATATGTATAATCAATATATAGGTTCTATACTTAAAATTTACTTGTGTTTCTAAAAGAAAATCAGTATTTATTACAATTTCCTTTACTATTTGTTGACTTGATATTTTTATTTTTTTTTGACACATAATACTGATTTTTTTTATTATTTTTATTGATTGTTATTTTGATACATAAAGTCTTGTATTATTTTCAAGAAATGATTTGAAAAAAAGCTAATATTTCAGATCAGTTTTTATTTGCATTTATATATTAATTAGAGGAAGTAGAATTGAGATATTTTCAGTAAGAGTTTAATTATGAATGATTAAAAAATGAGTTTATAGACTCAGTATTACTAAAACAGCAACTTATCTTAGAAACATGAAGACAAACAGCTGTTACGTCAACTACTTTGTACAATTTTCAACTCTTCTCATTGTTCTAAAAGCACTTACTGCTATAAATTGATTGTCATTCACAACTTGAAATATCTTTTATGTGCACGTCAAATTTTTAATAGAAGATTACGTTTCAACATTCAGTAAATAAGAAAAAAGAATTTTAAATAAGACGTGTTTAATCAGTACTCCTAAATAAATTTTATTATTTATAAAGTAAAATAGGAATTGACTCATGCGTCGAAAAAAGACTGGATTTATTAATTGAACTAGAAAAAGTCGAAAGATAAGAGTATAACAAGTAGTTAATTTAGTCGTTTGTATTTTACAGAGAAACTAATAAATGAATGCAATCGTAAATACATTGTGAAGAGTACAAAGAGCGATTCTTGAAATTTCTAAGATACTTTATATGTATGTATCCTTTAAAGGCGCTGAAGATCTCAGTTGCTAATTTTCTGAGCGCTTGTACTTTTTTTTCCTTCGAAAATCTAATAATATAGTTGTTTTTTTATTTATAATGATTATTTATCAATGTTCAAATTTACCAAAAGGGATTAAGGAAACCTTTTGTATTAGATACATGAAATTTAATTTTTTCTTGCCTCTGATTAAAGAAAAAAAAACTTGCGCTCAGTTAACAACAAATACTAAGCGTTCATGTAATAACAGAAACCAGCGTCGGTTTAGAAGCTTTATTCTGTACGAGAATTTGTTTCTTAAAGAGTAATAAGAATCAAGAAAATAATTTTTTTTTTAACTTTGTGTAAGCATTCACATTACATGGTCTCATTGTGATTGTAAAATAACATTTTTTTTTCTTCTCATAATTTTTATTACATATGAATAATGTTATTTAGTCTTTAATATTAACACGCGCCACCCAAATAAAAAAATTTGTATTAGAATGAATTAATTTTGCCTTTCTAGGAATATATCTCAATATTTCAAAAGGGAAAACATTTAATTTGCTATTCAAGAAAAAAAATACTTATTTCTAAGTTACTTTCTATATTATTTACTATTTGCTCAAGTCTAAACTATTATAATAGTTTAAGCCAATTCCATTCAATATTATAAGCTAAATTAAATTTAAGCATCATTTATTGTTTCAACATTTCTACATGCAGGGACCGTATCCGGTACGTCACGATCGCGGTCGGCCATCGTCGGCCGCTGCCGTACCTGCCCCCCCTTATCCCGTCCTTCTTCCCGGGCGGAGAAAGATGCTGAGCAGTCGGCGGTGAGGAGTCGGTCGTGCAAGTCGGAATGGAGAAGTAGTAGAGTGGAGAAAAGGGCAGAGAAAGAAGAAGGTAAAGTCGGAAGAGAGAGAGAGAGTCCATGTTGCAAGCCGAGGAGAGTGGGTATTGGAAGTGTGAGCTGGAAAGAGAGAGGTAGACAGCAGGGAGAGTAAGTAGGCAAGGAGGTAATCAAGGACGAAGAAGGAAAGAAGAGCCGCGTGACTCGCCGAGGAGTCACAGACCAATCAGTGGGCGACGGCCGCTCGACGAACGCCGTCTCCCTCCTGGGGTCCTCTTCATCGACACCTGCCCAGAAATCGATCGAGTGAGTATCGATCACCCGGTGCCGAGTCTAGGGACGATTCGGCGGGATACCGTGTGTGAGCGGCGAGCAGATTCTGCCTCCTTTTTCCCCCCCTCCTTTTCCCTATGTGTTTTGATTTTCTTTTGTTTCCTCTCTTGTGCATGTTAAATTGAAATTGCCGAAATGGTGGAAGAAATGGAAAGAAAAGGTAAATTTAAATAATAATATTGAAAAATTTAAATTTAAAATTTTTTAAAATTATTTATGCTCTAATTTATTTGATTTCTTTTTTTCATAGGCAAGTGCAGCTATTCATACACGAAGACGATCGAACCGTCGGGGAAGCAACGAAGAATGCTGCAGGAGAAAAATGTCAACGAATAATAATCGTCCACAGAGCCCCTCCGTGGAGAGTATTGTTAGCACCAACAGCAGCAATACCAGCATTGAAGAAATAGATCCTCCAGCACGTCCGAGGATCATTTCCAATATAATTTTGAAAAAATAATACAAATTGTAATAAATAATGCTATAATAAGATATAAAATAAATAAATTAATTTTAAATTTTAAATTTTAAATTTTAATATTTCCCTTTCTTTTCCACTTCCTATCCTGTCCCCAAAAAATATTTTATTTAATTATTTATTTAATTATATTTATTTAATTTTTAGTTAATTATTTAACTCAATTATTTTTTTATTTATATTATTTTTATTTTAATTTTTAATTTTTTGAAAAATTTCCGTAGAATAACTAAATTCAATAACGATCACATAAACATAACAAATCAAGTACTAATTATAAAATTTTAAGTGAAAATATATTCTAAAATTATAAAAATGAGATTGTGTCTGATTATATTTTGCTAAGAAATAGTGTGTCTTCTTTTTTATTAACAGTGTGTTTGATATTACGTTGTATAAAAAGCATATCAGACAAGTGCGTTTTTTAAGATTATTGTCAATATCTAATATTATTCACATTAAACCAATTAATTTTATTTTTTGTATTTTATGAAAATGTAAGACACAAAAATTTCTCCGAAGAAGGAATCGCATGGGAGTTTGCGCACCAAAATCAGCGTAGCCCAAACAACCACACGGGGGGGGGGGGCGAAGCCAACCCCAACGCCAAAATTAATTTGGTAATTTTAAGAATTTACCAAAATTCTAGGAATTTTAAGGAAATTCTAGGAATTTCATATTTCCTAGAATTTTTTCTTTTATTTGAAAATTTATAAAATTTCTTTTAATTGATAATTTCTTTTTAAAATTTCTTATTATTTGTAAATTTTTTTGTTAAAGTAGAAATAAAATATTGTTTTAAGATCAAATATTTTTTATTAATATAATTTTTTGAAATTACATTTATATTCATTTTTTTAACCAGTTTCATCTCGTCTTCTATACTTCCCACTGAAATAATCTTCTATCCATGTACGCATAATTAACACGTTACGAATCGCACACATTGGTAATCGCCTTGTGCTTAATGTGTGATTTTCACAAAGTACGTGTTCATCTTTATTTTGTAGTGACTGCAGTGATGGCCAATCTAGCTGCTCGATATCGACAATATTTCTGAAATAGAGAAAAAAATATGAAAAAGTATGGAAATACTATGGAAAGGTATACTTTTGAATATATGTATATGAAAAGAAAAAATAGAAAGATGATGATGAAAGTATGAAACTTTCATCATACTTTAATTTAACTCTTGCTTTATTATAATTTTACTCCTGCACAGCATATCTCCAATGTTCTTTTGAGCCTATGGTAGGAATGTCGCCAGATTTCCATTCAATTCCATGGTAATCACGCTGCAGCTAGTGAACTGTTTTTTTTTCGTTCCATGTCAAGTCAATCCATGGAAATGGTGGCTTAAGAGATACACTGTAGGTAGTGCACCTCTTTCCATGCCTCATAAACTAAATTCTTTCAAAATGAAAGTTTGCGGGCCTCTTGTCTGGAAACCCTGCATGTCGCAGAAGAACACTTTATCTTCTGGACACTGAAGAATATTTTTTCTAAACATTTCTTCGTATTCTTGCACTCTAGCCATTTTTCAGATTAGTATATGCTGATTTTATAGGCTGAAGTGATGATTACGAATGTAAGTTCTGTGCTTATGCATTCATTTTTATAAGAGTTTTCCGCTCCTCTTGAAAATGACGACTCTCCTATTGTTTGAAACAAGGATTGGGAGGGAGAATTATAAAATATGTAACGCAAAGAAATTTAAATTTATAAAACAATTTAATAATATCGGTAAGAATCAACTTAAAATAAAACTATAAATAACAATAATATTAATACACAAAAACTCGCCTTCAAGAAACAATCGAGAAGAGAGCGTGAGAGTCTATATGGATACAAGACGACAACAACAATAATAATGCCTCAAGCACGTAAATCGGTTCTTTATATAGACTTGGACCGCCGCCCCACCACCAAGTCACACGTCTGCGGTCCTTCTCCGGAAGCAATAAGCCGCGCCGCTCTGGCTTGCAAACCTACACCTTCAGGCATCGCTCAGAAAAATATGACCATGCCGGCCACGGCTAACTAACTCTGCAGCAAGTTCTCACCGTGCACGTCTACCCCCGTTGGAATCTTCGGGATTCCCTTGATGGGGCGTTCGGAGAGGTCTCTAGGCCATGGGCAAGCCCATGCACTGCCAAGCTAGCCCAACGATGTACGCCGTGCTCTCTGACTCTCTCTCTCTCTCTCTCTCTCTCTTTGCGACTGTCTCTTTACAAATTATTTTTCTCCTATCATTAAAATGACAAAGTATATTCCCGCATTTGCTCAGCCTTATCGCCGCGGAATAAGGAAAACCTTCAGAGTAAAACCCTGTGGGAAAAAAACTCTGGAGGAGAAAACTCATTCCAAGAATATGCTTTGTCTTAGTCTCTATAAAATACAAATCAATAAATTTATTATTCGCTCGCTTTCAAGTACTTATATTATAACGCGTCGATAGAAACCTTTACTTCCGCTTATATTTGAAATACAAAACAAATTTAATTAAAAAATATAATATAAATACAGATATATTTCTCAAAAATCTTAATCTAATCACTTACGGTCACAAACTATATAGATCATATTACTTTTAAACTTACATAAATATCAACCAAATAAAACTAAATTATAACGGAAATATATGTATATATATATATATATATATATATATATATATATATATATGGTGTTCGCTACACCTATAATTGCCTGATTCAAGAAAATAAATAATTTGATTGGACAAAGATTGAATTTGTTGGGTTGGTTACGAGTCTATTCATCCCCTCCATTTTTAGAGAAAGTCACTTACGATTGGGTGTGGGAGAAGAAAAGCATTTGTATGATTGAAAAGGGCGTACCCGTAGATATTCAGATGATCCTAAAACGATGCTTGTCTCCTCCCTTCCATAGGAAATGACGTTTATGATTGGTCGTTCAAGGAGAAGGGAGATGAAATATTAAAAGCATGATATTTTGATTGGTTCTACTCAGACAATAGATACTTTCTTCTCTTTCTAACACACTATTGAATGGTTTCTATTGCAGGCTTGATATTCTCCTTCCACTTCTGTTTCCCCTTCTCCTTTTGTTTCATTTTCCTTTAAAAGCGAGACAATTTCTAGGAGGAACACAATTTCTTCACCATAGTCAAATAAGTTCAGTTTTTATATTTCTTATTTTTTCCATTGTCAACTATACAAGTGTGTTGTATTGAAAGTGTTTTTTTTGTGTAATACTTTTATGAGACATTAAAGAAGTAATATTAATTATTTAACTCAATATATTTTATTAGTTAACGTAAAAAAACAAAAAGTAAGATGGCTTTTCTTTCGTCTGTTGAGTTTAAAGTGAAACAACTTCGCGATATTCACGAGCGTGTCAGTGAATTGAACATAATCGAACTCTAGAATTATTTATCAATAACTGAACAGGATATAATCAAGCTGAGGGAATTTGTCGAAAACAAGGTCTCTCTCGATCAGAAAATCTGTCTGATTCATCTTTCATGTTTACAAGCTATCAAGATGATAACAAAATCTTGCTTCTAAAGTGCCAGTGGGAGATAGTCTAATCTCTAACGGGTCAGCTAAAGTAAAGTGGCGAGATATACAATCTGCTTTTAAAAATCGAACAAGAACAGGCGTTGTTGTTAATTTAGAACATGTAGACATTCTAAGTTTCTTGGTCGACGCACAGAAGCTCTTTGAAGATAAAGTTAGAGCTTACAAGAATATGCAGCAATAAAAGTAAATTCTGATTTTATATCAGAGTTTTCCATGCAGAAAAATGGAGAGGAAACAACAGACATGAAATATTTTACAACTGTGAGTGCTACAATATACATGTCTATTGATTTAGAAAAATGGTATGTGGGACATATTAAGGAGCCTCTTTTCATACATCTAGAAGAATTTCAGGATAATAATTCTGGATGGACATTAATTAAAAAGTATTATTAGTTTGTCCATAAACATGAAAAAATTTTCACCTCACAAGGGAAGATTATATATTCCTCTCTCCAAGTTCATAGCATCAAAAAGAGCATGTATCAATGTTCATAACTTTGATAATCAATGCTTCAAATATGCTATTCTTTCAGCATTACATCCAAATGAAAAAAATCCTCAAAGAGTTCATAATTATGATAAATTTTCAAACGAGTTGAACTTTGGTAATATATTAGGAGTGTGAATAAGTCTTTCTCGTTTTTTGTAAGAGATGGCGCCACCAATACTGTGCGAGTATTCAATGGTTACATATGTCATAATCAAAGCTTATTCATATGTCAACAATTCCATACTAACACATTAGTTAAAATTTTTTCGCATCATAAATTTTTGATATCGTGAAAATGTCGAAATTTGAGCCGAGTCGACGTCATTTGCGGGAAGTTTCACTTTATTGGTTCAATTTGAAGAAATCTGCTGCCGAGACGCATCGATTGCTTCAGGAGGCTTATGGAGAAGGTTGTGTCGATGATTCAAGTGTTCGCGGATGGTTTCGACGCTTCAAAAGCGGTGATTTCGACGTGGAAGACAAGGAGCGTTCTGGGCGGCCGCAAATCTTTGAAGATCGAGAATTGGCGACTTTGCTTGATGAAGATTCTTGTCAAACGCAAGAAGAACTTGCTGAAGCATTGGGAGTTGACCGAACAATCATTTCCAAGCGTTTGAAAGCCATGGGAATGATCCAAAAGCAAGGAAATTGGGTGCCGTACGAACTGAAGCTGAGAGACGTCGAACGGCGTTTTTTCACTTGCGAACAGCTGCTTCAGCGACATAAAAGAAAGGGTTTTCTGCATCGTATCGTGACTGGCGATGAAAAGTGGATACGTTACGATAATTCGAAGCGAAGAAAATCATGGGGACTACCCGGCCATGCATCATCATCGACGGCCAAGCCAAATATTCATGGCGCCAAGCTCATGCTTTGTATATGGTGGGACCAGCTAGGTGTGGTTTACTATGAGCTTCTGAAACCGAATGAAAGGATCACAGACGAGGTCTATCGACGACAATTGATGCGTTTGAGCCGCGCACTGCGAGAAAAACGGCCACAATACTCCGACAGGCACGACAAAGTTATTTTGCAACATGACAATGCTCGCCCACATGTTGCACCGCCGGTGAAAACATACTTAGAAACGCTCAAATGGGAAGTCCTACCCCACCCGCCGTATAGTCCAGACGTTGCTCCGTCTAATTACCATCTCTTCAGATCGATGACGCATGGCCTGGCTGACCAGCACTTCCATTCCTACGAGGAAGCCAAAAAATGGGTGGATGACTGGATAGAGGCCAAACCGGTCGAATTTTTTCGCAACGGGATTCGTATGTTGCCAGAAAGATGGGAAAAACTTGTAGCTAGCGATGGCCAATACTTTCAATAATTCATTTGTAACCATTTTTTCACAATAAAGGCTCAAAATTTGAAAAAAAAACGGGAAAGACTTATTCACATACCTGATAGAATTTCCTATAAAACTGAAAGATGTTTCTAAATTTGAAAAATTGAATAATATTTCAGTAAATGTTTATATGCTTAGGAAGTACGGATCGAAATATGAAGTATCACCTTGTCAGATTTCATTAAATAAGAAAGAGAAACATGCAAATCTTCTCCTGATTCAAGATTTCTACATAGACGAATACGAAGAAAATAATATTCCTGACGATAATGAAAGTGTACCTAAATTCCATTATGTTTCGATTAAAAATATATCAGACTTTTAGGATCGCAAGTGAGTAAAGCTCATAAAAAATTATACCATTGTGAAAGATGCTTACAACATTTTTATAGTTAGGAAGGGCTACAAAATCATGAAAATCTTGTAAAAATATTAACGATTGTAGAATCAATTTATCAAACGCATCGAATAACATTTTGAAATTTGAAGATTATAGTAAAAGTGAAAAAGTACCTTTTGTAATTTATGCAGGTATGAATGTTTATTACAACCTACAGAAAACGAGAATGCTTTTCAATTACATGAAGCGTATAGTATAGGTTTCTATTTAAAATGTATCTTTGACGACAAATTATCCGCTTACAAAGCATATAGAAAGAAAAGTCCAGATGACGAGACGCCTGCACAATGGTTTGTTCGTGAACTGAAATCAATTGGTGAGCAGATTGATTATTTCTATAAAAATCCAAAACCAATGAAACTCACAGACCTTGAAGAATTAATTTTTCAATGGTCGACCGATTGCCATATATGTCGCAAACCATTTATAGATGGGCAACTGGCAGTACGAGATCATTATCATCTTACAGGAAGGTAAGTTTTTTTTTTAGATAAACAAAAATTAATTTTTTTTAAAATTAATTTGTTTTTTCTCTTTAGGTTCAGAGATGCTGCTCATAATTCATGCAATTTGAACTATAAAGACTCAGAATTTATTCCCGTAATTTTCG
The DNA here is from genome assembly GCA_018907035.1 of Sycobia sp. Sy_11. NCBI lineage: Eukaryota > Metazoa > Arthropoda > Insecta > Hymenoptera > Epichrysomallidae > Sycobia > Sycobia sp. Sy_11. Next base: position 2,172,243 of record JACCIC010000085.1, on the reverse strand, counting down.
ATAACCTCAATTATGACACACATTTTATTTTAAAAGAACTTGGAACTTCTACACTGATGAATGGATGAATTACTCTAATACCTCATGACTAGGAAAAATATATTTCATTTACGAAGTATATGGATGACTGTGATGTAAATTTTAGATTTACAGATTCTTGGCGATTTTTACCATCATCCTTAGAGAAACTTGCGTTGTATCTAGATAATGTACCAATAGGAATAAAGGAATTTCAATTAGATGGATTCTCAAATGAAAATATTAATCTTTTTAGAAGTAAAGGCATATTTTCCTATGATTTTGTAGATGGACTCGATAAATTATTAACTACAAAACTGCCGTCGAAAAATGCATTTTATAATAAATTAACAGATTTAGATATTACTAAAGAAGATTACAAGCACGCTGTTCAAGTATGGGAAAGTTTTAAAATAAGAACATTAGGAGAGTATTCGGACTTATACTTAAAAACGGATGTTCTCCTCTTAGCAGATGTCCTCGAAAGTTTTCGAAATACATCTATTAAGGTCTATGGATTATGTCAGCACACTTTTACACTACTTCAGGATTAACATTTTCAGCAGCAAAAATGACAAAGGTAGAATTAGAGCTCCTGACTGATATTGACATGTTATTATTTATTGAATCAGGCATTCGGGGTGGAATAAGTCAGTGCTGCAATGGATATTCAAAGGCAAATAATCCATATATGGGATCGGGATACGACGAAAAAATAAAATAAAGACACTTTTATATTACGATATTAATATAATTTAAGTGGGTTGATTATGAATCAACTCTTAACTTTTTCAATACACCATCAGATTCTGATATAGGCTATATTGCTGAAGTAGATTTAAGAGTATACTGAGGAAATACATGACCAACATCGTGATTTACCTTTCTGTGATGAGCATAGTACACCACCTGCTTCAAAACAGAAGAAACTGCTAACTACATTGAACGATAAAAAAAGGTATATAATTCATTATCGTGCTCTTAAGCACCTGAAAATGGTCTTCGATTGAAAAAAGTACATAGAATTTTGAGTTTTAAACAGAAACCCTGGCTGAAATCATATGTCGAATTAAATACTGAAAAGCGAAGGCATGCAAAGAATGAGTTTGAAAAACTTTTTTATAAATTATTAATTCATGCTGTATATGAAAATGCATTGAGCGGGAGCGATCTCGCGTTGATGTACGTTTAGTAAATAAATTCACTAGTCGATATGGAGCAGAGGCACACATAGCCCTACCTAATTATCATAGCTATGCAATTTTCGATGAAAATTTAGTTGCCATTCAGCTTAAGAAAACAAGTGTAACAATCAAAAAGCCGATATACGTTGGGCTTTGTATCCTCGACCTATCAAAGACATTAGTGTATGATTTTCACTACTCTTACATGAAACGTCGAGTGGGCGAAAAGTTTAAGCTTTTATATACTGATATTGATAGCTTAATATATGAAGTAAAGGATATTGATATGTATCAAGTAATGAAACAAGATATTCATAGATTTGATAATTCTGATTATGATGAAAATAATCAGTATGGTATTCCATGTCAAAATAAAAAAGTTCCTGGGCTCATGAAAGATGAATGTAATGGAAAGATTATGATGGAATTTATTGGTGTACGGAGTAAAATGTACAGTATTTTACAGTAGATGGAGGAGGAATAGTGAAAAAAGCTAAAGGAATAAAATCGAACGTTGTAAAAACATCAATCACGTTTGAAGATTATCGAAGATGTTTGGAAGATCTCGTGATTATACAGCGAGTGCAGTGTAACATTCGCTCAAAATTACACATAGTGCATACAGAAAAACAGAAAAAAAATTGCCCTCAGCCCATTTGATGATAAAAGATACTTATTTCCCAATACTACAGACCCATTACCTTGGGGTTACTATAAAATCCTAGAAGAGCAAATGTCGTAAGCTGCAAGTCAGGTTGAGACGGAAATAATGGAAAGTAAAAGTCATCAAATAGAGGACGGGAATGGTAATGGGAGGCGATACGACGAGACTAATGGAAGAGTAGCTCAAGTAGGTGCAGCTACTAAGGAAGAAGAGAGGGAGAATAAAATCACCAATGAGATTCGAGTAACGATAGATGTACACGCAGAACAAGAGAGGGGGCAATAAAGAAACCAATGAATATCAAGCTGCACGAGAGAGGATGACGCTTTATAGCAGTGAAGGTGAACCAATAAGCGTTGAGTATAATACATCGGATGAACTATTACATGAATGCAATCCTGAAGAAATCTTTGAAGTATTGGAAGGGGTAAGCTCAGTTGACGTCGAGAGAGGGGATGTACTCTATGAAGCAATGGAAGGGGCAGAAATTGTAGTGGGGAATCTGCTATATGAACAGACTGAGGATGATGAAGAACTTATTCGGGCAGTTGAACAGTTTTAGAATTGTCGTCCTTCTCCAAAGAAAAAAAGACTATTTTAGTAAGGTAAGATTCATAGTTAATTTTCTCTTAGAAAAAAATATGCTAGTATTCATAAAATATTTCTTTTTTTAGAATGGATTTAGCCACTCTGAATAAAATTTCGGAAAGCGACTTCTTGCCCAGGAAGAAATGTACGGAATTGGAGAAAAATTATCAGTAAATGGTGACTGCTCTTAAGCAAGTCTCCATAAAATATGGTACGAAAGCAGTTGCGGATATAGATGAAAACTTTCAAATATTCTTACCGCAAAAGATATCGTCAGCCATATTAAAAGATGAAGAATTTTTCATAAATATAGCTAATAAAGCAAATAAGCTTTGTTTATTTATAGAGTATCGGGGTGGTAGTTGTTTTAAGTTTAATACTTCTACTTCTTAAGTAATAATAATAAAACACATTGTTTCATTTCTTTTTATTATTTATTTATCAAAAACAGAAAACATGTATATCTTAATTACATAAATAAATATTATAATCATAATACAATGTCTTTCTTATTTACTTTTAAATTAGTGTCCTTACACCTATCCATGTATATTACTTATATTATATCTTGTATTCATTTATTCATTTATTCATTATATCTTGTATTAATTTCTTTTTTATTTATCCAACTATTATGCTCACTATTAAATCCTAGCCATTTAACATATAAGAGTAATCGTAAAGTGGCTGACATAAAGCTTGTTAATAAAGCTTGGCAACGGATTAAAGCTAAAGATGCTAGTCTTTAGCTTTAATAGTCTTTTTCTTGCGGAGAAAGCGTCAGCTCTAGCGGTTGCCAGTGCTATGAACTTAAAGGCAAAAACTGAAATGGGCTGAAATTCAATAAATTGGTGACGGCAGCGAAAAAATGATTGAAATCAGGTAAAAATTCACGCAAAGTCATATAGTCCGCCTTAAAAGGTGTTCGTCAAGCTTTTAAGAACAGTGGTTGCAAAAAGAAAGTTCTCATTCCACCTGTAATATCCCTTCCGTCTAAAATTGGCGGAGTTCTTCCTTTCCTTATTCCACTGTTTGCAGGACTAAGTGCAACTGGTGCTTTAGTCGGAGGTGCTGCTGGAATAGCTAAAGCAGTAAATGATGCTAAAGCTGCGCAGAAAGATTATCAAGAAAGTAAGCGGCATAATAAGACGATGGAAGCTATTACTTTAGGTAAAGGTCTCTATCTGAAGCCATCTAAACGAGGAGTAGGATTATTTCTCAAACCGCATGTCGGACACGGTCTAATTAAAAGAAAAAAAAACTTCAATTTAATTTTGCCAAATCGTCCACTAACAAACTATGATCTTATAAAATATGCACATATATTACAAATTCCACATTTTCAAGGTGTTTTCACGAGAAATAGCCTTCCTCGTAATTGACCATGGCATAACGAATCTGCTATTGTTAATCTCGATGATTCGCAAAATAAAGGTACCCATTGGGTCAGTTATCGAAAAAGAGGATCTGACGTCACCTACTTTGATAGCTTTGGTGACCTCAAATCTCCCATAGATCTTATGAAATATTTCCTATTATTTATTATTATAAATATTTCATATTATGTGAAAGAAGTGAAATACAACAATACAAGATATCAGAATTTTTCGGTCATCTTTGTCTTCGTTTCTTAACTGAAAGTCTATAAAAAGAATTTGTCAGATAAAATTTGATCATTTTCGCTCAATCAGTCATGGAAGATAGTTTCACTTTGACTCTTTCAGGAAAACCTTCTGTCTTAGAAGCCCAATACTTTCCATCCATTGAACTATCAAACTATAAAAATTATGTTTTAGGTTTAGTCGAACTTTTAACCTTTAATTCAATTCCAAATATTGACGATACAAATAATCAACTTCATTGAAAAGGAGAAATTATTACTATCCCCATTGGTAGTTACGAGATTGATGATATAAATCAATTTTTATCTAATACATTGAAATCAAAAGTAATTGAATTTTCCTTCAAAGCTAGCAATAATACATTTAAAAGTGAAATTCGAGTACTGGGTTTTACTGTTCCTAAAAGAATATATGGAACACCGTTCTGATTTACCAGTGAAAATATTGAAAATCAACGCACTCAGAGTCGAGTGTAACATTACTGCAGGAGCTTTCATTAACAAGCAAAAAGTTCATACTATTCATGAATTCTTTCCCAGGGTTCCTCCAGGATATAAAATCATAGAAATTCCATCACATGTTATATATCTACCACTTAGTGTTAAGTGCATAGATAATATATAAGTTCGAATTGTCGATCAGGACGGCAATCTAGTTAATTTTCGAGAAGAAATCACTGTTAGACTTCATATCAAATCTACATAATGGGGATTGTTTATAATTCTAGCACACATATAGGTACTCCATCATGGCAATCGACAATCAGTCGATTGAAGAGTTTGAAACCGTTAACACTGAAGAACATTTAGTTCCTACAAAGTCTTGGTCTAAAAGTTCGAGGCAAAAAATTAGCTGTATAATTTTCTGCTGCTTTCTGAAAAATGGACGAAATACTAAAAATTCAATCAGGTGTCGTATTCAGTGAGTCAATTGCTCATTATGAAATTTACGCACATCAACCATACACATCACTAAACTTTGATCATAATGATGAAATTCACATTTCCATCCAACACCAAGATCTGTCTCTTCTACCATCACGTAGTTCTATCCATATCTATGGAAAATTACAAAATACTACTGGAAATGCACCAACTAAATCTAGATTCATCAACAATGGTATTTGTCATCTTTTTGATGGAATTCGCTACGAAATTAATGGCGTTGAGATAGACAAAAGTAAAAATGTTGGATTGAGTAGTGTCATGAAAAGATGGGCTTCATTCAATACCAACGAGACGCTCATGCTTGAAAATGCAGGCTGGATTGGCAATGAATCGAGCTCGCCTGGAATCATCGTGGCCCTTTAGCACGACGAAACCGCTGGAGCATGGCTGCACGGCACCGGGCGAATTGTCCGCGAATTCCAATTTTCCAGGCGAGTATGACAAACGAACGCTTTACATCACCCGATACGAATAAGTAGCAAAAACACAAGTCGACAATATATGATATACAGCAAACGGTTCGATTAAGCTCTGTGCAAAACGAAGTATCTGCACAGAACGACGTCTCGAAGCGAAGTCCTCTTCACGTCGCTCTTTCTCTGCTTCCCCCGTACTTCCCTCTTCTTCTGCCTAGATGGCGTGAAACCGGGATTAATTTAAGCGGGCTTTTCTTCTTTTCGCCCGATTTTACGTAGGAGATTCGCTGACTGGTCCTTTGACGCGGAAATCTGGCGTGATTTCCGCTCACGAGCTATATTGCGGCGTATTTTCTATTTACACTACTCTGTACAGCCTTCAGACTGCGACAATATATATATATATATATATATATATATATATATATATATATATATATAATATAGTTATATATAGTTATATTGATAAAATTTAAAAAAATAATGATTGTTAAATATTGATAAAAGCTATTCTAATTCTTTTTTTAATTATTTATTTAATTTAATTTTTTATTTTTTGTTATATATTAATTTATAATATTTCCAAGAGATCTGTCTATCGATTGCGTATATTAGATTACAAGAAGGAAGATTCTTAATGTTGAATTCTTTAGATTAAAATCTATTAAAAAGAAATGATCTTAAATTAGCATATTTCGTGTAAATTGATTAACTTCCAATATGAAGAAATAATCTGGGTCAACCACAATCACATCTCATTTTAAGTGAAATACATATGAATAGAAACGTATTTTATCTTCAACACAGAACGTTATGATATTTATGCAATATAAATAGTATTCCCTGTCACAAATTTGTATTTGCTAATAGTACATAATACAATTGTTAGTTTTGCGTTCAATTTTTTTCTCTGACTTTGCCACATGTAAGTAAAATTTTAAATTAAATAGAAAGTAAGTTGTTTTAAACAAAAGCAACATAAATCTATATGTTTAGGAAAAGGCATTCAGTTGGGAATGTTTTTAAATAGATAAGTTATGTGAATAATCCATTATCGTATTTCAAACAAAAGTATTTTGAAAGTATTTTTACAAAGTTTTACGTAAAATATGGAATCTACTTTCAATTTCATAAATGTGTCATACAACATACTTAAGAAGCTACTTACACTTATCTAAAATAGTAATGAGGAAACTTAAATGTAATATAAATAAAATTTACACTATTATAGGTATCCATATTAAATAACTGATCATCTAAAACACATAGACTGAACAAATAGTTTGTGGACCAAATAATAGTTATAAATTTATTTCATGCATTTATGATTAATAACATGTGAAGAACAAATAAAGCAGAAAGACTACCTCTACAGCTCTTAGGCTATACCACCTATATTGCTCAAGTGAATAACCCCAACAAATTATAAACAAATTAATTTTTTGGGAATTAATATGAAATATGATGCGAGAACATAGCAAGGTCGTATTCAAACACTATTTTTGTTATTGAGAAAATTTATAATATTAGCATCTCATGAAAATATAAAGCCATTTAAAAGGGTCTAGGTCAGTTTTTTGAGTTGGAGTAAATAACTTAGTGAATGTATTTTCAATAAACATTCAATATCTATTTGAAATAATTCAATTCTACGTATGAAAGAAAGATGATTAGCTAATTTTTACTGTCGTATTTACTTAAGAAGCATTATTCAACTATGGATAATTCATCATTAACAATGCTCTCATTTATTGTTCTTGCATTCTAATTATACTGTGCGACGTTCTCTTTTTGAACTATTATATTTATATAATCTTTTGAAAACACATTTTTATTTAGATGTAGATTTTTTTTTTAAAACATGTGTGAACTACTTTAACTAAGTTTGTTTCGAAATAACTTAACAAAACAATACATTAGAATGAAAAATATCAGTTATCTTGTGAAAAATTTTGATTTATATCCAAAATTACAGTAGTGGTAATCCTACAATAAGGATTTCTGAAAAAATCAAACTTAGCAAAAGATTTGCCTCGCTGTCTAATATATAAAAACAATTCATTTGTTTGTTCGCAAATTTATGAAATCGTTTATGACCTTCTACCTTTAAGAGGTGTCAATTATAAAATTGTTCTTCATTAGACGATATGTGGACTAAAATAAAGATTATGAGATATAAAATTAGATCAAGGAATAATAATTTTCTTCTATAAACTTCATCTACATTATAAATTCTTCGACGATTGGAATATAAAAGCAGATACAATCCGAAATAGTTAATTCATAATTATAATAGCGTTACGGAAACTAACAATAACCAATATTGAAATATGATACAAAAATACATCAACTTAATATTCATCACTTGTTTAATTATTACTGGTAAGGTTTTAGAAATTTTTTATCATACGCTTGAACTTACATTATTTTAGTGCTAATTGTAATATTAAGGCACTTAAATCATTCAACTATTGCATAACAAATTAACTATGAAATAGATTTATGAATTTAAAAAATATAATTCACTTAAACATCTGTTTATTTCGATTTCAGTTGGAAAATAATGATTACGATTTTTATTTTAGTTTACAAGTTAAATGTCGAAGCTGCCGGAAACTCAGATAAAGCTAAGCTTCCAGAACCTAATAAACAAATTGTAGTTGAAGAAAAATTTTTAGATACTGTAGTCGAAAAATTACCATCTCTTAAAAAACAAGCACCAGCACGGGTCGATGGTACCGTTCTGAATGCTCTTACAATGTGGAATAGAGCAGATGAAGAAATTTCTTCATCAGAAATTCTAAAGTCTGAAAAAAGAGTTGCTGCTATCAAGGTATCGTGATGTATTATTAATTTTATAAAAATAGCATTGTTAATATTGAAGTATTTTTACTTACAATCAATTTTTTACCAAACAAATTATAACAAATACATTTCTCCTGGAGTGAAAATCAACTTTGACATCAATCTTGAACTATATATTTTTAAAAAATCACTTTAGGAAGTAAAATACACTTTTTTCCGTCTTTATTGAGTAAAAAAATATATTTTCTAAATAGCGAATAATTTTCGTGATACGGAGTCGAAATAATCATTTCAAACATACATTATACACGATATAATCTCTTGAAAAATTCACTCACTTTATACATGTTATGCACAATTTATCTATAAACCTACGAATTTATTGATGAACATTTTTTTTAATATTAAAATATTTTCTCTTTTCAGTTAACAATAAATTCAGATCTTACCCCTAATTCTGGCCTAAACCTTAAATTAATGGACTTGCTGATGCCAGGGTTACCTCGACAATCGCAATAGGGCGAGTTTTCGATTATGGTTTATCTGATCTGAAAAATGTGAACTTTGATTATTCGTTAACGATACCTTTTCTTATAAATCGCTGCTATGGTAATAAAACTAATAATCGCTAACATAACAACAAAATAATTAAATAATTAATAAGAATAAATATTAAATAACACAATTTATAAAAATAAGAATTAGATTTGTAATAAAGATCTTAAAAAATATAAATATAATAATATTTAGTACATTATTATTATATAAATATAAAAGCTCCAATAATTAAGTTTATTCAAATTACAAATTAAATTTTCTCCTTCACTTTGACAATAGGTGGAGCACCAAAATATATAGTTTCTTAATCATTGCTATATTTACATAGATCAACGTTAACTATATTAAATCTTTATTCTATATTATTTTTAGTCTGTATTAACGATAATATCTTTTTTTATTTATAGACAAACTATAAAAAATTTCAAAATAAAGTAACCCAGTAAATTTACTATTGCTTACTACCGTAATGATATACCATCATATAGATTAAATATCAAATTATTTTGATTATATCTTCATTTATAAAATACATAAAGATTAGAGTGCGGTATATTAACATTTGTCATAATACTTTGTAAAACGGCGGATTTGCAGCAATATCAGCTTGTTGATTACTTAAAATTCCAAAAATTGGATTTTCCATAATACCATTTTTTATAGTGAAATTAAGACTATCAGCAGATTAGATGTAGCGTCTAATTTGCACCAGCAGCAACAATTCTGAGTTAAAAATTTAATTTGATCGAGAGTACTGGCCCAACATAATAAACCTGCAAAATTCTAAACGTTTTATTTTGTTCAATTAATAGACTCTGAGGTTTGACGAGTAATTTTGTTAAGGTGAGTATGAAAACTTAGGAAAAATTTTAAGTAATTTTTACAATTTTCTACGTAATGATCATTTTTCGATCAGTAAATGAAAGCCACATAAAAAACAATTATATATCAATTATAAATCATTTCTAAACTATTTCTTATTAAATGTGTACATAGAATCTGCTAACCTTTGAATAAATAAACCAAAATTAAAGTCAAATGAAAATTAATGTGTTGAATTAATTGGGTTCTTTTTTTTATAAAATTCTTATAAAAAATCCCTGTGTTTTCAAGTCATTAAAAAAATTATATTAAACTCATACTTTACAATCAAACGAACAGAGACAAATATATCTAATCAAGTAAGCGCAATATACATTTTAAAGTAGCTTGAGGTTTAGCTTTAAAATCATTCAGTTTGAATGACAGCAATCATTCTTCAAAAAACTTGAATTGATTTTATTAGAACTATCATTGGCAATAATAAATTACTTTCTACGAATAAAAATGAATCCAAGGAAATAAAATTTAAAAAAAATTAGTTGCGTAACGATAATTTAGTTCTTTGTAAAGAAAATCAAAGGAAAAATACTATCACCGTTTTAGACAAAAACGAATAAGTAAAAACATGGATTTAATTGCAAATGAAAAATTTATAAAATTATTTAATGATACTAAAAATAGTTTTCAAATGATAGAAAATAATCTACGCACTAATGCATTTTATATTAAATCGAGAAATATTATCCTCAAATGAAATTCAATTTTAGTTTCGCAACAACATGTGGCTTAGCGCGCATCGCCAATTCTTTATTTACATATCCTTTTAATATATTTTCCTTATAATCCTATTCCTACTTCGAAGATAAGTCGTAGTTACAATATCCACTCCGCATATGATCAAGTTTCTACCTGTGGAGCAGAAGAAAACAGGCTCCAGAGTGGTTGGTGCATTGAAACTGTTTGAATTCGATACTCATGTCACATTTCGTATTCGGGTATTGAATTTGTCAGTTGTTTTAACCAAGATCATATGAGCCGCTAAGATGAGTATTGCAATGGTCGATCAGATTCGGTGACGATTCCACAAAAGGCGATAAAAATCCACAAAACGGTACTGAATAATCGCGGACTGTACGCGAGTAGCGATCTAGAATTCTCAGTTCGAACTATCGCACGCGGCCTTTCTCCCTTTCTTCCACTATCTCGGCGTCTGATTGTGCGGTCGATGGATACTCCGAATCCCTATTGCAATTTTAAGGTGAGCGGATGTCCCTCTCTCTCTTTCGCGAATGTACGCTCCGCGAGGGATCATCAGCGCAATTGTATGAGATCTCGTGTGTAATAATATTTTCTCTCTAATATTTAAACATTTTTCCAAGCATGATTAATTTTTCTTCGACTATATAAATTTACTAGAGAATCATGTGCTTTATTTATCAAGACTGTTTCATTTATATCCTCAATCCATTCGAAATCTGCACAGGGCAGTGACTGTGCCATTTAGCGGCGATAAAGATTTTTCACATCGCAATAGAGAAGGTCTTTAGCTTCTTCGGATTCTCAAATTCTCAAAATATTTATTATTCGTTTTTGCATAGGATTAGGGCATTGACCTAGCATTGTATGATAAGTTATGTGTCGTATAATAGTGTATTGGATCACGTTTATATGCTTGAGGACAATTGTCTCGGAAAGTTTTCGGTAACGTTAGCAAGAAGTAAAACGTTTATTGTTAAATATAGATCGAAATATTCACATAGCGTTCGAGTGTAAAAATGACACCATACTCCCTTTGTATACTTGTGATCCTTCTCAGTAACGCTACAATTATACAAACGACTGACGAACAAATCTTTGGATGGAAGCTATATTTTTTGTAAACAATTTAATGATGAAATACTCTCATACGGAAAGGCAATTTTTCCGTTCAGCTAGTGAATTGGATTACTTGAACAAGAATTATCTTATTTTGTCTAAAGATGAAGGCATGAATCGAAATGAATCGATAAATATAAATCTTATTTCACTGTCATTTGTACACTTAACGTTGAGAATTCGAAGCGAAAAATAACTTTTAAATAATATTTCAGCTTATTGCTTAGCCTTGCTCAACCACGGTGTTGATTATAATTCTATTAGTGGAAATGTGAGAAAATTCGTGTCAAAAGCAAATATATTTTATTAGAAAGATGGAATATTCCGTAGACATGAATGGTTTCAAATCAATTATATTTTTAAGAAAAAGGTATTCTTTCTCTTAATTACGATGGCGATTTTATTTTTCGTCTATTCAAACATCCCTGTTCATAAAAAAAATTCCCGCATGCAGAAAATATATAGTTCCAATATTATTATCATGGAATATGTTGGAAGACTGATGAACTTGAATAAAATACAATCGGAAAGTTATATATTAATTGTATTGTAATTATATAATAATTGTACTGAATATTCTTTTCTTCGAGTTACCCATAATTAAGAGAATAGGTAGATTCATCAAAAATAATAATTGAGGAAAGCCGCATTGTAATTTAAAGGAAATAAATAAGCACATGTCGGTGGAATTGAAAGGAATAGATCAATAACGATGACACATTTATGTAAATTAATAGATTATACATAAAATACAAATAAAATAAATCTGCTCTTCTTTCAAGTATTATATTCGTCTTGGCACATTAACAATATATGAAAATTAGTTTATTTTCTAAATTTTTAATTTTTCAAATTTCTAAAGTATATTATATCGTACACGTGTATGTTCTACTAATAATGCTTCAAATTCATTCTTTATTATACAAAAAAAAATACTTTTAAAGGTAAAAACTCTAACATTCAAACTATGTATAATATAATATATGAAACATGTATATAATATAGATTCATTATATACTATGCATGTATGTACAATGTTGTATATAATCAATAAATTTTACTTAAAACATTTTCAATTCCTATTTTCCAAAATAAATGCGATGAATCGACGTTTTATTTATTCTTCATTGATGCCTCGTCGTTTCAATTACGTTTTAGTATTTTTAAATTTATTCCTTAATCTTGCAGCTCCAGTTGAGGCGGGATTTTTCAACACCATTCTCGTGATATCAGACCACGTGCGCGGTATGAGAAAATTCAATTTTCGCGAATGAAATTTAATTATGACAAAGTAACGTACATACGTATATGTAGACATATAATAGAAGATGGAATTGTGGAGGGCTTTGAGGCGCGTCCTTACGGGGCGTCCGCTCTCGACTAAAGTTTCTCTTAAACTAGGAAGTAGGATGGCCAATTGTTGGCGAACGGGACAATTGCGCCGATGAGACGTCTGGAAATTAATGTCACGCATCGGCGAGGACCGAGGCGAGAGAAGGACGGATGAAGAAGCGCGGTGAAGGGCCACGCGCGAGCGTGTTCCCGAGGTGCCTGTATAGCTTTGATAGTGCTGCGCCCAATTAAGCCTTTCATTGGCCAATGCGAGTGTCAGTTCGAATCGTGCGATCGTTTCACAATACTGCGACCTGCTGTCGAACGAGCTGTTGTTGTCATTTTTCGCTTTTGTTTTGTTTTTTGTTGTTTTTTGTTGTTGTTTTTTTTTTAATTCAGTAAAGGCTTCGTGCATAAGAACCGTAAAATATAAAGCCGAAGAGAGCAATGTTTGAAACGCGATGGTAAATTGCTTTCAATACGTTCATAAATCTATTTACATTATACGAAGGTTATAAATTAGATGAGCTGTTCAATTATTTTTTCAAACTGAAGAGACTTTGAGATTATACGAAAGTATATCTGAAGCGAGCGTTGATTTCATTTCATTATTATTATTAGATCGACCGCTTAAAGGCCGCAGCTAAGCAAGCTCATGAAATTTAATTACCGTATAGTACGAGAAACTCTGTTGCAGGGAAAAATGCGAATTTCGCACTTATGCATTTTTATATAAGCAATTTTTCCGGAAGGAAATTCTCTGCGTCTCGCAAAACTTTCCTTTCACTCGTACATAACTAACCGACAGAGCTCGGGAGTCGCTTTTTCGAAAATATCCGAAAGAAACTTCTCGCCGAACTTTCCTCATATACCTGCCGCGTATATATATATATATATATATATATATATATATATATATATATATATAGTTTTGAACAAGTTCACGATAACGAATGCCTGCTTATTTCGACGTTTGAGTCCTGGATTCCAACGGTTACCGAAAGACTTTCTTTCGTTTTCTCTATGATAGAATTTCATAACCGATAACGTTTATATACTTGATCGATACTTTCTTGTAGTTGCATTAGTATATACTAGTTAAATGTACATTATTATCAATAGCTTGAAGGATAAAAGAAAAGATTCGTTTATAGCAATTTTTTGGTATTCAGAGTAAGCTAATTATTATTATTGTGAATGTCAAATATACCAATTCGATGTATATAGATATTCTGTTAATTAGTAGTTTTGTAAATTAGATCTTATGAGGATGATTTTTTAATCATAACTTGAGGAAAATGATACTTTAAAGATTAGCAGTATAGCTAATAAAAATAATAGTAATAATTAGTAAAACTTAGTAATAATAAACAACCCTGAAGAGAATTTTCGTATAATCAAAATATTAGCAAATTTATAAAGTATCAATAAAAAGTTATTATTTGGATGGCACTACCCATTAATATCTGTTTTTTATTATTATACTGATTAATGTTGACGGAGAAAGGCGAAAAGAAATCTACATTAGTAAAGTAGAAAAGAATAAATAACTTTGAAGAATGTATTCACAGAATAGAGTGTAATTCAGATATATATATATATATCGATTATATTTAATTAGAGAAATAATATTTTGTAAAAATTAGTTAGTAGTTGTTACCTGAATATTTTATCAAAATCACTTCTTGCTAAAGAATTTAATCAATGAAACATTTTTATATTTAATTTTAAACCAAATTTTTTAGTCGAGGAATTCCAAGAATTTGGAATTTTTTACATCCAAAAACTAGTCGTTTATCAACAAGCCATCGTGCAAGTAGGAGTTAAAAAGAAGAATAAATGAAAAAACCAGTAGTTTTTAATAAAACTGAGGATAACAGTTTTATTTAATTTCAATAATATGTTTAAGAAATAACAATTTCTCTTTTCTATTGCAGTTATAATTGAACAGCAAAGATAGTCAGTTGCCATCAAAACTAAATGATAAAGAGCTCGTTACAGGTTGAAGTAATTTTTTGAGCAATGCGACATTGTCGTACAAGAATATCACAGATTTGCATTCTATTAATGAGTAGAACTAAATGTTAATGGGCAGAAAGTACTATCTATTAATGGGCAGACATTACTATCTGTTTCACATCAAAAAATTTTACCAACAAGAATAACGTATTGAAAAAACTGTTCATTTGGACAACAATTACTTGGAGCATTTTAAATACTATCGAAATAAATGCGTAGAAAAATAATGTGTAGAAAAATTTACAAATCGAATTTTAGGATTCATAAGAAGATTAGTTTTTGTAATGTTATATTATATTTTATAGTTTTATAAATTAAATGATTTTAATATGCTTATATTTATAAAAACCTATTTTAAAAGTGTGCGTGAAATTTAACAGAATAGTAAAAATTATAGTTACAAAGAATTGCCATATTTTATTCTAATAATTATTGTCAATAATTAAGTTAGTTAAAGACCACTGATTCTTTGGCCTATGCTTTATTTTCTACATTATTACTCACATTTCTAACTCAAAAGTTTCCACGCATACAACATTTCAAAGCATATAAAAAATATAGAAAATAAAGCGTTGACAGAAGAATCCATTAGTTTATTTATTTTGATAGATATTCTTTAAAAGGTAAATAAAATGTATTTTAATTTCAAAATTTCTTAATTTTACTAAGACAACTGAGGAATTAATGATTTAAAACAAAAGAACTATTCATAAAAAATATTTTCCATTTTCCTAGTTTATTCGGCAAATACTTTGATTATGAGGATATCTAGAAGGAATATAAGTATTACCTTGTTGATAAGTTAAAAATGGTATGTACTTTTACCAATCGTATAATTTTGCACAAAAATAAAGCCATAAACTATAATTTTGTCGGGTCTGTGAGGAAGCAAGCCAAAGACGCCCTGGAGAACGAGACATGATTACTCGACCCTTGACATAGTGCACACAGGAATTCTGTAAAATGTGGAGTCTGCTGCTAATTTCGAGCGATGCTTCGAGCGTTACAACGGAGCAGTAGTCGAGTTCAGAGTACAGCGCCTGTGCGGGAAGCTTACGTAAGTCTTGAGTTTTATATTTTCTAAAAAGGGTAGACTAGAAAAAAACTCTGTTAAAATTGTTTGTTACCCAGTCCACTTAAAGCCTTCAGGGTCATTGACAAGCCATTGAAACTTCGACTTTATAACGATATCATACCAATGCAGTATTTTCCGTAACATTCACAATACCAATGCCAACTTGCTTTTGTGTTTCTTAATTTAAGCCATAATTAAACAGAATTACCAGTTTTGATTTCAAATTCGAAGATAGATTAAATAACGTATGAAGAAAGAAGCTTTGAACGAGTCTTGTCGACAAATGTGTAGTTTTTCAGTTGCGTTGCCAAATGATAATCTAAAATAATTGCAAATGCGTTAGTTAGAAAGGAAATAATGTTTAAAGTTGATCAAGTTTCAATTGACATCTATCGGAATCTACGTATTTTGTGGACATAGGGCCATTCTCCGAGTTGATTAGAAATTTTCTTGCTCGAAATATAATTTTTTCTTCTTCTAGGGTCTGATGAAAAAAGCATGACTTGCCGTGAAAAAATCCTCCAACTAATTTAATTACAGAGCAGTAATAATTTTATATAAAAAAGTACAACATTTGTAGAATAGGAATATACTTATTTCGGATGTAAACTAAATTAACTCATCCAATTTGGGGTCAAATTCATCACTCAAACGCCGTGGCCTCTTTTTGGCAGATTTGTTTAATTTAAGATGTTTCTTAGTTGTCCGTTTCAGTTGTATTCAAATGTTCAGCCATTATCGAAAGAGATGTTTCAAGATGATTAGATTATTCTTGCGAAAGTTTAAGTAAATTTCAAGATCATCTAAGAAGCCGCAAGAATTTTATTGTTAGATCGAAACTTTGAACTATATTATAGTATAATTTGCAGATATAGAGGAAACAAAATAGAGAGAGTGAGTGAGAGAGAGAGAGAGAGAGAGAGAGAGAGAGAGAGAGACCCATGCTGAACTCGAAAGTCGGAGAAATGGATAACGCTTTCCTTATACATAATGAGGCAAAGTAATGCTACGAATTATGCATCATCAATAGAATTATGCATCATATTAGAAATTAAGTGTCACACATTTTTTTATATCTCTCTGAATAGGGAAGTGGCATTTTTTCTTATTATATTTTTATACGCCTGTTTGCGATAAAATAAGCAATTTTATTAAGCAATTGTTTTTTATTGCATATAATTATTTTCTAATTAATTTTCTATTAGATTCTAAAATTAAATCATCTTTTGAATCCACATTCAGCGCTGGAGATCACTTGCGAAAACGGAAACGTACTCTTAAGTACTTCAATTGCTGCACGATACAATAACTGCATTATATTCTTAAACATACAGTTGATCTTATAATAGTATTGCAATATCGAGAAGCTTTATTAAACTATGTTATCTTTTGATTCCATGCGTATTTGCACAACATGAGCCTTTAAGATCTGAAAGTTAGCTCTCTTATTCCCAAGTGGCTAAAGGCGTTATTTACGTTTGTTGATTTGAAGCACAATATAAACTCGCGACTACGGTGCTGCTTCCGTAATGCTTCTTTCATAAAAAAAAAGAATATAGAGCACGGCCAATTCGACTTTTATATCTTATTGATCAAACATCGATCGTGTGCGATATAGAAACGTTGGTATTTAATGAAATGGGTGCGGTATATAATTTTAATTTTAAATCGTACCGATTATTCTTTTTAAAAAAGTACACTTTCTTGAAACCCTGGCGCGAAGATCGAAAAGCATCGATTCAAATTTAATACATTAAATTTATAAAACATTAGCATAAACGAGCTTTTATCACGACTATTTGCGTATACGCTTAATACATGACGAGTGGCTTTTGCGCGTATACGACGGAACATATATATATTGCAAAATTTATCACGCTGTACACGTTTTTCATATCTTCAAAACTATTTGCTATACGATCAACCTCAAATTCCTCACGGATTTTGTACAACATCTGCCTTATTTTTTTTTTATCAAGTTTTCTACCTTGCAATTGAACTGCGAGTTATATCTTCAAAAAATAAGAGGGGACCACAACTAACTCGATGACAGGGACGACAAGCGACAATTTTTTTTTGATTGACTCCTTCGACGGCGCAGCTCCTTTCTTCGAAACTATATCGCAAGCTCAGCGCAGGAGCTTTATATACAGAAAGTACTATCGCGCTGAAGCTGTTTACGGCCTTATCGCGATATATATATATATATATATATATATATATATATATATATATATATAAGAGCAAGCCGAGTATAGTAGCTCTAAACCGAACGACTGTTCGGCCCTCCTCCCTCTCCCGCGAAAAGCCAGGAGCGAGCCATTACCTGCTACCGCTCTTGTTACTTGCATCGGACAATACCTAGAATAAGCTCAATCGATCCGCATTGTATAAGCTGGCGTATACGAATCAGCTTCCATGTCATACACAGTCTCTCACGCTCTTTCTCTCTCGCTCGCTCTCTCTCTCTCTCTCTCTCTCTCACTCCTTTCACCATGCTCACGCTTCTTAAAAAGAGATCTCGCGTCGAGAGGCCTTCCGGCGATTTACTCCTTCACTTTTGTTGTCCACCCTTTTGTATATATATATATATATATATATATATATATATATATATATATACGCGTCCCCTTTTTCTCGGGCTACACACGCCCCACTTTCGATTCGACTGATTTATGTCCGCGGGCGCACGTTCGATCTTTATGGCATACGGCTGCGAGTTGCGTTGCTCTAATTCCATTTGTTGGTTTTGGCGTGTGTGTGTGTGTGTGTGTGTGTGTGTGTGTGTGTGTGTGTGTGTGTGTGTGTGTGTATAAGTTCAATGCACGATACCGCGCGTATCGCGTTCGGATCACCGCTTTCGTTTCTTAAGGATGTATCGGTGTATCACAATTGAACGACAAATGGTCCTAGGTCTTTCAAAATTTTTCCAAAAATTCAATACTGCTATTAATGCATCGGAAAAACTAATCTACGCGACATTTCAGTAAGGTTCATGGGAAAATGGAAATTTGATATATTTTTTTTTCGATTTCTTTTACCAAAAAACTAGAGTAATTTTCACCTCGGCTTTTTTTTCGAATTTATGCAGTGATTATCAAATATCTTAGGAATTTAAGATTTGACGTTTACGGGCTATTAATTACAAAATCGAGTAAAAAGAAAATTAAACATATGATTTATTTACTAGCAAGTAATGTGGAAACCGAAGAGGTAAACCAAAAGATTTATAAAAGTTAAATGTTAAAAAGCACTCGTTCGCATGTGAGAAAGTCCGCAATGAAGAGAAACAAACAACAAACGATGATTCCTAATATACACTCGCGAATAAAAAACACTTTAAGCTGTACATGTTCTTATATACTTCAGCGCGAGGATTCTCATAATATTTTTGCTCCGTTGCAATTGCTCGAATATATATATATATATATATATATATATATATATATATATATATATTTACGTTGACTGGAAGGTACATAACTTACACCGCGCGTGTGTGTGGGTTATACGGCAAATTTTACAAAGGTTAAACTTCGCGTATAAAGCCGTAATAAAACTATTATGTTGCATAGTAAACTTTACGACGTGACACGGCGAATTCCGCAAAGTAAAAGAGGAACTTTTATATATACGGGCCGCGTTATCTGGGGCAAAAATTAGTAAACTATGAAGGACCCTGTCGATGGAATTGTTTTTTTTTTTTGCCACCCTTTAAATCGACTAATATATGTATTTAAATACATAGCTGGTTTCAAAACTGGTGATTAAAACAATTATTGTTCGAGTACGATTATGTGTACTTAAATTATTCATTTGTATGAGTAGTTTTTTGGACTTATGTATACTACTTTATTTTTTACTACTTTATTTACTATACTATTTTAATGGTATATGATTAAAAATATGCATAATACTATCTCAAAATTTTTAACTTAACTTTAAACAGTAATGCTTAAAAATTGCATTTAAAGCAATAAAATTTAGAATTCTTCATTCTGATCCACTTTAATAAAGTAAATGTACAAATCAATATACCTATATAAGATATGTATATACCATATACATACTGCCACTCCACTGAAAAATTTTGTAAATTCAAGTACATCTATTTACTTCGCCAATATTCAGTTGATACAACTAAACGTTTTGTTAAATCCACTGCACAAGTAGTTGACTAAATAAAATATATTTTTTAATAAACAAATGAATTTCGTCAAACATATTTAATTGATTCAAGTAAAATTTTGATGAATGAAATAAATGTTTATTTATAATGACAGATTTTAGTACTTCAACAAAGTCATTTAGTAACTACAAGAAAATATATTTATTAGTATAAAATTCATTAAAATATTTTGTTAATATAACTAAAGATTTAGTTAAATGGATTTATTAAAATAGTAAATAAAATATGATAAAATATTTATTTAAAACAACAAAATATTTTATAAAGATAACTAAATTTTTAGTTAAGAGCAAATAATACCCACATAGTTTGGTTAACTAGAATTAAATATTTTACTGCTTCAATTCAAAATAATTAGTTTAACTAACAAAATATTCATTTAAATGCATAACAATCAATAATTAATGTGATTTATTAAAAAAATAAATATTTAATTTCAAATATCAAAATCAATTAGTTGACATCAAAACATATTTAGTTCACTTCTATGAAAGCTAATATTTATTAAACATATTATTAAAATATTTACACTCATTGGTACAGTTACAGCTGCTTAGTTAAATAACGATTTAGTTGTCTATGCTAAACATTAGTTAAATTAATTAAACAAATAATTAATAGAGACGAAAGAATTTGATAATCTAATTCGACTTAATTAATATACAACGTTGGTTTTTTATTATACAGACAGATTTGTTTTTTAACCGTTGTGAAATAAACGGATGAATTTTTTTCGCAGCATACGGAAATTGGAACGTGTGTATGTCTTCTGCTTTTATCTTATATATATATATACACGTTTATAGTGTGTATGTGTGTGTTCAAATTTTTTCTATCGATAAGATGAATTTAATCGGATTAGTTTCTATCGGTAAATGATTTTGAATCTAAATTTCTCATATTCAATATAATTCACTTATTATCATTGTCAATGATCGACAGAGGCGGTTAGTTATTTCATTTTTTTAATCGATGATATAACTAATAACTTATTTATAGAGAAATTTTAGCTTTTTTGTTAAATATAGGCTAATCTAGCTGATTTGAAAATCATTCGCAATAAACGATTTTAACAAGCGAATCATGATGAACATTCGCTTTCTTCTCGAATTTTGGTATAGGCGCATATAAAGTATATATCATCGCGAAAAAGGTAATTAGAGGCGACTATTTGGAGAAGGATTGACTACAAATATGTTAATATAATTTTTTTTCATGAAAATTCATAATACTACTATTAATAGTCCAGGTGGGGATAATAATTTCTCGATTTGTCTATAACGTCAGTGTTCAGACCGCGGTCTCTCAATCCTCTGAAGATAGGGGAAAGATTCTAACTCAGACTCTCGAGGATGGGAGTGTAGCTCGGATGCCGGTTTTCTCAATTCTATGCGTCTTTTCGCACAAGTACTCAAGGAGAAAGTATCGACAGTATCATAAAACTAAGCTAATTACATAACGGTTTTCAATTACTAAAATATATAATTTCATATTGCTCCTTTCTTTTAAACGTTTAGTTTACTTCATTGAACTCATATTCGTGCAATAAAAAGTACAATTTTTATTAACGAAATGCCCATATACGATTCGAAAGCAACACAGTCTATGAATTTCTAGCGTAATATATATATATATATATATATATATATATATATATATATATATTTGGTAATTCACATTTTAATTTCGTTTAATTTAATTTAGTTTTACACACAGAAAAAAATAGAATAGAGGAATCTTTTGTTACTTTATCGGAACTTTACTTATTAACTTTATTTTACGGGTCAATGCATGTATTGAGTCTAACGATATTCCATCGACTGATTGACGCGCTGTGAAGGTTCCTGAAGTTGTCCTACAGATATTTACAGAATTAAACATGTAAATTAATAACATAGGTATAGCGTATGAGCGCTAGTTTAAAAAATATTACTTCACATGAATGTGTAAAACTTAATATTACAACAGTTTTAATAAAATTCATTCTCTTCTTATAAAGAAAGATCTTTGACCATGTGTTCTTTAGCCATTGGATCAACTCGTTTTTCAGCGTTGTCGGGTGCATGTATAAAGGAGTCTTTGATATTTTCTATAATAATGTGTTAAATAACAATATTATTCTTTTAAAGCGAATTTTTGTCCTAGTATTGTCACTCGACCGATATATAGTACTAAACGTATGTAACAAATTGAAGGTTTTAATTGTTCTTTTTTTCTCTTCCACTAACGTAGTATGACCAATAATTGTCCATGTGTCCTCCGGCTGGACGATTATCCGTACATTATACCTGAAGTTAATTTTTTTTTACATGCAATGGACTTTGGATACTGCTATATAATAAGTGAAGGGCGTCGATCGACATTATAAACATTACCCTGTATATTGGATCGCAGCTACTAGTATAAAATTACTGTCCTTACGAGATCTTTAGTATAATCAAGCAAGAGGGAACAGGCTTTAACCGACATTATAGAAGCACCTCTAGGTAGACAATACTCTCCCTCTCTCTCTCTCTCTCTCTCTCTCTGTCCTTCCTTATCTATCATCCAACGATATTTAGATGAATATATATATATATATATATATATATATATATATATATATATATATATGAAGCTGGGGAGTAATGAAACCCAAACGCTCGAAGGGTATCGTTGGACGATAATGAAGGCGGCATTATTATGATGGTATTATATTAGAAATTATACGACGATAAATCAGAATGCCCAGCTCAAGCTTAGATATAATATGTTATATATACATATATATATATATATATATATATATATATATATATATATATATATATATATATATATACGTATATATTGAGTTTCAACCTCAGTTTCATGCGTCAGTTCGTTAGTCTGATGCACCGATTTCGTGAGTGCAACGTTTCTGACTTGATCATCACCATTTGATAAATATAAGCTTTATTTACCTGTTTATATATGCATACCATAATTAAGAATTTTAAATTTTACGCTAATGTATATATATAATTTAATGCGATGAAATGCCTGAAAATGGCCACAATAACGATTGAGCCGTTCAATTAATATATAATTAATTAATTATATATGTATATATTCTATATTCATCGCACCAGAATTTGTCGAATCCCTCTTATATTCGTGTTTATTAAAATAAATAATGTTTCCTTCCGTATAGGCTTATTGTTATTCTGCGCCGCGGATTAGCATGGATGCGCTCGATGTTTCACGCAGACATGTATATTATATATATACATCGATAAGAAATCATGAAATTATAATCCAGTTAGAAAATAGTAGACTATTAAACACTTACTGGGTGAATTAAGATAAATTTTTATTTCACAAGCAGAAATGGTTATACCTTCCCGAGGAGAAATCATTTCAGACGTGTTCGGCATAAAAATCAGGCGGGCAACAGGCACCCTGTACAGGTCCTGAATCAGGCTGTGTACAGGCTGCTTCTGAATCCGAGTAATAAGCGCCTCTAGCGAGAACCAGTATATACTATAAATTATTTACTTCTGACAGTTTTAATATGAATATATAATATTTTATTGTGTATATATTAAAAAATATTGCAAAAATATAATATTTTGTATTTGTGATTGATTTAGGAGTGTCAGATATTATTACATAGACAAAACTGTAACTAAGCTATTTTATATAAAAAAATTTTTATTCTTTTTCTATATCTGATTATTCACATCATGTGTATATAATTTGTATTGAACGCAGAAAACGAGGTTAGGTTATGTTGCAAACACAGACTGCCTGTCCTGAGCCTGTATGACTGTTCGAGCTAATCTAGGTAGCCTGTACAGATCCTGATACAAGTACTCGATAGATTTCTACTCGAGTTAGTGATATATACGAGAAATTTATCGTATATTTTTTTATCGTATATTTTTTTCGTATATTTTTATCGTATATAGTATATTTTTAAAATCTAGCTAGTACTTTTCGATTTTAATATATTTTATATAACAAAGTAATATAGTATAAACAATAACTATACTTCGTCATCCTTTATTGCTTTCAAATCCTTTCGGACAACGTGCAATTAATTCTGCTATATTATACAACTGTAGCTGAAGGCTCACGTTATCAATGACAAATTGTAATTTTTCCATATGATTTCACTATGACGTACGCATAAAGCAATCGAGCTTATCTTGTTCTCTCGAAAGCGATTAACTTATATAAACCCCTAAAATCTATTGTACGTATAGTGCTCTGGTGCTGGGCCAATTTTAACGCTTCGGATTCGCCAATATCCTAATACAAGCTGCTTTTCGAACGCTTACATTTGAATTTCCAACTGGGTACTTAAACCACATAAAGAACCGAGCGAATCATTGAAATAGCAATCGAAGTTAATTAAAAAATGCGAACATCGGCAAACTTAATTCAAACGATGAATTATTAAACCGAATTTGAGAAGAATTATAAATTATCCTTAATATTATATATGTGTATATATACCTGTCCTTTTTTTAAAAAATTTTACTGAAACGAAAAGCGTTAAAATGTAATTCAAAAGAGAACTGACATTTTTACGGCCCGATTCGAACTCGACCGTGGAACTCTTAAAGTCCGCGCTATAACTTCAATCGTTCCTGAGAGAAAACATTCCTCTCCCAAACTTGTTAAAGATATAGCGTAACGCGTAGACTAAACCAATCAAAAAAAAAAGAAAGAAAAAAATTCAATGGCCAGAAAGTTTAAACGGGCAGTTTATAAACTTTTGGGGAATAAATGCATTTACTCGTGAAATTTTATAACTCATCGCATAAATTACTTTAATTGCGATTATAGTCGTAAAAGATTTTAATTCTATATTGTGAAATACAATATGCAAAAGTTCGCAAAACACGCAACTTTATGAAAATACAAGAAACACTTTATATTGAGTATATAATTTGCTTTTAGAAAAATATTTTTAAAGTTTCCTGAAAGATTCTGATGGGCGTTTTTTCCATATTTCAAATTTTCACTAATACTAAAGTCCTCCTTTTATTCTGTAGTAAAGGAATCTTAATTATTTTCAAGGCTCTATTATAGGTGGTACAAACAGCTAACAGTTAAGGTTGATGTTTTTTTTTGTTGATAGGTATTACGTTCTGTGAAACGCTCCAATTACACGTCTGAAACATCGAACTATATAAGTTTAATTGTCAACTTAGATTCTTTCTCCATTTAAGTGACTAGTCTATAAACTAGCTGTAGTTGTTAATCGATTGAACGTACACCAGAGTAATTTTGGACGATACTCAGTTATGTATTTCGAATGAATTAAATTGAAATATTTAAAGTGAAATATTGGACAATGATACTTGATAGAAAGTTCTTTATACAGAGCTTGATTTGTCGGTAAATTTAGCTATTGTTCTATACTGCCTTACTTATTCTCTTTTTGTAAAACAAAATTATCATCATTTATTGTTCTTACTTAAATTTGTGCAAAATCAAACAATTAATTCTATAACCTTCTTTTTGTTTCTATCGAATAATTTAATATAAATATTGGTGTGCTTAAGCTCATATCTAAATATGTAAGCTATAATTTAAAATGTTTGTTTACATATTGTTAAATAATTTCTAATGATAGAGATCGATTTTCGTTCCTAAAGATTCTCTGTAGAAAGTAATCATGGAGCTTAAGAAGTGTCGAGACAAATTCATAATCTCAAAAAAATGACAAGGAAAGAGAACGTGATTACAAGCAGTTCTTATATGTCTTTCTCCATCTAAACCTTATGCTTCATCGCGCTCTCGTTCTTTATATATTACTATAAGCTTCTTTTTGAGTTTGAGCAAAAGGAAAAAAGTGGCCGTGTTTTTTTTTTATTACTGGCAATGAGAATCGCTGTAATTAATGGGTACCGGCCACAAATTACGTGGAAAATTTAGGTGAGGGAGACTGAAAGAGGTATGATAGAGAGTTAGCTTAACTTACACATGGTTTGTAGAAGAGAAGGACGGGTTCAACCAAAAGATACATAATTTCTATGTTATAATAAAGAAGTTTTTAACACGTTGAAAAATGTCATTGTGAATTTGCAAGATATGACCAGGATCGATTACGGTGTACTGTAATGCGTATATGATCCATGACAGATCCAGAAGCCTGTAAGGAAGAATACAATTGGCCAAGCCTATTCATCGTGCTAGCTATTCGTTTCAGGCGAGAAATATGGCAAATGATTTTTACCTGTAATTACTACTAATACATATATCTATCAGTCTAATAAAATTATATAGGTAAACAAAAAACCAATATTATTTCGGTTCTTCTTAAATTTATTCACCAATTATGTAGCATTATTTATTTTAGCAAGAGCTGGTGCTGATTGCAGCGCTTACTTCAACTACGCAGAGAAAAAGAAATAATAGAGAATATGCATTGCAGCTATAAGCACAAAATATATTCTAATCGACAACGTGCTAAAAAAATTCTGGACAAATGAAATATGAAACTTCAATTGAATTAATTACAAATTCAATTCAATCCATCGTTGAAACAACCAAAGAAGACAATGTTGAATTAAAGTTTACTATTAGGCGCATTGTCGATTTGACATTTGACTACATCGATATTTCCGTAGTGTTGATAATTTTAGTGTTGAGTGTTTACTTTCATCATTCCAAAATATGGAAAATATTGATTTTCAATCAAAATGATAATCCATTTGTTATGTTTTCTCAATTTTGATCCATGAAAAATACTATAGTTCAATATATACTCAATTTCTAATGATATTTACAGTATTAATTACAAAATTATTATATTGGTAATCAATAGATGATTGAAAATATATCGATTTCAACTAATTTACATTTCTTAAAATTCAGATATTTAATATATACTATTAATGCCAAGATCTATGAGAAAAGTAAAATAAATTTTATGAAAAAATTAAATGAAGAGCTCGAGAGGTGGGGATAGTGAAAAATGTACATTAGATTGCATAAAAAGCGAAGGACAGGTCATAATGTAGGTGTATAGCCATTACGTTGGTTATGGATTGATTTTCACGAGACTACTGTAATAGAAGATTAGTCAAATTATGAAGAACTAAACATGCTTCATAATATAAAAGAACAAAGAAATCAAAAATAAAACGATTGCGGATTCTTTTTGCCAAATTAATCATCAGCATATAAAATATTATATAGTCTCAGTTGGATGGTTGAATGTATGCATCAGATTTATATAGCAGTCTGGTGCATCGAATGAAAAATTGATTAAAACATAATTGCGTTACCGCAACGGAACAAACGAATCATTAAGTAACCATCTATTTTATATTGCCAATTAATCATCGTCATTTCCTTTCCACTTCGTTGTTTATTGATCGCGCAATTAGTACAATAGATATCCAATCGATATATAAGAAATTCACGTGCCAGCCTGAATAATTTGTTTTTTTTTTCTATTATAAGCAAATAGTATAAAACGTATCCGACACTTTCACAGGCTTCTCTCGCCTCTTTTCACCACCGAAACCTGGACAATTCTCAGATGTTTGCGATTACTATATATATATATATATATATATATATATATATATATATATATATATATATATATGTATATATATATAGGATTGAAACGACTAGCCATTTCCTAGTCCATATACTTTGTCGTTCGCGAAACTTTGCCACGGTACTTCGGGCTATTATGTATTTAGCATATTTCTTGCTGTTAAATTGGAGCTTTTCGAGTTTTAGACGTTGACTTAGTCTTGCAGAAACAAAAGAAGAAAACTTTTTGGAAACTGGAAGCATATCTAAAGGAGTGATGCGATATAATAAGTTTTACTTTATTTTATCGAGCAAATTGTTTACATGTTAGAATATGTAAAATCATATTTTATCAAATGATTTTATATTGAAGAATGTTGCAGTTATACAGGAGGTTATGGAATGCATCCATTTTTCATCCTAAATGCCAAAATTTTTCATATAGTTCTGAAATTCCTTTTATTCAAATATCTCTGAAGATTTATATCATAGGATTTTTGATTATTCAGTAAAAGTTGACCTATTTCAATCAATAATAACAAAGATAATTATTATTATACTTAATAATTATATTTCAAAGAGAAGATAGTCTATTTATGAACAAAGACTGCCAAGAAATTGATTTTAATACTCTTTATTACGTGCTCGCTCTCGTATTTGGTTAGATCAAAATTACAATTCAACAGGTCCTTCTTTGTCTTGATGTATTAATGTTTATGTTTCGAATTCGTGTGTGTGTTTACATATAATTTAAAGATTTATTCTCAACAAATGCAAATCACGATAACGCCGATCTCTTCCTGTACCTTTAACAGATTCTATAAAATAATTTTTCTTAGTACAGAATTCGAAATATTAATAAGATATGAAATTAATTTTTGTTTACATTACAATATTAATAATGTGAAAACTCGATAATAATGTGTGTGTGTGTTTTTTTGTGAAAAGACATAGAAATTCGTGAAATTGATGTTTATGTTTGAGGCACGAAAAAATATTGTTTGAATGCTATAGCTGAGAAAGAAATGTAGTTACAATTTCACCTGATTCAGGCTTCTTTTAAGATTCCGTAAAATTTTAAACGGCGTTATTTAATTTGTTTTAATGTTTTGGATAGCCGGGCGTATTAATATTATTTTCAATAAATATAATAGGTTGCAAATATTAAATTAATCGAAAATCAATTAATTTTTTCAAGTCTTGCCATTGCTCGAATCTTACCGCGAAGAATCAATTCGATACGTATACAATACACTTCTTCTTAGAAAAGAAGAAATTGTTTTTTATACTTATTATAGTTACATATGTTTATAATGCTATAATTATAATTCTACATGTGAATTATTGATAAAATAAACTAATATAAACGAAAAAGATCGAAACAGTTATTTCACTTTAATTGATTCTTATTATAAATTCAAATATCGTAGCAGTGGGCTGTATTTTTCTAGTTCTTTCATAGTAATAATATGCATTTGAACTAATACTAGTGTCCAATTACGTAAATGCTATGGTTTTTAAGGTCTTAAGACTTCTCACGCCATTGAAAATACTAGATATTTCACAAACGTACGTATTTGTTGTTCTTCTTATTTTTAATAGTTAAAACAATAAAAGCATGAAAGGAAAATAGTAATAGTAAATATAGTAATAGTAATAATAATATTATAAAAATATAAATAGTAATATAATAATATAATAATAATATTATAAAAATAGTAATAGTAATATTAAGAATTAATAATTATGCAAAGGGGAATAATTTATAATCCAAATTTTTTGGTTATTGATTGAGAAATACGATTTCGTAGTAATACTTGTATTATATTATAAGCAGATTATAAAAGTAATTGTATACGCGCCCCATTGTGTTAGTGAAAAGTTAGATATTTTAAGTAATGACGAATAATTCTAATACTATTTATGCTCATCACTTTTTTTTATAATAGTTACTAATAGATATAAGAAATAGTATTATATAAAATGAAATTGCTGTGTGTGGGGCCAGCTTGGCTATGTGCGGAAGCAGTCTTCTTAATCGCCATGAAGCCGTAGTATTCCAATCCACAGATTTGTTGATTGTTGATGCCGAAGCTTTCTTCGGCGAAGGATATTTTTTCTGAGTACATAATTAAATTTTTTTTTATATAATTTAAAACAAATACCGTCAAAATTTCTACATTTTTTTATTTATATACTTTGTTTATATACAATAGTAATGGAATTTGACAAGGCCTACCTGAAATTTGAGCTTCTGTGATCTACGTTTTCATTGGAATCATACGGCGAGTGAATTCATGTTTAAAATGCTTTTTGATTTTATAATATGAATGTGGTATGTTCTCTTAAATAATCAAAACACCTATCGTAAATAATCAATGGCTTCTTTGACAAGTACCACTAAAATTTCCACCCTTCTACCTTATTTTACTTATACATTTTTATATTGCCTTATATTTATAACATAATTGGGAAATGTGTTTCTTATTTTTGTAGATACAGATTTACCCGACGCACATGCACGCATTATTCAACTGACCTGGCTTTAGTCCTTGGCCGTAGATCATAAACAAAAAACAAAACAATCGTCCGCGACACACATCGCTATAGAGCATCGATAGTTTCTTCACATTTCTTCAGGGTCACGTATTAATTTTTTTTCTTCAAAAAGCACGAAAACGATGGATAATATATGGAAACAGCTTTTTAATATATTTAAAATTTCCTACCCCATAAAGTTACACGGTAATGCGTTTAGTCAGTTGAGGGACATCCGGTATATGTGTACGTGTGCAGCTCCCTTATGTACAGTATACGTCTTTGTCTATACGACCAGGAGCCTAACCTCGCCCTTCCTCTGTATACGGAATCCTTCCAATTACGTCTAATGAAGTACAGGGAGCAAGCGGCAAAGCCGGCGCGAAGCGGATCCTTCCATCCGGCCTCTCACCCTAAGCACCCCGCCCTTCATACCGAGTATATGTATATATGTATGTGTAGGTACTCGCAGGTGTATACACTCGTGCGTGTTCTTATACATACACGCATATACACGTATCGCGGAGAGGACGCGAGAAGGTGCGCCGCGGGTGAAGGCGCGCGAGGGCGAGAGAATTTTCTAGGTCTAGAGGTTAGGCTCGCGCGCCCGTCAAGGGTGGGAGAGCCAGGAGGTGGCGAGTGGAGGGAGAACGCCAACGATCCTGACGAGCGACGCAGCAGCGACGGCAGCGACGGCGGCAGCAGGAGCAGCCTGTTGCGTGCGCGCGTGACCCCGGCGATCAATATCGGTGCCATGCCACGTCCCCGGCCGAGGCTGCTACTGTTGCTGCTCTTCCCGCGTCCCGCCTGCGATTCCGTAGCGGCGAGCTCTTCTGTGCATATATATATACATACGTACGTACAGACCGCGCAATGGCTCTTGTGAATCGAATCAGGAAGGTGCGTATATAGATATAAGCTAATCGAGTGCGCGAGAGCCGGGCTTCAATGACACAAAATGAGGCTATGCAGCGGACAAAAAAAAGAAGGTGCACACAATACATACAAGACAGAATATAGAGCCAGACGTCAAATTAATTGAAAATAAACTTGCAAAATCCTTTATGAAAATTGGCTTTTGGGGGGAATTGGTTGAAAATGAAGAAATCTCGAGTCAATGTCGAAGATTGTCATTTAGACTTTTTAAATTATCTGTTATACATAAATATACTTATACGATTGATTTTACTAAGGAGCTGATCTTTCCGCGACTGAATCAAAATTTTTTTCGTTAATTCTCAGGCTCGCGTCTTATCCGAAACCCTTCCGCAGAATATCATTTTTCAGGCTCACATGATATGCATCTTAACAATGAGTTTAGTTAGAATCTTGAATTACAAGAAAATAAAGTAAATAAGTAAAATAAAGATTTCATGCCAATTTCTTGAAAAATGAAAATTTCAAACACCATTCCGCAAATTATTCGAGCAGATCTCTTAGAAAGGAGAGCAAGACCAGTGCTTGTTGGAGCTTTACTTCAGTAATTGAGTCATTTACATCGAGTACTTTTACGAGCGATAGCTGGTTGAACATGTGTATCCATACGTGTAAAATATTAATTTAAATTATGAAAATATATTTTATGTTAATAATAGTTGATGCGTTTAAACACGTTATCTTTTCCCAACCTAAAATAATATATATCATAAAATTTAGCGTTCTGGACAGGACGTGAGAATTTCTAGTATTATACAATATTGAATAATTTTTATTAGAAAGTGAAAATCGATCAGGTACAAAACATTCCTTAATAGTTTTATGGATTTAGAGGAAGCGTCACATATAGATATCAAAATAGAATTTAGGATCATATCATTAATAAAACATGATTGAGAACGATATGAGCACGGAATTACTAATACTATAATTGAAATCTTTACCGATAAAGTAAACCAAAATGAACGAGAATGAAGAACTCTTGGTATTTGCAGAAAATACAGAGCCAATTTGAAGAAACAATATAGTGCTGTATAATCAGAACGTCTACTCATACTTCTTAAATTTGAGCTTAACAACTTTGGCGGCGAAAAGTGCACGTGATTGAAGCTTTGGAGTTCTTTTAAATTGATCTATAATCAAAAAGATAAGCATTGACATTGGACTACTGCGCCACTGATTCAATAAAGACCTATCCGACGAGGGGAGGAAATTATGAAAAGTTAATTGTAAGTTTGCAACAAAGACTCGATCGGCATAACTTGCAAATATTAATGATAGGGAGTTATTACTGTATAAGTATTACAATTGATGTTGTAGAGGAATATAACTCTAAATAAAGAACTAGTTCTCTCAACTTTATCTGATTTATCATATTTATATAATATCGCCATACTTTTTCTATTTGTGGCGTCTTTCTTGAAGGAAGAGTTATTGAAAGCTGAGCAGTATAATAAATAATCAAATTTCTGAAGACTGAACTACAATGTGAAATGAAAATATTTTGAATAGAAAAGCGTATTGATTCAAAGATAGTGGATCTGTGAAGCAAGAAAAGTCTATATGATACACTCATCATGCCGAAGAGAAAAAAGTGCTCAGTTTCATTTGAAAGTGATAATTATTTCTCACGAATTAGGGAAATAGTATTGTCTATTTTAAGGACAATATTACATTTTTGAAGTTTGGATATAATGTGAAAAGTTTAAGCCTCGACATGTTACGCCAATATACTCATGATATTCACGATAATATATTCATGATCACGGAAACAAAAATAGCGATTCAGAAGATATAACGCAAAAGCAAAATGAAAGAACTGTTGTTGAACATAACTGCGCTAGTACAAATAAAGATTCTCATGTATATATGTAAACTTTAAAAATAATATTTTTTTATATATACTTTGTTTTCTAGAACTAAAACATAAGAAGTATGTAGTAAAATTAAAAAGTTTAGATTAACCGTTTAACTGTATTCTTATCCAGTTTGATAAAGATATCATATGTCAAAGTAATTCTTGTACGGTAAAAGGAATTTCGATTAATTAAGGAAATTAAATATTAACTTGAGTGACATGAACGGTAGAAAAAAAGCATATATTTTTGACGGCGTAGACATTACTGCCGACATGTCTAATGAACGTTGACATTAAATAGAGCGTAGTTTAATGATCATAGATATCTATCCAGGCTAGACATCAATGGAAAAAGATATTTTGATTGCATGTTTAAAGGCAATTTTTTTCTTTCGCGCACTATGTGTTTTAAAAATCCATGGCTATAGACTGCATTAGGTATTCGAAATCTAATGTAATAAAAGAATGATAAATAAATAAAAAGTGACTGTGAATAAAGAATGGCGATATTAAATGAAGTTATTGTAAATCAAGAAACGCTCTCTTCTAAAAGACAATCAATAAGAATTATTTTTGGTCTGCAATCGAAAATAAAGAAATTGAAGGCAATGTAAGATTTACATTGCAAAACGAGGTATATTAGAAATGTTGAACACAGGGGATTATCGAATTCATACATTATGAGAAAGAGGCTGTTCTCAATTCCGTACTCCATAGGACTGATTTCAATCAATTATTGAAATTATAATCGTTTTCGATGCCTCGGCATCGAAGAAACACCTATCAGTCTCATTGATTGAGAGGCTGAAAAAACATGCCAATGTCATTTAGCTCGTATTATCAATTTTATTACGGTTCAGAAAAGATAGTCATGTTGGGTTGTCAGGAACATGCCTAAAGGGTTCTTACAAATTAGTAAAGATAGACGATATAGAGTTTTTTTCTACGATTTTTTACTGCGGCGAATTGGAAAATTAAATCATTTATAGATATTAAAGATTAGTTTCTGGCGTAATTTGCAGTAGATTTATTTTGTATATTGTAGTTACATTACGTGTTCAAGAAATTTTATAATCTATAAATAATAATATAAATGCACGATTTGCAAAAAAATTGATTGAAATTATTAGCCAATTATAGGTATTATGGATAAATAAAATACCGTTATTCATGAAGCTAAAGCAGCCATCGACTCAGGTAGTTAGCATTTCATGATTTGGAAATATACTCACGAAGGTAGTATTGCCGTTTCTACTCAAGTATTGGGAATTTTTGGGAATAAGTACGAAGAGAAAGTTGCCTTAAAAAATGACGGATCTAAAAAATATAAGTTGGAATAAAATAAGAAAAAGCAAAATTTACTCAATATGTCAACAAATTATTGATCCATTGTGTTGAATATCTTTCGTTTTGATTTGTAAGTAGTCTGGGCAGA
This sequence comes from Sycobia sp. Sy_11, assembly GCA_018907035.1. NCBI lineage: Eukaryota > Metazoa > Arthropoda > Insecta > Hymenoptera > Epichrysomallidae > Sycobia > Sycobia sp. Sy_11. The sequence continues at coordinate 2,137,841 of JACCIC010000085.1, read as the reverse complement.
TAATATAGCATAAGACTGGAGTATCTACTCAAGTATTCAACAGCATCTTTTAAGGTGGGTAAATGAATTGGAATAATTAAAAAAAATGAAATTCCGAAAAGTAAATGTTGAAGTATTCCACATGTAGAATTATTATATTCGAAAATTTCGTGAATAATTGAACACTCAGTGTTTTAGATGCATTATATATATATATATATATATATATATATATATATATATATATAATATATTTATTTTAGTTTTAACATAACTATAATATATTTTGTTTATAGTTTTAACATTCTTGATATATATATATATATACACGTATATATACACACGCATCAAAAATGTTCAAACCTATTAATGTCAGGACTCATCCTCCGTCTTCTATTTGATAAATAAACATTCTAATTTGAGTGTATTTGACGAATAGTACACATTGGTGACATACACAGGGGAGATTTAATCCCAGAAACCTGACGTTGAAACATTCAAAAGTTAACCATACCCATCTAAATAAAAAGCCATGCAGTTCTTCACTAACTCCAATATTAAATATAATATATGATGAAAATTGTAAAATTACATATAAAACCAACGAAACCCCTTGCCCCTCGGATTTTCCAATTCAGATTAATAAGCCTTAATTATACTATGAACTGTAATTATATCATTTAATCATTAGCCTGGCACTAATGATAGTTAATTGAATTGTCCAAGTGTCGAAAAGGATGGTCTAACGAAAATATAATCTTTGTCGATCCAAATAGAACCTCCTCGAATTTTTTCTCAGCACTTACATGAGATATTTTTTTTTACAGTCCTGTCCTCACATTATCAAATATTCATGAAAATTCAGAATAATTACATATTCTCAAGTAGGTCAGTTTGGGAGCATTGAGATATCGAAAATATATTTCATGGGTTTTTGTCCTTGGTGTTCAATACTCTCAATCTAGCTATATCTGGTTTTACTAGGACTACTAGATACCTGTCGACGCCCCTGACTGGATTAATTTGTCCATATGGATTAAAGTTGAATTCCCTTTTATTAATTGTACATTGTCACAGGCTGAAATTCGATTTTTTTTTTTAAAATGCGCTTTACAAGCTAAGCGACGCGAAAGATTATGCATGCCAATAGGTCTTTTGATATTAGATAATAACTGAAGGGTCCATCTAAATACTATAAATTATATCAGAGTTTTTATAAATCATTGTTACCGTTTTCCTGTAAGTTTCCATCAGATTAATTCTTTTTTAACGTCCAGGGATGGGGTCCTTTACCTTTATACACATACAGAGATACATAATCCTACAGAAAGTTACACGCGCAGACGAACACACGCACACGAACACACGCACATATATGTGGGACCGCAAAGTGTGGATTTCTATTCGGCGGTGCGCCGCGGCCTCTCGCTAGTTCCGAAAGTTCGGAAAAATAAACTGGTGTGGGCGTGCGAGTGCAACACGGAGGTGTGCATCAGTCGATCGAGCATCGAGCGTACTACCACATATAGTATATATATATATGTATATATATATATACACACACATATAAATTAACGTTCTTAGCTGAAGGCTTTGTTAAGTGCGCGGGGAGTATTGGAGGTTGGAATTGTGGTTGCTTGCGCGGTTTTTGGGATCGCACGCTAATGTGTATATATATATATATATATATATATATATATATATATATATATATACGGGGCCGATGAAAGGATGTGAAGAGGGATAGCTCCTTGTTTTTGAAGTTCCGCGGAAAGAGCTTAATGATGGCTTATTGCTTTGCCGATATGCGTCTTTATTAAAGAACCTGTCGACCTTTATTTTTCATTGTTTCATAAATTTCTTGAGCACAGCAAAGGAAAGAAATTATTTTGATTGTTTATTTTAATAAAATTATGCATGAGTTTTATTTGGGAGAAAAATTTTAGCATATTTAATTTTGCGAATAAACTTTTAATAATATCATCCGTTAGAGAAAGACTCCGGGATGGGATGGTTCCTTCTCTCACGACATATGACAGTGCGTATATTTCGTTTGCTGAGCAAGCATAAGAAGTTTGTTATACCTTTAATAATAACAGATTTTCAAGCAATACGGTGGGAGTCATATATTCGAGAAATTTCCCGTAAATAAATTAATACGGTGCTTGAATTTTCCAAAAAACGATGGCAAATTTTATGCCGCAGAAAATAGATGAGTAAAGGGATATTTGCAAGTAAGATCAGCTAATACTAATAAATTTATTATTAAAATACGCTACAAGAAGGGCTACTGCGAATAATCTCCGCTTCTTGGTGTTTTCTGACACAGAAAAAAATTCACGTTGTTTATTAAATACCGAATTGTTTGTTTTTTTTTTTTTATTAAAATAGATGCTTATTTCTCTTTTTTTTTCTACGTTTTACAAACGTAGCAGAATATAGCATATAACTTCTATAAAAAATGCTCGAACGGTATAACTATTGCCTTGAAAAATCTGAACAAGAAATTTCTTCTCAGAGCGACAACGAATTATTTTTTTTCATACTTCTTATAAAGGAATGTCTGTTTAAGTCTTGAAAATGTTCATTTTCTTACTTCAACATTTTTCGATTAAATTTTTGTAGCTTAGATTTTCTATCAATTATTATTGTAATTATCTAAAATTTATACAAATGATATGTTAAAACTAAAAACGTTTTTTTCCTTATTCAAAGATTAATAGAATATTTTTGAAATTCCATTTCTAAAGATATTTTAATGTTACATATAGTTCAATTCGATTAAAATTGTTTTTGTTATGTAGAGATAATTACATTGATTTTCAGTTTCTTAATAAAATTGAATCAAAATTTTTTGTTACACATATATAGGCAGGCGGCTAATATCAAACTATTATATAATCCAACCACTTTGCGATCTTAACATAAAAGAAGAATTCTCCTCGTTCGCATAAACACACGCATCTATATATATATATATATATATATATATATATATATATATATATATATATATATATATACATGAGAAACATTCCGTCATTCGTTCAAAGTTAAAGTTATAATATTCATATGCAACATTCCTAGAGGGGGTGGGTGGAGGTGCCAGGCCGGTGCACGCGGGCGCGGCAACAAAAATACTTTTTACGACTTCTTTATTTTAATGCGCGGGTCGGTCGGAGGAAGGTTTACAGAGTGCGGTTTCGCTGTAAAAGCGTGCCCATCCACCCCCACCTTCTCCTCCGTACATATACCTTCATTTACATTCGCCTATACACATAGCATAAGCATTTGGCCCCTGTTCCGCCTTCTCGCCCCTCCTCCTTTAATAGAAATGTTATATAAATTGTAGTTTCGACGCGCCGCCTCCTAGCGACGAGCTTCATGAGCCTTGTCTCCTTTATTCATAGATCGGCGCGATAAAAAAAGAACCAAAGAAAAAGAAGAACGAAAAAGAAGGAGTGAGAGCCGAGCGCGCCGAGCAATCGATGCAAGTAATGTCCTAATCCAATTTTCGATGCCTTTTTCTGTATATGTCGGTGAAACTTTGGGAGGCCGCGCCTTGGATATACATTTATTGACTTATCTGTGTTTATATATATATATATACATACATATATAGTAGGGAGGGCATTTTAATTCGGGCGTCAGTCAGCGGTGTGAGCAGGGCAACCGCCCAAGCGTGACGCAAGGGCGTCCACATTAATAGCAATTGAAAATTTGTCGTATAATGTTTTGCACGTACTAGAGATCGTTGAGATCAATAATTGATTTTCGATTAATAATTAATTACGAATTTTCAATCTAATGGCAACTATGTAAAAACTTTGATTTTCGTTTCGTGATCAAAATGATTGAGCAATATACATATTATTAATAGATATAATATATTGTAATTGTCAAATGTAAATTATTTGATAAACGTTGATTTGATGATCCGTAACTGTAAAAGCTGAAATTCGCTAATTCTTTTACGAATGAAGCGCTGTAAATTGCGACGCCACCGAGCCTCGACCGTTATAGGGGGCAATTTTTACACTTCGATACCGAAGAAACGGTTCTTTAACGGCCCATTTCAATTAACAATTCCGCGATGACGAACAAAAAGTAGGAACGGAATTATTGGAATTTTAAGTCGACAAGTTGTACACGAATCCGTTGGGCAGTTTTTGAGAAAAAATAGTTCCTTTCCCACTATAATACGTAAATAATGGCGGTCACATTTTAGTCCGACAAGCCCTTATTTATTTAAATATAATTATATATATAATTATATATATATATACTATATATATATATATATATATATATATTAATATTAATTTTAGACAATACTGTATTCTTTTACAGCTTTGAAATTTATTGGATTTTTTAATTATAACTAGTTTTATCTGGTAAATATTCTTTTGATATTTTTTCTCATTCCTACATTTACTGTTGGAGCGATTACTTATCAGTTCCGAGCGATCACTTCCATGGTAAATTTCTCACTTAACCATTGCTTCTTGCAGATATAATTCACATCGTCGAAACGAGCATTTATCGTTTATTCTTGTTAATATGACAACACGAATAAACATGTGCTCAAGTAAACCACGAGACAAATATTTCCTCGAGTCCCGTGTCCTCAGTAATACTCGAAAAAGGCACTTGTTTGATTTGGCTTTAATAAAAAAACTTTTAATATGCCATTCAAATTTTACGCAAAAAAAAAAACCAAAGAAATAACTAAACTAGCACAATTAGCTTGTCACCTTAAGTTCGCGAGCAGTACAAACCTAAGCAAAAACGATGTCAATAAACTGATCAGTATAAATATTAAGGCTAAATGGGAAAATTTTTGGGATAAAGTAAACTACAATCCACTTAGAATAGTAAAACCAGACATCCACTCAACAAACTCAGCAAAAAATATGACTAGAAGAGACCAGATTATTATAACTAGACTTCGAATCGGACACACCAAAATCACCCATCAATACTTATTAAATAAAACCGAACAACCTACATGTCAAAAATGTAAATGTAAACTAAGTATAAAACATATTCTAAACATATTCTATCAAAATCAAGAAAGAATTACAACACAATTTTAAGAATAATATGCAATGTACAATTCTATTAAATGTCACGACTCAGATAAAAATACGCAATTTAATTTGAAGTAAATATTTAATGTAAATATGTATCATATGTTGTAATGTAAACAAAACATCTTATACTACTGTATTGTTGCTAATACCCATTTGGGGGATGCAACGTTAAATAAATAAATAAATAAATAAAAAAAAAAAATTCGTATTACCTTCATTTTCATTTCACCTCAAGTCCTTATCTTTTCAGAATTGAATAAAGTTATTCATATAATTTATCTATTATCGATAATTTTTAGATTTTATCAATATGTCAATAGAATAATTTTCATGATTATAAATAAAAATGAATATCCCGGATGAATATGTAGACAGAAATGCTTTTATTAGTAAAAGTTCGACTACATCTCGACACTTGCAGTGTATAGAAATATAAATTTCAATCGAACACGTAAGGTTCCTCTTTCGAACAAAAAAAAAAAATTAAATTGTGAAAAAATAGAATTTGCAATATTATACATATGCAGATGTAGGTATTGTAAATTACTTCGAAAAAAAAAATGAACTAAAATCTACTGTCCGTATAAACTAGTTTTTAATTTTCTATTTTTTTAATATAAATTGACACCTCTCGGGCTCAAGTGAACGTTTATAAATGCACTTTTTATTTTTCGCAAGTATTACGAGGCAATTCCTAATTTGCAAAGGTATATATTCGGAGCTCAAAAGACCCTCGCTGAAATATGGAATTCATCCACAAAAAATAAATGCGCCAATAAAAGAAGTCCTAAAAATTAAAAGATTCTTCGGGGCTGAAAAAAGAATGTACCGTTTCGAAAAATGCATTAATGCATACGTTCGCGTCCTATCTCTGCATAACGCCGAAGAAAAAAAAATCCTCTTGAATTTTGATTCCTCCGTCGTTGCTGCATTTTGCAATTCAATTTTGCCCGGTTAAAAGCTTTCGCTTACGATAATTCATTTTACATATTTTTGCTCTTTTTCCGATGCTATCTCTTTTGCCCTTCAAAAGGTTATTCTTCGGTAAAAGCTCGTTCTTCGTCGCTACATACCGCCTCCCCCCTCGGCCCCCTCAATTCTTTATATATATTTAAGAAGGAAAGTTTCCGTTGCAGATAATATCATATATCTTATTAAGTGTACAAAGTACAAGGATATTTTTTTACAAAAAAAAAAGACAAAACATGGTTTTCTATTTCATAATTATGTAAACATAAAGTAGTTAAATCAGTCGATGTAAACGATTCGACTATAGTGAAATTCCGATCTATTTAAAAATCGAGGGATTATATTTTTTGCCCTCACACCGACTTGAACAACTTCATTGTTATAATTTTACATGTACGTATATACGCCCACGTTCGCGGAGGGGGCGCACACATACACGCGCGCGAAAAGTTCTCCCGCCATCGTGTCGCGCGGCGACAAGATTATACTTGGATATATAGCTCGCTTTTCTCGCTTACCCGCTATCCTCTTAACCCCTCGGTTCACCCTAGATACACATACACACTCATACACACAGACGCACCTTACAAATTCTTCGCCCGGTCGGCCTCTTTCCCCGCGCCAGTCTGCCGTCATTTTCTAGCTCCGCGTCTCGCTCTCTCGCTCCCTTTCTCGCTGCGAGTCGTTTTCGAGGCTAAGGTCGTTTTTAATTGGTAAGAAGTTCTCTCTCTCTTTCTCACTCCCTCTCTCTCTTTCTCACTCGCTTTCACCTCTCCAAGTACCTTTGCCTTTGCGGCGACTGGAAGTATATTTGCGGTTCCATTACCTCGGCGAGGAAAAACTTCGCAGTCGTGTCGCGCTCTCGGTTAAAACGACTTCCAAGGAGGTTGAAGAAAGGGTGGAGATAGAGATAGAGATAGAGAGAGAGAGAGAGAGAGAGAGAGAGAGAGAGAGAGAGAGAGAGAGAGAGAGAGAGAGAGAGAGAGAGACAGTCAGAGAGGGAAGAAGGCAATTGTGAACGAGGCTGCTGAAGATTAGAAAGTAACTGATGGGGCCGCAGATTTCATTACGCATTCGTTGCGTCCTCTCAGAGGAGTGAATTGGTTAGTGTAAACGTTATATCGCGGGATAATCTTTTTTTATCTGACCTCCAGCAGATTTCTATCCTCTGGAAGTCGCTTTGAAATTACTTTCCTAAGCTTTCGAATGATGCGTCAGATATAGTGTAGAGATTGCAGAAAGCTTTGATTTCTTTTTTAAAGACACTGCTTTGTCGGATTTTGATGGAAGCCAGCAATTATTTAGTTATTTTTGTCGCTTAAAAACAGAAACGAACATAGAATCAATGAAAAAACGTTGAATTTTATCGCTTGATAAAAGACATTGATAAAGGCATATTTGAGATCCACGTTTTGAATGCATAGTGAAATCAACATTATTATAATAATATATATTTGAGATTTAGATAGAAAATTGCGATTCATTTTTATTTGCATACATAGAGAGAATTTTACGTCAAAAAAATACAGTACAAACGTTATGGCTTTTAGATAATTTTATTCTTCGTCTCGATAAAGATCTCCGAACTGCAACAATGACATTTAAAAGCTGTTGGGCATGCTTTTTTTGTAGCATTAACAATGATTGTTTGACGAAAATACAAAATTATTGAAAAATTTGCGATATATCCAGTTGGTGGTGAATTTTATGAAAGTTATTTTGGACCGTACATATTGAAATTTCGAATTACTCGAAATAAGGGCTTCTTAAAATGATCCGCGTTATTCATAAACGCGAATGATCGAAGAAGCGATAGTATTTTCATCGAATATTACAAATCATCACAATATTCGATTGTTTACCATGGATGTAATATCAATCTCATGTTATGGGCTATTCATAAAATATAAATTGTTAATGTATTTATTCTGAAGATTCAGTCAGTGGCAATATATCAAATTGGTATCGAGATTACTATTTCAAGATTTTTCTCCAATGAAGGACACAGAGTAATCTTAATCCTGATATGACTGGATGTAACTGGTCTTCAGCAGGCTAAAATACTATATGATATGTGTGTCTCATATGCGGATCCAAAAATTCTGTTTTTCGACCAGTCATCCATTTCAATAGGACAGAAACTCTGGAATTTTAATATTTAACGCAATTTTTCAATGACAGATTTACAAGTAATTCCATTGAGCTTGTTTCTATTGAAAAATATATTTTTTTGTAATTGTAATATTTGAAATCTATTGATTAATATAAAAATATTAATTTTCTTATTTTAGAACTCATCGCAGTTCTTCGTGATGCGATTCCTAAAAATAAATAAATATTTACTTATAGAGATTGATGCTACTGACAGTAATCAATATAGTAACCAGTTATTAGGCACTCATATCTCAAAATATTTTTCTCTGTTGAATCGAAATCCGGGATCAGATTGATCCGACCACACGATTAACAATGATATTAATAATAAACAGGCTAACCTTGAAATAATCTTGAATTCTAATGCGATTGAATGACGCAGGTCCCGAATTTGGATGTAGCGAATGAAAAACCTAATGATCTTGTATACAGACCTAAAAAAAATTTTTTCCATCCCTTTGTGCCGCCTGCACCGCGCCGTTCTGACAATTTATCGAGAGCTGTGTGTGTGTGTGTGTGTGTGTGTGTGTGTGTGTGTGTGTGTGTGTGTGTGTGTGTGTGTGTACCACAATAGAAAAAAAGCAAACTCGGTCACTCCGCAATCTCGCGTAAGCCGCGCGTAGGTGGTTGTGGCGGGGTGGCGGGGGGGGGGGGCTAACAAAGCGACGCGTGCGGAATTAATTAAAGTTTCTCCCATCGCTCCGATCTTATTCTTCTCTTCCAGAAGATTAAAAGGAGACCGGGTCGACGAGCTTTTATTAGCGTGCGCGTCAAAGTTTCCTCGGGACGAGCGTCGGCGCGCCTCGTCTCGCCGCGAGGGGGAGGCCGACCGGTGCCTTTTATGTATTTTTACGGGCAGAGAGAATCCGAAGAAATGCTATTCCGCGTGAAAAATGTGCTCCGCCTTACTACACTTTCGTTACGACTTATATTTTGCGGATGGTTTTACGCGTCTTCTCGCGGATTGTGAAAGAAAACGGGTGGGGGGTGAATAAAGAATCGCAGCGAACGCGGGACAGATGGAGAGAGAGAGAGAGAGAGAGAGAGAGAGAGGTGGGGGGGGGCAAAGAATTTACAATTGCATTTTTATCTGATGCCCGGAAGAACCGGCGCGAAGTCATAATACCGTCGCGAGTCTTCGGATAATATGTTTCCCCTTTCTCATTCTTTATTTTTTTCTTCCAAAGAAGGATTATCGAGGAGAGCGCGGGCATAAAGGGGGAAGGGCAAAAAGCCCGGCGGGGAATAGTCCGGCGAAGGGAACGCGGCTGTATAAGGGAATGGATTCTCTTTCTTTTTATGCTTTTTTCTTTTCCCCTTTTCAGCGGAGCGTAAAATACGGACGGCGGGGCACTGAAACAACTCGATGTTGCGCCCGACTTGTAAAAAGTAACGTTTTCGAAAAGGAATCTTCGGGGCACACGGAGTTTTCATCGGAGTTCGCGAACGCGCGCGGACCTCGAAAATCATTGCTTGAAAATCATCCCCTGTCCTTCCCCCAGGTTCACAGCGAGAAATCCGAAAGTGCGTGCGAAAACGCGGATTCTCTCCTCGCTCGAAAATCTGTCTCAGGCAACATGCATAACAAAAAAAAAAACACAAAAACTAAACAACGGCAAAATAAAAACAAAAACAAAAGCCCAGCAAAAAAAACATCGATGGTACTTCGAAGTTATAGCACGTACGCACGCGTACGAAGTCGAAATGGGGGTGGGAGGGGTGAAAAAAGAGGCGAAAAAAGCTCCCTTATAGGAAATGAGAGAGAGAGAGAGAGAGACAGGATACGTCAAATATCGTTTGGCATTAAAGCTTTTTTAATGCATGTCGTAGCACGATTCCGCGTTCGCTGTACCACACGTACACATACTGGCGCGCGCGCGCGCGGGCATAAAGCAGCGGTGGTAAAAACCGCGTATTATTGCGCCAATCCCCTCCTTCATTCCACGATCTTTTAAGTGACTTCGACGTGCCACTGGAATACATTTGCGAGGCTGTGCTTACGGAATTTTATTTTTTCGTTTTGTTGTTTGGTCATCGCAGTCCTCGTTGCTGTGTTACATCGTCGCTTTACCAATTGAGCTCCTAATGCGTCCTACGCACAAAAAGTCCACCGCCGTGCCCTGAGCTTTACATCGAGCCCTTCGGTAAATAGCCTTTATAAGGAACTTTATCGGGAGAAAAAATAAAGGGGAGAAAGAGAGAGAGAGAGAGAGAGAGAGAGAGAGAGAGAGAGACGCAGAGCGAGAAAAACCCCGGAGGAAATTCGTTATTGCCCTTGCGTGCAGCTGCCGGCGTCGGAAAAAAGCCGCGACGCGGTCGACCAACTATAGGCTGTGGTATATGTATAGGGCGACTTTGGTAATTAAAATTGCGTGGGAGGACGCGGTCAGGAGGAGAGGAGGAGGGGATGGAGTGGAAGAAAAAGCACGTTACTTACAGTAATTGAAAATTAGCGTCGCCGGCGGCGCCTGCTCGGTAACTTTTACCTCGCGGAATTCGCAAATCCTATATATATATATATATATAGACTAACTCGGTGTTTTTACGTTTTGCGCGGAAGGTGTATACATACATGTTAATATTTGTCGATTCTGCATTTTCATTAAAATGCGAACGTGTGTTAAATTTACGAAGATATACACGTTGTATATGCTGTGTGTATATGTAAATCGTGAGCATGGTCCGTACTTTTGTATATGATTTAAAGATAATGGTAAATCGATGGCCAATTGAAAAAGTGTCAATTGTACACTGAGTATAAATAAATGGTCATTCATAAACCGACGTCTACTATTAAACCATTGACATCATTTATCATTTCAATTAATTTTTAATCGCGTAAAAATAACTGTACAGTACGTGTCAGAAATTTCGATTAAAAGTACTCTTTCAGAATCGTCGACGATGAAAAATGGCCGGGCAATATGACCGTGTACTAGCACTTTATGATAATGTCTGTTCAAAATGGAATAACTATATCCCTTTTATAGCTATAGCTTTTGCATAGCTGGCTTTTAAAAATATACCATTAAAAGAGGTTAATGGGCTGAAAAATACGATGTAGGCGATGTATTTTACTATGGCGATGCACCGGCATCTACGGTCTACCTGCGATGTGTAAACAAATGAAATAAAGAATTTAATGGCTTACAGTTATGCATGTAGAAGTTAGAAGTAACTATTTATTTATCTATTAATGAATTAAATGAGCACTAATGCTGTTAGTTTAAAATTATATATAATAGCAACGTCAAATATTTATGTATATTTGGAATTTGTTTAATTGAATACAGGCGTTTATATTTGGCTAGATAAAGGTGCTGAAATTATTTAGATTAATAATTAATAATTATTATTTACATGATCAAGTAATCGATTATTAAGTAGTGTGAGTATTACTTTCTGTAATTGATTGAAGATAGAACCGGTTAACATGGATAATCCATCCTTAATCTATCAATATGAAACGAATATAGGCTATACCTATATTACATAGGTTACCTATTGTATATTATAGATTATATATTATATATTATATATTACCTATAGTAATATAGGCTTTGCGTATATTATATTGTAGGCTTTATATATGTGTTTGGAGCAATATTAGACTTTTTAATCAATAGTATGAGTCAATAGTAATTTATGTAAATATAACGATTTATTCTAGAAATACATTGTATTAAACAATCTATAACGAAGCATCATAGTACGAGGATGAAGAGATCTCTATGTTCCAGTTATTATAAGTTTATGGTTCCCATCAAAGGTATTATCGAGACATTTTTTATTTTAACAAATTAGCATCTCAATAAGTCTGGATATACGACAATAATATGGACTTGCAACAGAATCTAAAAAGAGTCGATCCACTTGGTAACTATCGGCAGACACAATACTAAAACCGATGTCTAAATATTGAAGTTTAGTCGATGACCCACACACAATACGAAGATAAAGCGTATAATATTATAGTGATAATTGGAAATTATTTTTGTTAACACGGATAAAAGATGGTGTTCATTATTATTTTATTCTAAGAACATTTTTCAGATGGAAAAGTATTCATCTATACTTTGAATGGACTGCTACTCTATAATATGTGCGGTGTATTATAGCCACTGCGTATGTGGCAGAGTTCTATACCTGATAGAACCTCGTAAAGTAGATAAATAAAAAAAGTATTTACAAATTTAATAAGAGCATTGTGCACTGCAAAAGGAGAAATATATAAAGGGATTAAAATTACTTTGGCATTCCCGATTCTTGTGTTGATTAAAACTACTTCACGCTCGAAAAAAATGTCATAAGAAAGTTGTTCTTAGTTACAACCTTCTATTCTGTTAAAAGTTAATCTTTCTGTTATAGGTCGAATATTTTTATAACTCTTGACTTAAATAATTATGTTCTTCAGATCTTCCAGCGATTCTTGGTATTTCTTTCTCTACAAATCAGAAAAGCTTTTACTTTTCTGCCTTTTGAGTCTAGGGAATGAAGTACAATTGCATGACACAGGAACAGATAAACCATGAAGAACGTGGGGCGAGATGTAGAAGCATCACGAAAGATTACAAAAAAAAAACATGCTTTACAAATAGTGCGATGTTGGCAAGTACATTGTTGTAGTGCAAGGATTTGTTTGGTTGCGCTCTTTATTATTCTTAAATACTCAAGATAAAATTACTAATTGACCGTTTTATCTGGATGAATAAATTCACGTACACGATATCTTTTCAATGGAACAAAGAGATGTTTCTTATTTTTACTTCAAGTACTTACACGAGAAGTGAAAGAGAGAATGAGAGAGAGAGAGAGAGAGAGAGAGAGAGAGAGAGAGAGAGAGAGAGAGAGAGAGAGAGAGAGAGAGAGAGAGAGAGAGAGAGAGAGAGAAATGCTCTATCAAAAAAATTGTTGTTTTGTTCCGAAGAGAAATTTCGAGCACCTTAAAACATCACCAGTTATGCTCTTCAAAAAAGAAATATGGATTCTTTTCTGGCTGGGATCAAGGGAAGACTAACTAACGTCAATGCTCTTTTTGTTCATCAGTGTGAGAAGGGGGAAGGTAAGTTAGACTACAACCGTTTCGAGTCGTTTAAATCCATCTGTTCTAAAAGAAGATTTGACATCATTTGTATTGTTACTCTATGAATGGGTGGAGATTTTTCCGAAATCCGTACTTCTTAAAGGGCATCTTTCCAAATAGATATTTTCCCAGATTGGACATTTTTTTTCAACAGAATTTTCCTGATAAATATCATAAGTACACATTATAATTATTAACATACATGTAATTTGAAATATCTATATAAATTATGATATAGAAAAAATATCAAATCTACATGTTTTATTTCAGAAGTCAATAACTTACTCTTTTATATACACTGTTATTGCTTACATAAATCGTATTCATCAAGTAATTGAAATTTTACATTATAAATCTGACATTTCTTTAATTTGAAATAAAAAATATGGAAGAGAAAACTATGAGAAATGAAAAGTTTTGTCATATATACTTGTGCACCATAGAAACTTAGAATCCCTTTACGACTGAAGATGGAATAACCTAGCAATGCGAAAAAAGTCCACGTCGGGAAAAATCCGGAAATAGAATACAGGCGACACATCGTCGACGTTTCAAGGCACCTCGAGGTGGAATATTATTAAAATATATATTTGAACTTCGTATTCAATGTATTTTTGTACAATTGCGATGATCAAAGTAAACAAATTATAAAGATGTATAATTTAATAAAACATAAAATGATAAGGATATAATTTGAATGAATATTTTTCGATATTTCTTCAATTAAAATAAGCACGAAAAGTTAGTAAAGTAGATTTTTACATTTTCCGTAAAATCGACTATTGGGAAAAATGTCCATTGCTGGGAAACGTATCTACCAACCACTCTATGCCATCGCAGATATCTCCCAAAGTTTTTGTCAAAGATCCATTGTCCATCTTCGCGAACAAGGGCACTGATTATACAATGCTATTCGTTGCGGAGTGTCTGGAACGAATCGATTTGCAATTTCATTTTTTTTAATAATTTTTGCAATGCAAAAATCAACCGTTTTAACCCCACGCATTTTACTCGTGGCACAATTCTCATAAATTGTTTCAGGCGTCAAAAAGGTTTATACCGATATTTTTCAAAATAGACAACAGCATCTCACAGTAGATCCTTTTCGTAAAAACGGTCAAAAGTGTTTTGCTGTCATAAAAAAAAAAATAAAAAAAAATCAACGAATGAACGGATGCGCTCACAAATGATCTAACTAGCTACTCCGCGTACCGGCACAAAGGGATACATTGCTTAGAACCCTCGACATTCCACTGAACAACCACTGACTTTTACCTAGTACATCTTAATCTCATTACTCTTAGTTTCTCGCCTCGTGATTCCGTGCAATGAGTATAAAAATATTTGCAAAAGGAATATACGTCGTTAATAAAATAATGTACAAGTCTAAATAGGTATCAATACATTCTAGACTCATACGAATTTTCTTCAAATGATAGGATAAAATTATTTATTAGAAACGGTGAAGCGGTACATTTTGCAAATTTCACACTTTCAAAAAACCATATAATCTTTATGGTATAATTATAGTATAATTTTACTATTGCACTCGGATCTGACAATATAGCTGGCATTTTACAGTTTATTATTATACAATGTCTATACATTTATATTTTATTTAAAAAATACTTTACTATGCTATAATTATGATAATAAACTACTATGCTGTACTGTTTTCACTCGGTCAAATTTGCATAGATACGATGAAGGAAATAAGCTAAGGAGAAAAGGTTTTACCTCCTTTATCCCGGGTAGAAATTGGTTTTGTTCCCTTGCACAAGGGTCTAATAAACTAAATCTTTCTTGATACAATTATGTCTTATTACTGAGCTATTTACATACTAAGCTAATTATACGTTGGGTGCCAGCGGCGTTTTGCCCATCGCGACACAATGCAATGATAACTTTTAATATATATATATATATATATATATATATATATATATATATATATATATATATATATATATATATATATATATATATATATTGTATAAAATTTATTTTATTCTAGACACATAATGAACATAATGTTAATATTGATTCGATAACTGCATGCTTTACAGATTTTTACTCAAAATTTCTTTCGTAAAATTAAAGCTGTAATTGGAATTTATCGGGATCCGATTAGGGATAACATCTAACTGGATTAACTATAAATCCAGATTAAAGCAGATTTTTAAGATTTATGGGATTATGCACAACTTCTTTCCTTTTTTTATATTTGTTAGCTTTACTGTAGATGTGCCCAGAATCGAAAAATATTATCCTTTATAATACTCAAAAGCTGATGAATCCAATGAATTCTGCGCATTATCTGTAACTTAGTGTAAAAGACAGCACTTGACCGGCAGTGAAATAGTTTCTGAATGAAGCTTTTCAATGAAAACTTTCAGCATCGTTAAACAAAGTTTTAACAATTCCATTGCTTCGATGTTTTTTCTATATTTTTTTATCTTTAATTTGTTTGCTTGCAATGTATTTTATTCAATGATAAGAAATGAGAAAAGATGTCTTTATTGGAATAAGCAATGACGCAGGCAAAGAAGTATATTACTCGTTGTTAATTCGATAATCAAACGAGAAGCAGTAATATTACCTTGCTTAATAAAACAATTGAATTGTACTTCTGTCGACTGCCCATATACAAATTAATAAATATTTTTTATTGGTCTTACAGTCCAATCAATTTCAACCAAAAATAAAATAAAATAAAAATAAAAATAAAATAAAAATAAAAAATAATAATAATAATAAAAAATAAAAAATAAGATGCACTTTACTAACAAAGAATTTTTTCAGCTAATATTTTATTTTCAGATTAGTCTACGGGGGTGAATGTAAACAAGGACAGTCTGACTGTCATTCATTTTTTATTTTTTATTATTATTTTTATTTTTTATTTTTATTTTATTTTTATTTTTATTTTATTTTATTTTTGGTTGAAATTGATTGGACTGTAAGACCAATAAAAAATATTTATTAACTTGCTTAATAAACTCGAGGTCCTCTATGATAGTTCATAATATATTTGGGAAAATTCTACACATCTGCTTTAGGATAATATCAACGTATTTGCAAGTTATTTAGTAATACATTTCAATAATGATTGTCTGGACACCCCCGATACCCTCGGTCATTGCATTCCTGAGAACGTTAATTTCTGTTATAATAAATTGACAGGCTCGCCGCGTCTTGACAACCTGCTGACTATCACGAAGTCGTCAAATTGTCATGTATAAAGCACAGCCCAGATTACGTCGGAGGCCGAATCCGTGAACAATAACGCGGCTCGATCGCGAGCGACGATTTCCGGAACAATGAACGATCGTATTCGAACGCTCGCGCGATTCGCCGAGCGAACCGATAAAAGGCGTATGCTTTTACGCTTCTTCCCCTGTTCGCTCTTATTCTCGTCTAGCGCCGGTGCATACGCCGTGACTTCCTCTGTATGTATACGCTTCGACTATCGCTACGCGATCGCCGCTATCAGCCGCTACGTTGGTTCGCCTTCTATATGATATTATATATATATATATATATATATATATATATATATATATATATATGTATATATATGTATATATGTATAGTAGCTCTATGCGCGTTCTTTGTACGGAAAAAGCCTTGAACGAGAGATATGGACTTATATATATATATATATATATATATATATATATATATATATATGCATCGTTATATGGGGCGGATGCTCGAAGTGCATAGGTGCGCGATGGACGATGTCGATGCGCAGCTGACCGTTGGGAATTTCATCGAGTGGGGATGCGCACCGTATGCTGGACCGATGACGCGCGACGAGCAAGGACGGAGGGTGGCGCGACTCTCGCTGTTCGTGTGTGTGTGTGTATGTGTCTGTGTGTGTGTGTGTGGTAACATCCGTACACTTCTATCTTTTATATTGCACAAAAATTCGGATTTTTGCAAAATTTTTGGATTAGGGTTGGAAAGGATCTTTTTGGGGCATTTCTAATAAATATAACAATATGTGTGTGCGCGTGAACGAATTTTTGCCATATTGAAATAAATATAGAGCAAGGCTGGGCTATTCGATATTATATCGAATGAAATCACAGTGCTGCCGGAATAAATTATTTTAATCATCCTTTTAGAGCAGGAATTCGTATTATTTGTATACGATAAAAGGAATAAAGCAGAACAGTGTATATATATATATATATAATATATATATATATATATACTGTCGGACACAATTTTGCTCCCATTATAGTTAAACAATCAATTAATTCGACGCTTAATCGACTTTATTCATAAGGAAAGATTCGGACGATTTAACAGAGCGACCATTATGGGCCTTCTACTAGAGTCATTATCGAGTCGTTTCTTATATATATATATATATATATATATATATATATATATATATATATATATATAGATAGAAAGAGAAAGAAAGAGGCGAATCCAGCGGCGAGAAAATTAAAAGCCAGCGGGGCCGATTAATTGATCAAACGACTGTTGGATAGGTACAATGAAAAATTCAAGACGGTGAATACGTTGCGCGGACTTTGAGTTCCATATATATATATATATATATATATATATATATATATATATATATATACCCAAGGTCTCCTACTTTTAATTTGCCCGTCTCCACTCTCTCGCTCTTTCACTTTCCAGCTCCACCCGTCTTTTTCTGGAACGATCCACGTAATATCAACTCATCCATTCGTTTACCTTACGGGGGTATATATATATATATATATATATATATATATATATATATATATATATATAGACTGTGACCCGCCCTCGGCATTTCACCACCGAGTAGCATCGATGCGGAAATTACTCGCGGACCATAGGCGACGCCCGCCGGGGCCAACTTCAGGACCCGGGCACTGTAGATTCATCCCTCGATCCCTCCACCACACCTCCTCTTCTCGACTTTATATTCGCCTCCGTGTAATATATACAGCGCGATATATATATATATATATATATATATATATATATATAGAGAGAGAGAGAGAGAGAGAGAGAGAGAGAGAGAGAGAGAGAGTGGCCGGGAGTGCCCGGGAAGTTTATACGTTCGTTTTATGGCTGAGTTTACAATGGGACGGGATATCTTTCGCGCAGCTCCTCACTGTCGCCTGCATCTCGTGTATCTTCCGGCCCTGCCTCCCCTGCCCCCATGCATTCTTCTCGCAGGCCCGTGTATAGATTCGTGGGTTCTTCGTTGTCGATGAACGAGCGCATTAATTTTGAACAGTTTGCCGGGCCGATAAGAAACCGACTGTGCACGCGATCGAGATGCTCGGCGTGGCGATACCGAGAATCTCAGAAACGCGTCGTAATACGCATTCTATGGATATATTCTCATCGATCGGAATTGATTTGCCGTATAGTCTGAGAAGCTGGTTGGAACTTTTTTTCATTCCATCGCGGCTGGAATTCTCTTCACGTTCATTTAATAACGTGCATGACAAATTTTCCGAATATAAGCCGAATTATATAATATGCGAAAAACATGTTTCACAAAGAGCATAGCGAGTCTTCAATTAATTATGCGCGAGGTTTCTCATCTCTGCAGCGATCTAGAATAGAAACAGCCGCAAAATTTAAGCATATTTTATAATTGATCTAATCATTCTTTAAGCTACCGACCGACTAATAAAAATTATTAAGTGAATGTAGATAGTATTATTCGGAACTGTATTATTCTCTTTTGAATCAATTGTGTTTGATTAATTTATAAAGTCGCGAAACAATTGATTTTATAAAACTACCTTGTTAGTACCTTTTTTTTTTTTTTTAAACGAACTGGCTCGGTAGGATATCAGAATTTTCCATTAAAACGTCATTTGTTCGCTCCTATACTTTTCTTCTCTATGACACGTTGAGCGCAGCTTCGTCGTCTGCTTCATTATGCCGATATATAAGAAAGAACGAGCTGACAATTTATCGAAGTAAAGAATGCTTTGTGTTCTTGCGCCTCTTATACATGCACTAAGCATATTGCGTTGGTACAGGGTATGCGAAAGAACCCTGGGGACAGTGTGTGTGTGTGTGTGTGTGTGTGTGTGTGTGTGTGTGTGTGTATTGGATTTAGCACGACGAAAAGAGTAGACCGTCGTTCGCGACGACAGCCCAATATAGATATATAGGAGACAAATAATGCGCCCGCAACAGAGTGCAGAGGAAGTACGTCCCGAATTCGATATGCACGGGGGCTCGCGCGCGCGCGGGTGCGCAGGCGATGCTGCGGCGAGAGAAACTCGAACGACGCGACTCGACGAGACGGGCGGCGAAAGGGAATCGAAAACGGCAGTTGGTAGTCGGAGTTAAAGAGAGTGGAGGAAAAGCGAGGGAATGAGGTGAAACGCGCCGCAAAGTTACAAGCAGGAGCTTGGAGATCTGACGAATTGTCGTTGTACGAGTGGTGCACATGTGCATGTAAGAGTGAGACTCTTGATTAACAGAATTCGCAAAGAATAACGGTTAATTACGTAGTGAATTTTCAATGATAATCGAAAGAAAGCCAACTGTTTCGTGAAAAGTTGAATTCTTCTCCCCGCGTAGAATCGAAAAGCCGTATATAAATGACACTTGCCGATCTTGCCGAACTACACTTTATAAAATCTCTTTGTTAAGACTGCGTTCTTATATATATATATACATGGATTTTTCCAAAGTTTCATTTTTCTTTATCCAGCTCCGGTTTAGATTCGTCAGCCGCTGCATACACCGCCTTTGGGATCGTTTCTTCGCACCAGTGTCAGCACATTCCTTTCAGCCTCACGCTGCGCCTTTGAAGAGCCCGGAGAGGGTTTTCATTTTCTGCACCTCCGCACCTCCGCTCGCCTCCCTATACCCGATTTACTTTCGTACGGCTTGACACGACGTCGAGTCATATAAAACTTATATTCGTGCCTGTCCATTGGTACTGAAGAACCTATATCATCCTACGCTCATTCTTTTTTTTTATTAATTGGTGATCAAAATTAAGTTTTTATCGGATAGTTCTAATTTAATTTTTTTTTATATTGCTATATATATAACTCTGCTGTTAAATATTATCGGCATCGCAATTGTCGATTAATTTCTTCCGAATGAACTTGCAATTGTATAATTATTAATTTCAAATTCAAATTTCGTTCCTGACAATTATATAGCAAAATAACGGATAAACGACATTATTTAAGAATATAGATTGTGCCTGTCAATTTGATAGATTTATTTGTTAAATAAATCAGTACAAAAATCGATTTTGACTTTGGTTAGACCGAATAATTTTCAAGAATACATATAGTTAAAATATTTATGTGCAAAATCTGTATTGCGAAAGTTTGATAGCTTTGCGTTGAAAAGAATAAAGCTCCCGCGTACTTTTCGTGATTATAAGGCGACGTTTCTTTGGCGACACGCGAAAAGTTGCAATAGGTGAGAGTTGAAGAAATTCAGAAAGAGAGGAGAGAGAGAGAGAGAGAGAGAGAGAGAGAGAGAGAGAAGAGTAACGCTCAAAGCGTACCTATAGCAGAAGCTTACAACGCAACTTTTTTACTGCAAAGTCCAGCGAATCAAATTAGTTAGTGACTTTCGTAGCTGAAGACTTTTTTTTAAAATCTCCTTTCCTTCCTTTTCGCTCGCTTCGTTTTTTACTTGGCAGACATCTAAGCGCGACCTGCTTACGCCAACTTAAGAACGTCGAAGGACTGCGATTTTCACGCTCAAAGTAAACTGGGAAGAGCGAGATAGAATGAGAGAGAGAGAGAGAGAGAGAGAGAGAGAGAGAGAAGGAGAGAGAGGGAGCAAGAGAGAGATAATACTAGAAAAGAAAGACGGTTCGAAAGAGGAGATAGAGAAAAGAAAAGAGACAGAGCGATAACGGGTAATTACGAAGAGTCAAGGCGTGGTATAAATAAGATTACCAACTTCCCTCTCGCTCGTGCATACTGCGTCGGATTGACGCGCCCGATTTCGAGCAAATCCGTCTTATATATAGCTGAAAATCTGTTTAGGTTCGCTGTATAAAGAGGAGAGAAAATTGATGGCGCGAAAGTTGCGAATTGCTTCCTTGTTGAGATAGGATGAGAGGGAGGGAGAGAGAGAGAGAGAGAGAGAGAGAGAGAGAGCGAGAGA
The DNA here is from genome assembly GCA_018907035.1 of Sycobia sp. Sy_11. Classification (NCBI taxonomy): domain Eukaryota; kingdom Metazoa; phylum Arthropoda; class Insecta; order Hymenoptera; family Epichrysomallidae; genus Sycobia; species Sycobia sp. Sy_11. The sequence goes on along the minus strand of JACCIC010000085.1, from coordinate 2,116,439 downwards.
ATGAGTTTTCCAGCACTTCTGAAAGTCGTTAATTACATTGGCTCTCTTACGCACGAGCTTTTAATAATGCGATCCTTTCGCGCAGCCCAAAAACACATAAACATTTTAAGGACGCGAGCGAAATTGCAAATATTTTTCGTAAATTTATTTTTTACTCAGGAAGTTGAAAGAAGAAGAGCGGTGCTTGGTTTATGCGGAGCATTATTTATTCAAGTCTCTGCGTGTATCACTAAACCCATAGATCCTTATGTTTTTAAGGTCACTGACGAATTCAAATCCGAAGTACGCTGATGCCTGTATCGTATCGGGTTCGACGTTTTTTTTAAGCTCAAATTTCAAGAAAGTCAGAAATAAAAATCAATGTACAGTTTTGTGTCGTCTTTTTTAAATTTGACCAAAAGTCCGCCTGCTTTTCTAGACGCCCATTTTGGGAAATTTCTGATTTCCAAGTCAAATTTTCCATTTAGGATGGTCGAGGCAGCTTGACGTTAGATATTAACATATTTTTTCAGTCCTCTTATATACACAATTTTGAATTTTAAATCGGAGTCTGGATCAGCATCTTGGTCTCGACGCCATTTTGAATTTATAAAAACAGCTTAGGACCATGTCCGAATGGCAAGTTTTTCACGGTTTCAAAATTCTGGATCGAAAGGGAAAGTTTTCGATAAAGAAAAACACCTTTATCTTAAAATGGTATATTGGGGTAATTTAAATTCGGGCTTGAAATGGTTTTTAACCTGACATAATGAAGGTCGACCGATGCCTGATTTGAAAACAAATTGATCGTAGATTAGGTAAATGTAATGAGAGAAAGAGAAATATCGAAAGTTATGGATTTGACGATCAGGTATCTGATTATGGACTTATTAATGACAAAATTCTATTGCGAATTGAGAAAATCACAAATAAACCGAATTTATTTTCTATACTAACAAACTTCCGTCGTAAAAATCAGTTACTGTAAATAAAACAGTGGCTTATCAATTTTAAATACGGATGAAATACGGACTGTGATCGCAGCGCTCCGCGACGTTCTGAAAATATAGAAGGCAAGAGAAAACTGGAAAAGCGTAAATACCTGAAGTTATTTTTAAAAAAGACGATGAAGAAGTAAGAAGCTTTTGAAATTACTCCGAAGTATCTACAAATAAATGAAGTATTTAAGCATCTATATTCGTTCGTTTATTTACTCAAATTGTAAATGAAGCAGATTTAAGTCCTCCTCTGACGATTGATTTAATCCATTTCTTCGTATTTTAGGGTCAGTGTGAACGAACATCAAATATGCATGAAAGCCCAATTTTAAACGCTCAATACTCAAAGTTTATATACATATATATATATATATATATATATATATATATATATATATATATATATATCGTTAACGGAGTACTTGAAAAATTGCACCAGCGAAATCCAATCCCGGTCCGGCGTGGGGTAAAAGTATACACAATAACGCAAAATTGATCTTTCCGTTATCAGATTTTTTTTTCAGCGTCGCCTTCATGAAAGTGACATTATTCGGTAGATGAAAATAATTTCATGAACGCGCGCGCTGCATTCGCGGGTATTCCGGCCGAAACCTGTGCGTAATCCCGACCCGCTTAGACGGTTTGTCTCATTATTCTCTCGCTCACGACGCGAATTGCTCACGTCCCTGCTTTGCCCCTGTACAGCGCGTGTATAAACTCCGTCGATTCTCGCAAGCGCGCGAAATCGCTCGCGAGCGTATTATCGCCGATGTGTCGGCGCGTGCATGCGCGCGCGCTCCTGCATTGGTTGGCATGTGTGTATGCATGCGTATCTGCGACGGCGGATTTCGACGAGAGACCGCAGGACGCGCACGAGGGCGCGCGATGGCTGATTGCGATAAGGATCGAGGATTATTCACTTCGTGCAAGCACGGTAATGGCGTCTGGTGGTTTGGAAAACTACAAAAAAAAATGTAATAAAGAAGATAAAATTGGCTGCTAATTGCATGCTAATATCAATCAATCCTCAGTTGTCCATGAAATTTCAATATTCTCATTAAATTCAATTAGTTGCAATTATGTACATGCATTTAAATTGTTCTGAGCTTCTGGTAACAATAAAACATGTAAGTAACTGCAATTCTGGTGTAATTATTTGTTTATATATATATATATATATATATATATATATATATAAGATGGGATCGTTATTGCATACTTTTTTATTAAAGATATTAATTGTGAGCTTTTGCCGATATCATTTTTGAAATTTCAGTTCGATATTAAGGCTGAAACTTTTTTTCGGACTTTAAAGCGTTTCAAGTGTTCGAGCCATTCATCTACGTGTAGTTAGGAATTGAATATGGTGCCTGGTACTGATTCTTCGCATAAAGAAAGTCTGAGTCAAACTATAATCCGTTCGAATACTGGTACGAATACTTAAAACGTTCCCTTCGAGAAACACCATCTGGGCCTCGTCAGTAAGGCGGAATGCCGATAATCTCCTTGTCTCAAATGAGCTGCCGATAGTGCTCGCGTGCCCGAGCTTATTACGAACTTGTGCAGTATTCTCCTTATAGGCATGGGCTCGCATATAATTCGAAAAAAGTATATATGTATATATATATTATATATACGAAAAGAATGAAACGAAGTTCATGTATATCTGTAAGTATATTTATACCTGCAGACTTTTATAGAAATAAAATATTCACTAATTTTCTATTACTATAATTAGATTACAATAAACCAATAATTTATGAAATGACATTTTCGATACTGTATCCGTAAAGATCATTTTTATGGACTATTTTGAGCCCGTAAAATGCGACTTTAAAGGCATGTGTACATTCAATTGTTCAAACCGAACAATTTTATATTCTCAATATACTTTAAAAAGACGTAGCGAGACGTGTTGGTAAAGCCGTCCTTAAAACAGCCTTAAAACAGTTTGCAAAGTACAATTTTACAGCTTATCGAAAATGATTGTTCGCAGCACCACCGTGGAACTTTGTGACCGTTTTGTGCTTTTTATGAACTTTGTGATTTTGATCATATTAAACCGGTAGCTTGAAATATTATGTTATGAGCAAAGTTACTTTTAGATTTTCAGATTGCCTTGATCAAAAATTTTAGTACATAAATTTATATTTATACTATGATAGTGAACAAGAAGATTGCGAATGCATCATTCGAAGGAATTATCTACGCATCAGGTTGAAAGCTACAAAAGAAATTGTCTTTTTTTTGAGGTTATCTGTAAGCACGCTCCAAATCGGTGAACGCATAATCTATCCGTATCATCATTTCCGGCAAAAGTATACATTTCGGGAAAAGATATTTCGATGGCGTGGGCGACCTTGCCTCTCTCTCTCTCTCTCTCTTTCTCTCTCTCCCTTACTTTCCTGTGATAAGGCAGAGCTATAAATCATACGGGTCCTCGCGCATCCGCACAAAAGGTCGACCAACATCAGCTTCAGCAGCGGCGCGAGCGCCAGTGTTGCATTTTCCAAAGCGTTGATGTTCTTTACTACGGAAGATTAAATATATATATATATATATATATATATATATATATATATACACACACACGCATTATGTATTCGGAAAATTAAAAAAAAAAAAATCGATTCTTTCGACTTTCGTTCGGAACGATCCTTGCCTGAAACGATTCAGCAACGTAAAGTCACCCCGTGGTTACGCCGCCGACATTATCGGGATAAGCAGCGTGAATTATGGTTGTATACGTGATAGTCGGACGTAATCACTGATTAAATAACAAACGGGTTATCTGCAAAGAGGACGATGAGAGTTTTAATCGGTGATCACTGCGGTATTACTGCCTAAACCGGCTTATACAGACACGGATATCCATATAATGTTTCGATTAGAAATAGCGAAGCCAATTATCTGACAACGTCGCATTTACAAAATTAGCCGTCTTGAGGACTTGGAGGAGGGGTATTTTTGTACGATAGCCATCTAAGGGCTGCAGTTTCTTCTTCGCTTATTTCGTGATTTGATTTCAGTACGGGCTGTCGTGTCCGCTCGTGCAATCGTCTTTCTTCGTTCGACTTATTCGCAGATGTTGAAAATCCTAACTTTTGCATTAAATTTATAGAAAAAGATTTATTGAAAAATTTATTGGTCGATAATTGATTTTTTTTGCCTTATTCTATTCCTACCAACTTAGGCTGCAACATGCTGGTTTTTAAAAATTCTTTACAGAACGGCATTTTCACAGATCAAAGGAAAGAATTTATTAGTAGAAATTTTTGTTCGAGTTTTATATTTTAAATATATTTTAAATGGAACGATCGAATTTACTGAAAATTTGCTCTGCGAATGGCACTATATAATTCATATATATACCGAGCTGCGGAAAAAAAACCAAACGATTAGTATGTATTTTATCCCTGACGTGAAATTTTCATTAATTACCTCGTGAGCCGTTTTACACTCGAGCGGCTCGAGGTAGCCCGCCGCCGAGTGGAGGACCCGACGCACTCGGTCGTCTCCTCTCTGCCGCCCGCTCCCTCCCTCCTCCCCGCCACCCAACACAACGTCTCGTTCGCCCGTTGATACTTCCAGGTGGCGCGACGCACGGCGAGCTTGCGTGGATGCGGGGCAGCGGGGACAGAGGCGGCAGAGCCCCCGTAGCCGCGTGACCTGCATCGGTGTGGGGAACGGTCGACCGGCCGCCGCCCCGCGTCTGGGCGAAGAAACGACGACGGGCGAAAGGGGACGGAAGGGGGGGGGGTCGGCGGAGGTGGGCCGCCAACGCGCGCGCGCGCGCGCGCGATTGCGCCTGCGGCAGCTCGACCGCGCGTGCAGCTCCGCGCGCCGAGCGGGAGGCTGGCTCTGCAGCGGCGCGGCCCCGCGGCCTGTGCGCTACCAGGTATTATACGCGCCAGGCAGGTTTCCAGACGACGCGCGCGCCCGTATCGATTTCTTACGAATCCCCGGCCTGCGATGCGGGGATGTCTCGGTGGAACATATATATATATATATAATACAGAGACAGGAGTCACTGCTTCGCTCTCCGTTATCTACGAATATGTACATATACACTCACCGAATGTGTATGTTTACATATATATTACCACACACCTTTATCAATCGGAAGATTTTAAATATAGTATCAATAACAAAAGTAAAAACGAGCCGTTATTAACGAATCATAAAAGCAGGATTCGAATCTGGGTATGCTTTGGGATGATTGTATGAACTTGAAAAGGCGGACGTATGCTTTCGTAGGTCTTCGAAGAAATGGATGGAAACTTCGCAATTCTTTTCCATCGTCGACAAGAGCTCGATCGTTGCTCCGTCCTCGCGTAACTAAGACTCCGGACGGGGCGTATGTGCGGGAGAATAGACGGGGGAAGGGACGCGTAAAATTATGCAAAAAAAACAAAAAAAAACGCGCGAGTGTAATACAATCGAGCACGCGTCCGTACGCAGCGGACGTTCCTTTACTTAGTCCGAGCAACGGGCGAATCCCACCGATAGCCAAGGGCGCACGTATTGCGGCTATCGTTCGACGGACCGTGTTCGAATCGCTGGCGGCCAATCGTAGGCAGCTTGTAATTCGAAAGTACGATCGACTGTATAATTTTTTTACAATACGCAACGCTGCGGAAACGTGTGGAAAACAATCCATAATGAAGAATTGCAGACGCTTTCCTCACCTACTCACTCCCATTAATGCTGCGTCCCGTAGTATTAATTCGCGAGGACGGAGCGACGACCGCGCAATCGTTTGTTTCGTCGAAATAACATTTGATCTTGTTCCCCATTTTTCTGCAGAGATCCACGAGTGGCTCCGCCTGTCCTCTGCAAGTTCATCCTGCCAAACGAAGATCCGAATCCTACGCTGGAGGACTGCTCGTGAAACATTGGCGAATGACGCGAAAACTGGAATTTTTTGTTGTCGAGCTCTTAGCTTTTTCTTTTCTTGCAAATCTATTTAAAATCTCCCAATCGATGCAGGAGCGTTTATTCCTCCCTTACCTTCGGAGGACATCTGGTATATATATATATATATATATATACCGTTGTTACTCCTGCTCTGTTGCAGAAGTCGCGGAGAACGGTTGGTGGAGGACGGGGCTCAGCGGGGCAGGGAAAAGGGGTTGAAGAGGGGGGGTGGGCCAGGAGAGAACTTGCGCGATGTTTATGCCTCGAACTCGTGGAAAAATCCATAACTTTTCTCATTATGTGTACGCGTAGTTTGTACAACGGCACGGGAGATCTGCGCGCTTCTATATATATATACACCCGACCAGCCGAAGCGACTTTTCATTCCGTGTATATATATATATATATATATATATATATATATATATATATATATCGATGCATATATGCCCCCGATCTCGTTCCAACCTTTTGCTATATCGGGGTGCGCGTGCTTCTTTTGCGTTATCCATTGCCTCTTCTTTTAGTTGCCTACCATCCCCTCCCCCTCCCACAATCTTTTGTTCATTCTTCGCTCTTTATCCGTTAATTTTCAAGTATGTATATATATGGTAGACCCTGTGTATATACTTGAATATTACTCCTTTCGTTAATTTTTTCTTTTTTCCTTTTCTTTTGAAAGATCTGTCGAAATTTTGGCTTTTGAGGTTGTTATGCAATCTTCTCTTCGTTTTTCACACGGAGGCTCTTATACTTTTTAATATATTTTTTATCGGCGATTTTTGTTTGAAAAACCATTTCATCGAACAAAACCACTTCGTTCCGAGCTTGAAAAATTTAAACACAATATTCCATTTTTTTAGATCTTTCAACAAGTGCTTATTTTTTATACGACATAAAATTTGAATAATCTTTTTTATTATTCAATAGTAGGTCTTTTTATAATAAATAGTTGGGTTTATAATTAACGAAATTGTAGATTCAATTGACTTTTAGAAAGTTACAAATAAATTTATATTATTTTTTTTATTCATTATGATTATTATTTTTGATGTATTATTTTTTGTTTGTTTTTTTTAAGGTTTTAAGTTGATGTTTGGTTCATACATATATATTTTTTCTATCAAATACTATATTTTTTATGCAAAGTACATTGATTTCTTCTAAATCCTATTCTACTTATTTGGGCTTCAAATTTGTACAATAAGATTAACATGGACATTTCAACAAGGACATAAAAAGTAATATAATTTTGCCTAGTGTAATTTCTTTATTACCTTTGGAATGAGAATTCAAGCATATAATTAGTTGCCAAGTTTTTGACACTTGGGACAAATAACATCGACTACACTGAGGTAATCTTTCTTTAAATTTTCTATGAAAAATTATGAGAAAAATTAGTGAATTCTTTAGTGAATTTTTTAGCGCAGATCGTACTGTTCGATAATGTACACTTGCATAGTGAGATAGCGTTGTAATGACAATTCATGTGATCGACAATATTACGAAGAATGAGAACACCGTACAAGTTATTAAATGCTCACATATATCAAATAACATATAAATGCCGTAGTATCATGAATAAATTTTCTTGCAAGATCAGATTCATCATTTTTAAATGCAATAAATTAAATCATCTCAAAATCCAAGACGTTTGGGCACTTTTTCACGACTTGAATTCCTAAAATATATTACAATTGTACGGCTGAAATTTCATAAACTGAAAGATTTAGTTTTCTTCTGACCTTTTGGTATAAAAATAATAAAATAGAGATTTCATTTATACGAACGGAAAAATCAATGAATTCTCAATATAATGAAGAGAGTTTCTTCCCTTGCGATGATATAAAGTATCGTTCTTCTTTCATATCGCGGACGATAGTCACGATGAAAAATCTTTATTTTAGTAGATTCTCTGCACATAAATTACTCTACGCACCCTATATTAGCAATGCGAAAAAGAATATTCTCGCAAAGCGTAACATTGCTTAAACAGCCCACCTTAAAGTCGTTAGCGGGCAATCAGCGAAAATTTTGCCAGTATGAAAATTCAATTTTCCATATTAAAATGTATAATGTTTGAAGCAAAAAAAAAAAAAAAAAAACTAAACTCATCCGCGTGAAGAGCTCGATGGATTAAATATAATAATTGGTTCATCGATCAAGCCCTTATCCGATGCGCGGGATCGAAAAAAGCCAGCTTGACACTATTCGACGGGGCGATATATATATATATATATATATATATATATATATATGTATGTATGTATGTATGTATGTATAACAATACGTCATGTTGAAACAAGGATCGATAAAATAATTCTACAAATACAACAGCGTTATAAGCCGCGTCGCCGTAAAAGCTTTGAGCGTGTACGACAAAATTATTTTGTACACGCTTCTTTTTATAGCCTCGAACGGTGTAAAGAGAGAGAGAGAGAGAGAGAGAGAGAGTAAAAGGGGGAGGAGGGGGGAGGGGCGCTTCATACAAAGTCGTACGAGTATGTCGCTCGACAACGCAATGGTCGTTTGTTTTTCGAAGCTTCCGCATGATCTTTCGGCTATCGTTGTTGATTTCGACATTACTACATATGGAAAAAGAACGGTTTTTTTGCGCTTACTTGTTTTATTTCAGGTCGCATCCCTCTCGTTGGCTATTCGCGACCGATGCAGTTATATAAGTAAACAGAGTCGCGTTTCGAATTATGAAATTTATATTAAAGTTAATTGTCGTGAGACGATAACTTACGATTTGTAGAAACTGCTAGTACGTTTACTCTATCTATAATCTTTAATTACATTCTTACACTGATTATTTACACTTAGAGATGTCTGCCATGACGGTCCTGCCACGTATAATATCAATTTCTTCTTTCAGTAGCGTAATTTACGGTACTAATTGACAGGTCCGTAGATTACGGTGCATCGTCACTGCGTATGGCCGATTTATAATCCAAGCCGATCTTTCGAATTTACTTTCGTCGCTGTATTGAATTCGGACACGTTGCTTTTATTTTAAAAGATTCCATTTATGCTCGTACTTTCTCTATCAGCTTTCATCAGACTCCCCGCAGATTGACATTAGTCCCTTCTTGCGCGTCTATTGTATTTCTATAGGCTTAATAATTATTCGTATAGTTTGTCCAGTGTCTTTGATAGGCGCGTTGATATTTTTCATTGAATTAGTTAGAACGAGATTGTTTTGGACTACCAACAATCTGATTTGAAAAGTTTTTCGATTGGCAAAAATTTAGTTTTGTCCTTCAATTGAAATTTGATACTCTTTCGCGTAACGATGAACTCCTCTATTAAATTAATTTTTTAATCGTCCCTTTTCCCCGTAAATTACTGCGCGCTTATTTTTTGTTCATGATATTTTGTTCATGTGGTTTTTTTTATTTGTCCCCCAACATTTAGATGAAAACATTTTTAACACGTTTATCCCCGCAAGCTATTGGTCAAAAAGAACTTCTCCATTGTATAATGGAAATCAATCTTTTACAAGAAACGGACAATTTGTCAAGAGTTATGGATAAAAATGTCAACGTATAAACATGCACATACACGCGCACGTATATATTTATTTTTATCGGATAATCCAACGCGTTTTCTCTTAATAAATGCAACATCGAGTTCGGTGAAAGCACACGTGCGCGAGCGCGAGAGCACAGTGCAATTAATAATTATATCTGTAGTAATAATGCATTTTTTTTGGCTTGCATGAATATTATAGACGGAATATATGGCGTAGATTGTCGAAACACAATATTATACAGCTGTATTACAGGCTTGTATACATAAACAGTAACACTGTTTATGTAAGTCATATGTGGATATACTTTTGTATACAAATAAATGTATACATGTGTGTGGGCGCGCGCGCGCGTGTGTGTGTATTGTAAATGGAGAATTTTATTCGTCTCTTGTTTTTACTAAATTTGAATCAATAGAGACTGTTTTATTTGTAAAAATACGATCGCCGCCTAATCGTCTTTACATATTAACTGGATTTCAGTGATTCTCTACTGATTCGAATGTTTAAGAAGGTTATACGTCTATCCATCCATCCGTACTATAAAATTCATTAAATGTACTTTTTCAGTTGGTTCCGATGATTTTGAATTTACTATTTCACCAAATATTTGTTAAGAGAAATTGAAAAAATTTACCCAAGAATTAGTTTCTGGCGAAAATAAAAAATTAGCTGTCGATATATTAATCATGTAAATTAATTGTTTTCCTTTAATTCTTAAAAATAATACACGTCTCAATTTATTATTTTTAATTCTTATGTTTAAATATAAATGTTTCAATATCTATCATCTTTGTATCTTGCAGTATAACAACAATTTTTTTGTTCGAACACAAACCAAATTATAATTACAAGCTTTCCTATAAACTAGCCTCAAAGTTCACCACGAGACGTGTATAGCTGTGTACTAAAAGACGTTTCAAACATTAAAAAAATTATATTTATGTTAAAACGAATTATTTAGAAAACTATACTGACCTATAGTAATACAATAAAGAAACAGCGAGTGTTTGGGCGATTACAAACATTTCAATAGCTAGTCAGCCAATTGTTCTTTGAAAACTGTATATTGAAATTCATAAATATAACACATTAATTTAGTTGGCCTTGAAAGATTTTTTTCTTTATTTTCTCTTGTTTCAATCTTTCAAAAATAACATTTTATTCATCTATACGATATAAAACCTTTAATTTCTACGATATTTTGAATTTTAACTCATTCGAAACCAACACTACCAATATTCATTCTTCTTAATACTATAAAAACGTACAATAAAATATAATTATAAATTTATAAATGAAGGCATAATGTAATTTTTAATTCTTTTTCCTAATACAAAACAAAACAATTGTTATTTGTTAAGAAAAATTCTACTTATCAATTTCGCTATGGTAAATTTAATATAAACTAATTGTAACGACGATTATTCGTCAAATTAAAATTTTAGTTTGAAATAAAAAGATAAAAACTAGCATTTAATTTTAGAGATTTAATTTCTACCTTTGCTGCAATACAATATCGCGAAACATGATAACACGACCAAAAACGTCACGTCGCACTTAAGTGTTGCGGATTTTCAATAAGAATACACCTTTTCTTGGATTTATCGCTGGGTTAAAATTTTGTCCAAAACATGGCCGAGACCGCAAATGTTAGTATCTAATCCTGCGCGTCGAAATGCATGTAAGGAACGAGCGGGATGATCGTCTGACGATAGAACTTCGTACTACTTAAAAATTACCTGCACCGATCTAAAGGAATTAAAAAATTAAAAAAGTGGAATAAAAGAGCGGTTGAAAACATTTTTATCGCAGAATGACAACGAGGACAAATCGAAAAAGTATGACTATTTCAATTATTTTATACGTGGCAAATATGAACCAGAGTTCTATGAAAAAACAAAGAAAAACGTTCCACGTGTAATTCTCGGGATTATGAATCAATGCCGTAGATTTAATCGCTAGATTGTAGACATCCGCAATGCTTTGTTCGATACAAGATGAAACGACATAAAATAAAATTTTTAGGGATTCATATAGCAAGGCTTGATAAAGTAAATTTTGCGCAGCAATGTCGATTTTCTGTGAAGTGAATTAAAAAATTATCGAGCTAACGAGTAAAACAAAAGTTTTAAATATTTTATATAATTTTAAATATATAATGTTATAAAATATGCTACGATTATTTATCGAATATTAGTCTTTCGTTGTATAGAAAAATAGACAATATATGTAGAAGTATAATATATAATATGATGTTAAGCAGTTTGACACGAATTTAAATAAAATAAAAGAAAAACATTAGTAAAAAGTATGAAAGAAATTCCATAATATATACGCGAAACTGTATACAGTTTTAGATTTAATGGCTTCAAATAGTAATTTAGTTACCACCAGCTAACGAAACGAATCATATTATTTTAAATGAAAAGATATTTTCTTACTTTAGACATACGTTTTCATTGTTTCTTTAATTAAACGCCTTGGTAACACGAATGATTTTTCTTCTTCTTCTTTTTTCGATTGTAACTATATAGACGAGTTTCTTAACAGGTAGCGATATTTGAGTTTACGGACTTTTTCTTCTCATGCTTAATTTTTTCATGCGCGAGTCAACCAAAGGAGACGAGAAAGAGCGAGCGGAGGAGCCGAGGGAAGTTAGAGAGTCTCGGAGGAAAAGTTGCCGGCGTCCCCCGTCTCTTTGGTCCTCTCGATCGGCGAGGGGCAGGATTTGAGACTGGAGGAACAGGGGTAGGGGGTAGCGCGCCTCGAGAAGAGAGGCGCACTCAGGTGCGCGCTTAATTATTCCTCGCTGCGCGAAGGCGCACCTCCGATCGGCCCACCAGCCCGACTCCGCCATCCCCGCCCCCTCCCCTTTGAAAATTAAACGGAGAGAAAATAGGGTAAACGTGTAATGGATCGCTGTCTAATGGATTCAACGGTTTTGAATTCGCCACCCTCCCCTCCGCGCAAACACACGCACACGCACGCGCGCAGAGTCAGACGCATACGCATAGCAACATACACACAGGCACAGACGAGCGCACCGGCATCCCGAGCTTCGAGGAGGAGAAAGGCCAGGCGAGGCGAAGAGCTTAACGTTAATGCCGTAGCGCTGTGTATTTTTGAGTGATTCTGTACAAAGCGTATACGTAAGATCCTATAGCTACTTATAGACGCCTCGGAGAGGCGTTGAAATTTGAGGCTCTTAAAATTTAAAAGAAAAACGTTAAAATCTGGCGCTGTTCGCCTTTTCCTCTCTTTCTCTCTTTCTTCTTATGTATATAATATAATATATATATTAACGCGATCTTATGTCTGCAACTGTAGCTATGCGAAGATAACTGAGACTTTGAACCATTCTTGGGTAAATATGCATTTCTTAAATTTTTAGACGGCAGCGTACGGCTATAAAATTTAATACGATCGTGGGTACGGATAAACGATGGAGAAGGCCATAAACTGAATGTCTAAATTTTATATATTGTGTGTGTGCGCGCGCGCGCGCGCTTGTGTGTGTTAATAATCATGCGCGCAAACGCTAGTGGTCATCACGGGTAGTTATTCAAGGTTAGAGTTATGTATAGCGTAAAACTATATACGGTTGGCTTAATGCAAATCAATCATATTATTTCTGTTAGATATTAAGTTCGTTATTACAGTCATTCTTTTTTATTTAACGTAGTGTGATTTTATTTTAGGTGCAATGATACTTTATACTGAATTACAATGGTGACGTAATTTAATGAGGGGATTGTGAAGAGCTAAAAATCAACCTTAAATATTTGACGGTTAATGGCCTCGCAAGAAAGTTCATATATAAAGCATTGGATTGCACACTTTACGAATAATATATTTATTATTTTATTGAACTTGTTGTTAAAAGTACAATTTTTTTAAATCAAACATAATGAGGTTTTTGCATAAAATATAAAAAAAATGATTAACGTGACGAAAATTTAACAAATGTTGTTTTGATAACGAAATAATTTTATTCTAATGATGACCATACAATTAAATAATTCTAATTACATAAATACGAAAATCGAGTCGTATACGGAGGACTAAACAAACCTGGGTACCACAGAGTTTAAACTATATGACTAGTTACAATTTATAATAAATAATTTCTAATCAAATTGTTGATATATATATAGTTTATATATTATATACAAGTTATAATAATGTATATAGATCAGACCGTCATCAAGCTATAAATGTCTGAGTTTATAAACTGAAAACTTATTCGTTGGACTTGTTCATTAAAATCGAAAATCTAATATTAACCGGTTAAAACTTTGTAAAGCTCGCGTAAATCACATTCCCTAATCGAAAAGTCCAATATTATAGTGGCTTAATACCGTTCGTAATCTTAAGCATTCAATTAATTTCTGACAATTTCGAGAAATAATTACTTTATTCATTAGGATTTCTAATTAACGCAGAGGGCTTTTTTTTTTAAATATAAATCCTTTGTACGCGCGCGTAGGCGAGCGTGCCTTGTTCAATTTCAAGAATAACAATTAAAACCACTGTACCGATGATTAATTACACTCGAATTTTATATTAAAACTCGACAATGTAAAACTAATTTATCCATCTATCCAATTAAGAATGGTTGATAATTTCAAACGGTTAATAGTTGTTTCTCTTAAGTCTTAGAGGCACCATGATATATGTTTTACTTTGTACTACTTTTTTTCAGGGCTAATTTCCTTGATAATAATTTTAATAATGGTTTCTGATGTATATATGGTTGTATAGATTTTTGATAATATGCCACATATCGTGTTACTATATATAAATTTATTATTTGAATTAAAATTTTTATAAATAAACACAAAAACAGAAGCTACACTGTTTTTCAAAAAAAAATCATTTTTCATCTTATTTATGATTTGAATTTCATAAAAATTCAAATTGAAAGTTGTAATTGTTCAAAATTCAATATGTCGAAATTACAATGGGGAATTTTCTTTTCTTTGAATCCTACATTTTTGATTGGCAACATTAATGCAGAGAGATTTCAAGGAGTATCAATATTATTTCAATTCTCAGTCGATATGTCGAAGTTTAGATTTCTAATCGGTTATTCGAAACACTTCTTATGTTTTTTTACGCCTGAAAAGAAGGCTAAAGAACATTGGTCCGATGCTCGAACCTGTTTCTGAATAAGCTATACCTACAAATTTTCAAAAAATTTTTTTGATTTCAAATGAATTTCCTCGATTTTTAGTTATTTCAAGTTCATTTCTGCATTGTGACTTTGCGCGACATGAAAGCAGCCAAAGTTTGAACGAAACTTTACTATTTTCAATTATTTGCCTCTGCAGTGTATATACTTTTCGCGGTAATGGGATGCTCTTAGATTCTTCTTTAAATGAAATGAAAACAGAAGTCGATGGCTTTTTAATTCCGCGGAGTATAAAGTATTTTCGTCCAATGTAAGACAGAAGTTTCATATATAGCTTCTCGATTCATTATATCGAAACCAATAAATTTATTACATTTTATATATATATATATATGTGTGTGTGTGTGTGTGTGTATCGTTTGAAATTCATCCTTTATTCAGCTCGGCTTAAGTAGACAGAGAATTGGGAATCCCAGTTTTTATTGAATGACGCAATTTGAAGAGACCCAGGGAAATGTCACTCGTTTATAACCTAAGGTAGAATAAAAATAAAGAGGCTGTATTATATATATCCGTATATATGCTTTAAATATGTCATTTTTCAGACAGAACAGAATGAACCCATTCACAATTAATTAGTCGCAGAGCGCGCCGGTCCATTATTATCTCGCCACCTAATAATAGTTGCTCTATACGTTCATTACAACCCGGGGGCCCATTATTTGTAGTTGGTTAAATATTCTTCGGAGATGTGTATTATATATATACACACACACATGAATGAGTTTACAAGAAAACCTAATTTCTCTCTAAATAACTTTGTTACCCACGTATTTAAAGATATTTATTTTTAGTAAGAATATTTATGTCGTTCTGTGCAAGATATCAATGAGCTTCAGGACTATTGAGTTTGAATTAAAAAATCATGAAGGGGGTGGGGCATAAAAGTACCAGACGCAGAGAAACATGTTCAAATTACACCCTTGCTGACAATTGAAGAATAAAATACATACATACACATATATATAATATATATATAGGTTTTTAACACTAAAGCTGCGTGCGGGAAAACAATAGATTTGTATATGTAAAGAAAAGGTCGATATGCGTCATCCGCCTTTGGTTATACGGGAAGGGCCTTTTATGCCTTTTACGTTAAATTCAAATTTAATTGTTCACATTAGATCGGTAATGAACGGTAGGATGAATGTTTGTAGGCATTTTGAAAAGTTGAAAATATAGTATTTGGGCTATTTGACAGTATTCGCCAGCTAATGAACAAATGCTTATTTGGCTCGCGCTCGAGAGACACGAAAATTGACAAGATAGGCGGTGACTTCGTCTGTAATTCGGAGGTTAACGGGGGTATAAGCGATACAGCCGTAATCGTTTGCATTGCCGTTTGCTCATCGATCGATAAACATTGGCACATGGCGCAAAAACCTGATCTGCAACTTTTTCAAAATGCACACAATCTTTGTATAGGACTTTGCCTCCTTATATTACCGATTTGCTAATGTAAAAAATTATATGTGTAACAGCATGCGTATATATATATATATATATATATATATATATATATATATATATATAGTATGTGCACAGATATATACATCGTTTCGGAATATTTATATATTTAAGTATAAATAAAAATTATAATCAAAGTCTCTCAACCAAGAAGCCTACCCATATTTCCAGTAACCCACTTCGTTATTAACCGGCGGATCGACTTTTTCTTCCGTCTTGCCTCACTGCTCTTCACCCTTTGCTCTCCGCTTTTCCCGCTCTTAAGACAGTTCCACCTGAAGTCATATTATATATATATATATATATATATATATATATATATATATATATATATATACGCGCACAGCCTGGTTACGAGCGCAGTGTGATCTATATTAAAAGACACATGCATACACACATACATGAAGACGAGCGTGGTTACGCGTGTCTGCGGTGACGTAAACAATGACCCGTTTGTCGGTATATTATACATATTCTATTTGCGGATATAACCCGATTCGCGAGAGATTTTTATTCATATATATATATATATATATATATATATATATATATATATATATATAACACGGCAGGTACAACGCCTCTCAGACACGCTCTCATCCCTCCCGCGTTTATAATCGAGGCGTCCCGAGCGCGAGCGCGCGTGCTCGGCTATTATCAGCGCTCGAGAGCCCGAGCGTTCTGAGAGGATGCGTCAAAGGAGGAGGCTATATGGGATTTATAAGCATATGCGCGAGGTGAAATTTTGGGTGAGTATAATACTCGCGGTGCTAGGAAACGTTTGAGTTTGAACGACTTTACATGCATTCATTTATCTGCGTATATTTTATATTAAAAAACAAAAAACCAAGACATATATAATGAATATAATATACATAGAGGCATTTTTGTTTCGGATAAGAGAATGACCGATGATAGACTCGTTTAACAATTATAGCTGGCGAACTAAGAACTTAGTTATAAATGTCCAGCCCAGAGTGCTCAAGCCGCAGATTTGGGGTCTTTGTTCGGGCTTAAGTCTTTTCCAGAATAGAAATGATTTGAGAAATGATTTTATCACAACGAATCCCTGAGGAGCGAAAAAGGGTAATACAGGTTTTTTCTCGTTTTTTTTATTATTACATTGGATTTTTCAATCTTCTGAATTTCATTTTTGTTTTATTCTTTACTTAGAAAAACGTATTTTGCAATTTTGTCCGAATTCAATCATACCCAGGTGAGAAAGGGTAATATGTTTTTTTTCAAAAATTTTTTCTTATCAATAACTTCAAATTTTCCCATTCTGCGAATTCAATTTGTACCTTCAATAGTTGTTTACGAAATTTGCTAAGGGAACAATTGCAGACATTTGCCCTAATTCAATGCTGACGTAGTGAAAAGAGGTAAAATAGGATTTAGAACGTTTTTATCGATACTTAACAAGCATATTGATTAATAAAAAGAATAATTTTATCAATAACAATAATATCCTTTGAGAATAATACCATAGTTTCGAATTGCGTCAATTGGATTTTTGCTTTTGGTAGTTATGAACTAATACGTGTCAATCTATAAAGTTATGTACCCTATAAAGCGCAAAAAGCAGTGCAATTCTCCTTTTCTGATTTTACTTCATTGAATAAGCGATTGAAATTCAACTTTTCTGGCTTAAATTCGAAAATTGACAGAATTGCGACGGAAGATACCTATTACACGTAATAGATATCGTTTGATTTTGTGTGAGATTGACGCCCTATCATGGCACATATCAAGTTCTAACGGGAGAATGCTGGTAAAATAATTAACATTATAATTTCAAGTTTCTCGCAGCCTGCAGTATTATTGACCGAACTTCGCAATTAACTTGAAGAAGATTCGTGGCTTTATGAAGTCCAATGTATGACGATCGAGTCTTCAGAGATATATATATATATACATATATATATATATATATATATATATATATATATATATAATCAGTAGCTTATTAATTAATTCCTTAGCCGCGTATATAATCAAAATTATTATGCCTTTCAACGAGCCCTTATGCAACGCGCGTGCGCGTGCGCGCGCGCGCGATATTCAGATCGGCGCGTGTCGCCATGAAAAAATTTAAATACTATTTTTATACACGGAGAATGTGCATGTTGACATGTACCGCGCGGAACAACCGCTTCCCGCCGCGCGGCCCTCGCTCCACACTCCTCCCCCCCCGCTTCGCTCGTTCGCTCGCGTGCTTGTACTTTCATTTTTTCTCCCGTCCCTCCCACCTTCCTTCCTTCCTTCCTTCCTTTATATATATATATATATATATGTATATGTATATGTATGTATAGGTACTTTCGCGACCCCTCGTTTCCTCTTCTATTCTTTCTTGCGGCCGCGCGCCGCTCCCGCCCACCGACGCCCGTTTTTCGCATTAACGAAGCGTATATCCGTGACGAGCGCAAAACACGGGGATTTGTCATTTTTCAAGAAGCGCTTTTTCTTATCTAAAGCTTTGCCCGATTGCCCCGATAAGCTTTTCAATTTGTGAGATTTCCGAGGGAGAGAGATGGGCAGAGATAGAAAGCGAGAAAGAAAGAGAATGGAAAAAAAGGAATAACCAATCAAGGAATACTAAGTATTGATAACAACAATCAAACCTCTCAAAATTTAATCTCATAAAGTTTAGCCTGAATTAATCTTTGTGAAATCATTGGCCGCCTTGCAGGCAAATATAGCATTTGAAAGTTTATTTGTTCATTTAATAATGTTCGAATTTAATTCTAATTTAAATCCGAATGGAAAGAATCGTTTTCGATGGTGACTCGAGACACTTTCTCCTGCAAGTTGAATTCTTATTAAATTCGGAAGAAAAATTTTGTATGATTGGCTTAGCTTTAAATTGATATAACGAAGAAAATTTGAAATTGTCAGTAAACGAAAATGAAAATTTTTATGCCTGTTGAAATCGGTTACCATTCGACCTTGATTTTAATTTTGCTACTGCGAGTAAGATTTTAATGAAATTGAAGGCGAATTTACGGTGTTCGTTATGCGAGTCAAGATAAATTGAAAGAAATGTATATTAGATATTTTTTTTTTTATTTAAGCTTTATTAATTTCATATGAAATTATTTAGCATTACAAAATATATTTATATCTTACATTTTGGAGGTACAGTCTAAATTTTCAAATTACATTTGCGAAAGAAATTATATAAAATTAAGAATATATTTCGATTTTCAGTTTCGAGTAGGCATCTAACTCTAATTGGAAGCATTATTTGTAATTTTTTCAGCTTTTTCAGTAATATGTCTCTTTCGTTTTCAAATAGTGGACATTGCCACAGGACATGGTCCAGATCTTGATCTGCAGTATTGCATGCACAGTAAATTAGATATCAAAGTTTAAAGCTAAATCTATAAGAAGAATATAAGGAATTATATATTTTATATATATATATATATATATATATATATATATATATATATATATATTATATATGTAATATAAATATATATCTAAAATATGAAATTTCCTTTTATTTCTAGTAAATTACAAAACTTTTGTTAACTAATTTCAAACTAAATTAAAAGTAATGTTTTTGTTTATATTTCTGTGTTTTTCGTTTAGTATAGTGTAAAAAATTTCCAATGAAGCTCATCGAGGCTTCAACTCGATGCATCTGAATTGACACATCAACTCTGGCGATCAAGGAAGACAAATACAAAATTATTTAGATTTACTTAGATTGGTCGTATTTATTTCTTGAAAAACTTTATAATGTAATAAAATGTTCTTTATATTAGATTAATTAACCGGCATTTTTATTTCACTATTTTTTATTGCTTTATAAAATTGTGCATTTGGTGTGTGTAAATTTTATATTATTACATTACATTTACAAGTATCATAGATTTTTCAATATTTGCAGGTTAAAAAATCTGCATTAAAATCACAATTTTTTACAAAGCGAATTGAGCGATAAAGCGAAAAATTCTAGACATACGTAAATACGTTTCCAATGATAAATTTGCACGCTGGCAGTGGCGTCGATAAACATGAATAAGTCGCGCGGTCATGCTTGAAAAGGAGCCGATAAATTAATAAACCGCCGAGTTCTTGCTCACCCTTACCCTACGCTCGCGGGATTATTATTGAAAACAATAATAATTGATTAAACCGTTTCGCGCAAGCCTAATAATCGAGAATGTATAATATGATAGTGACCGGCGACGAGTGACCGATTGCCGTAACCCGAATGTCAAATGGATAAAAAAGACGCGCTGAAAAAGTGATTAAATCGATTCTGTCGACGACTTGTGTACACGTAAAGTGACTGGTCATAATCGAGTATCAAAATCAGGTCGACAAATATTTCCATCCAACCGGTGCTGTTATTCATGCTATTTTGGGCTAGTATTTATATATATATATATATATATATATATATATATATATATATATGCAGAGAGTGAGAGAGAGAGAGAGAGAGAGAGAGAGAGAGAGACATAGAGAGGGATAGAGAACGATAGTAATCGATCGCGGGTCTGTTTTCCTATTCTAATAATATAATAATAATAATAATAATAATAATAATAATAATAATAATAATAATAATCGCTCGATTCCCTATATACGTACTCGAGTGCGACGAATGGGCAAGGCATACCGGCTGCCGCCGCTCCTCTTCGCGTCCGTGCAACAAACAAAAAACCATAGATACATATATATGCATACAGAGGCAATTAGCTAATAGGCATTGCGTCCGTTGGGCGGCGGGAGGGTGGAGAAACACGAAACTTCCGATGTGTCCGCTCGTATGCAGAAATATTTCTGGAACGCAGTCTGGGCGTATTCGCGTCTCCGATAAATGAGTTAGCCTTGCGTGTGAAAATCTAGCCAGAAGCTAGGCCAAACGTATGCGATGAGCTTGTACGTTTTTGTACGACTTCTTCGTCTTATCCCGCATAGAATTCTCCCTAACCTGCTTGCTCGAGATTTAGACTGAGTTTGCGATAAATTTTAACCAATATTAAACAATAAATACGTTATATAAGCTATAAGTATTACTGGTATTTAGTTGGAAGGTTTTTAAAAACAATAAAGAAGAATTAAATTATTATCTATGGTGAACGAAAAAGGAAAACACCGTTTTCTGAATTTGTCGATTTTCTTAAATCTTTTTTACGTGAGCCAAAGTCGCGGAATCTAGGATTTTTTTCATCGGAATCTCTCAAGACGTTCGATAGTTCGGGTGCTGAAAAAAAACATATAAAGAGAAATTAATTTTAATTCGAATTCATTTAGCTTGAGTTCAATTAGGTGCCTCGAACACTTCATTGTCTCGGGAGAAACTAGAGCTATCTCGATGCAATCGTACGAGAAAGCGAATGGTTCGCAATTTGTGGATAGCCGAACGGTGTCGATTACATGTTTTAAGATTACGGGCAGCTTATTGCGTAGCTTAATGGCGGAGACGTTAATTTGTGAGTCTGTGGGTTCGGTTTCATACTCGGATTATGTGAAAATTATTTTGAGCAAATTAAAAATAATTTATTTGTTATATACATGAGTATTAATTGTGATAAGTATAGTATAAGTATGTGTTTATCATATATAACAATATATAAATTATTATAAATAGTAAAAAAATAGCATAATGTAAAAATGCTATAAATTACCCTACATAAATATGGCACTCATATGAAAGATTTATTATTTTATTTAAAACTACAATTGAAATTCTGAAATTCATTATTATGAAAAAGAGAAATTTCTACACGGTTCATGCGAAGAATTTTGCATTTTCACGTAATATTTTCACAGTTATTGTTCGGTGTATTTTCGAGCAGGAACACGAGAATGAAGTTTCTTGGTCGAATTTGCATAAAATCTGGGCGATTGCTTGCTTGCCGAGTTTCCCGTAAAAATTATGTACGTTTGGCCCCTGTCCATTACGTTTAAACAGTGTCGTATCCGAGCTCTATATCGTTTTCAATACTCTATATTAATTCTTGCGCGTCGGTAGCCGGCTAGTTCTTCCTACTGGAATCTCAACAGAATCTAGGACAAACGTATGCAATTATTCGGCATGATATGCCAAATTGTTCCCTATCGGATCCCATAAATCGGATCCCATAAAGCACGGAGCGCCGAGAAAATTTCTGCACGGGTGCTATTTCACTCGTGCCCCCCTCCCCCTCCCCCTCTGCGCCGCCGCCGAGGATCGATTTCTTTTTGGCGCACCGCTCGAACGATTAGCCGACCATCCACCGCCCCTCACTCCTCTAACTCTCGCCGCGCGAAATTTCATTCCGCGCGGTCTCTTTCGTTCGCGCGTCCCCCGTTCTCGCGGCAACACCTGTTGATGCAGCTCGCTCGGGGGAGGGGGGGGGGAAGGCTGCCGCTGTATCAGGGGCGCGGCGGGCCGGGGAGGCAGAGGCGGCTTTAATGGTACCACTCCGAAAATGAATTTTTATCGCGGCCCCCGCGCGCTCTCGCTTTCGTCGTTATTTCGGGGCGGGGGTGGAGGGGGTGGAGGGGGGTGAAGCGCCGTTAATACGGCTCCGCGAGAGATTCGGGGGATTTTTACGATACGAGCCGGGCAATTTGTACATCTGGCGCGACTGGTTGAGAGCGAGGGGGGGGGGTGGGGGAGAATGGTTTTTGGGCTCGTGTTTAAAATCGCGCGCCCGCCAGTTTTTATGGAATCCCCGGTGGGAGAAGCGAGATCGTCGCGATCGAATCAATTGTGTGCTCGTGCAGCATTCTCTGTTTTTTATTCACTAATACGTATATAGGTAGCGTGTTACTCCGAAGCTACATAAGCTAATACGATGCTTTATCTCTCTTTCTCCCACTCTAACGTCTCTCTCTCTCTCTCTCTCTCTATCGCTCTCTGTGTTTATAACAAATTAATTAACTCGGTCCAATCCATTTATCTCGTAACGGATTTAAAGACATATGTTCGGAAAAGTACAATGATCATTAGTAATTCCGGAGGATTTAAAACAACTTCAACCTAATTTTTCCAAAACATCCGTCGTAACACTAACACTTTATTAGATAAACTCATTTCTTGCAATCGCTTTAATGAACTAGAAATATCAAACGTATCCAACATCTAGTAGGGTAAAGTAAAAGACACTAGAGTATATTTTTTAGATGGATTTTCATGAACTGATACGAATCTTTTCTCAGAATTGCTCCACCATGTCAGGTTTTCAACATATTACGATTAAATGAGTAAAAAATCAACTTTTCAATATATTTGAATTTATATAAAAATATATGATAATATTTCGCTAAGTGTATTTTAATAGCTGTTTTGTTCAACAAGATATGACAGCCTTTATTTGGTGCTTGAATCATCGAATGGAATGCAAACCAAAACAATTTACGAGCACAATTTCAGGGTACTTTCCAAGAATCGGTCATTTTAGTTATAACTAGTATTCCAGGAAGTTATTCTTCTAAAGCCTATTTCAATGTTAAGTTAAAATCTTAAGCACACTAACTCTAACCCATAAGTTCAGGTTCAACAACATTGCATAATATATACTTCATGTCTTGACACTAAAGAGACAAAATTCAAAACATTAACATTGACATATCTTGCTAATGAAAGTCATTCAAGAGAAGCCAATAAGATTTAAAAGAGAACGTTGCATGTTTGAATGTGTTTCTACTAGTTTTGAACAAAACATATACTTTATTATTTTTAAAATCAAATATAGTAGTTCATAAAATACTGTTTTTTTTTAAAACCTTACCTCTACCTTTCAATATGTTAAAAAATTAACGTAATGGAACAATTCTGAGGCCAGTTCCTAATTCGGCAGTTTCAAATCTCCCTTAATATCAAAATTAGTTTAATATAGCTTCTGTGGATAAGCATCTGTCAATTTCGTTATAGCCTATGAAATATATTTTGTGTTTATATAAATTAATTGTCTATGGTATATGCTGACGAAATGGAGTGACTTATATTTCTTAATCATTTCCTATTTTTATTTTTTCTGTTTTTTTTTTTTTGTTGGAAATTCATGCTATGCCTCTCTGTAATAAATTCATACATTTTATTACAGATTTTATTAAGTATGGATAATCAACAACCTATATAAACTTTTCTGGAGTATCGCAATCACATTAATCTTAGTTACAACCTCGTCTGATTATCACTGATTTTATGTATTAATTTTGATGTATATTTTCATTATCAACAAGAACTGTTGAAAGGCGGTGTGCAAAAACAAAAGAAGCTCTCTCTCTCTCTCTCTCTCTCTCTTTCCCTCCTTCTCCCAAGTTTGTCTTGTGTATGTATAGGGGAACCTGGGGCGGAATGGGGCATGGTGTAAAATGGGTCATTTAAAATTTCTAATGAAAATAATTGTTTAAATGAGCGAAAATTTTTTATAATGTCCAATTATTAGAGAAGATAAGAATTTTAAGAAAAAATACTAGTTTTTTAAATAAATAAACAATTAAAAAATTCTTGAAAATAAGCTAGTAAAAATAAACAATTTTTGTAAACTTTAATCGACGAAACAACTATTTATATAAGAGTTTATTCATTTGTAATTACTATCATCTGATTAATAATGTTCTTAGGAATAATTTTCATGCCTTAAATTTATAAATAAAATGTATTATATATGTTTCATAAATAAATTTGAAATATGTTCGTTTGGGCGGGTATGGGTTTTCGAAGTAAGAATATTTACTTTAAAGGTATGGAAGATCTTTTATGGCACATATTAAGGACTTTTTATTAGGATGCACATGATTTTTGTATTTTTGTATTTTTTTTTTTTTGCTAAATGACATATAATTTTTAGCCTTTAGACAAAAACTGCATCTACGTACATGAGAGACGTTTCGCTCACTCTGTTTAAGTTTTTAACTATCTATAAGATATTCAATAAACCACAATCTAGAAAAAAATAAAGGGACACTCTTGTCTGTTTAAAATTTGAAAATGTTGACAGTATTTTTTTAGTTCTCGCAGCAATTCGCTTTTCCTCCTTGATATAAATTCATTTTCATATCTCTCCATTTAATGTATATATATTTAGTGTAAATTTATTGTTTTTTTGTGCATACTTTTCAAACATATTTTATACGTTATAGCAGTTTTATATATATTTATAAAAATTATTAAGTTTATTAATTTATGATATTTAATATATACACAAAGATTTTTATTAACTGTTATAACATTTATTTTTTCTATTTCTGTGTTTAGTTAGCTTAAGAAATGATATTGTTGTTGTTATTAATGTAAAGAATTATCCATGTAATTTATAATACAATACGTTAAATTAAACAATGCAATAAATTAAATAAAACATATTCTGCATTCTCAGAATAACTCTTCTGTTTTATAATAATAATTATTTTATTCATAGTCAAATTAAACAACTTTTTACAGTGTAATTATAAAAAAGCTTTAAGTTTAATTATAAAAATAAGAACAAACAACTTTTTCAAGTTTAATCATTTTTTAACCGTTTAAAAATTACTGATTCATGAAATGAAATATGTTTCTTTCTGTTGGCTATGAAATATTTACCCAAAATAACTAACTAAAGTAATTTTTAAATTTATTAATAATTTTTTAATAATTTATTAACTGTTTGTAATTGTATTTTATAATTACGTAGTAATGTATTAATAATTTATTTAATTTTCGACATCTTAAACTTGCTTTATTTCCGCAGCGTGAAATCCGTTACAGAACGTATGCCCCATACCGCCCCGCAGTTGGGGCGGAATGGGTTTTCTGAGAATGTTACAAAAACTTCTTTTCTCTATTGAAAATAATTTATTTTTCCTACGTTTTTTGTATCCATTTGCTTGTTGAAGCATTATTTTAACTATCTAGCCCATTGGAAACCTTTGATAAAACTTATATAGACCCTAAAACACCTCTGAAAATTTTCATACCCATACCGCCCCAGGTTCCCCTACGTATTGTCCTTGGGGGACTCGGGAAAATATCGCCGATTCGCCCGCTCAAAATCGGCCTAGCGGAGGAGAGCGACGAACCTTTGAGGCAAATATCGCGATACGCCTGGGATCGATCCCGATATTACAGGATTTGCTCAATCCACCCTCCCGAGACCAAATACCAAGGGTGCACATAAGGGGCTTTATATGTCACGCACAGATGGGCTGTCATCGGTATAAAGCTTCAGGTAGTGCACTAAAAGTTATTCGATTCAATTTATATATCATAATAATAAAAATGCAAATTTTTAGTTCTTTCACCAATCTTTTATATTTAAGAATATACATTTTTATATTGTCTTTTCTATTTAAATAATTTTTTTTATCCTTAAAAATAAATCAGTTGCTAGCTATGTATTATAAGCTTACATACTATCAAGATCCTACGGAAAATAGAAAATTTACAGAAAATTTAAAAGATTTACTTACACTTTTTATTTTGAGAATATTCCTTTTTCAGAGTAACGATAATGAAATTATCAGTATGTTAAATCTGAATTTGCTTTTTATTTATTTATAATTTGTAGCATATTGTTCATAATTGTTTTTCTCTATCTTCAATCCAAGTACTGATATAGCGGTTTCAATTTGCTCGAGAATTGTTCGCGATTGTAACACGACTATTTACGGAGTATAGATACAAATATTTAGTTTGGCCCATTTTCGATCTAAAGACGACTTCAATCCTAAATTTGTTCGTTCTAATTTTTCTCATCTATATATATTCGAGAATATTTATAGAAGCACAATTCCCAGAATCCAGATAACATACTTTTCCTTATTTAACAGAGAATTTCATTTACTTCAAAACATGCAGTTCAAAGACGTCATAAATAAATTCATTGTGAAGAATCATGGCGAAAAGTAATTTAATATTGTATTTAATTTTATTTTATCCTTTATGAGTATATAAGATTATTTTCAAGGAATCATATTCATATTAATTTTACTTCCACTTATATGTGAATTCACCAATTTTGATACTGGAACTACATAACCGGTTAATTCGTGATTAGGCTGATTCGTTGGCGACCTGGGCTTAGACGCTACTATACTATAAGGGTTAAAATACGGAAAAAAATCCTGAAAATTGCAACTGAATTTTGGAAACCATTTCTGACGATTGATAATTTTTAATTTTTAATTTATGAAAAGTGCAGTAAAATTTTGGTGCCGTGCCACCAGACGATATGCTTTTCATAATTGTACAAAACTCGATATGGCACTGATTACATATGTGATTAAGCTCGTTTATGAAGCCTATATATAAAAGTAAAAATTAGTCATAGCGATAATATTGTAAGAAAATATTCAGAAAGTCCATAAAAATGTTTTTTTTTCTTTATAATTAGTCGTGTAAATATTTCAAATTATTTAAACAATCGTTTAAGAAAATTTCTTTTCTGTACATTTTCATTAGAGTTTCAAATGAAATTTTAACCAAATATCAAATCACACACACACACACACACACACACACACACACACCCATATAAACATTAAATTATCATTGGAGCGATTCCGATGCTGCGACTGCGGGCGACGCTATGGGACGTCGTTCAAGTCGCGACTTCTTAAGTCCGTACTCTTCGCTTCAAAGCCGTGCGTTAGAGATTGAGATTTTTTTGAAGCTAAACTTTTTTTAATTACGATCGATGCGTAGTCGCATTAATGAGTCGAGCTGAATTGATGCCTGCGTGCATTGGTGTATAGTACGACCGCGCGTTTATTGTGATATCGTATACGCTGGCGCTTCCCCGCGTAAGCACTAATGCTTCCTCCACGAAAATTTTTCTCCAAAGGAAGGTTGGGAAGCAAACACGAAGAATAGTAATAGGCGAATAGAACGGTAGGAGTGGACTGCGACAACACTGCGCAGTGGAAGGAGTAGGGCTTAGCTGTATTGTTCCCTCTTTCTCTTGCTCCCTCTCTCTCTCTCTCTCTCTCTCTCTCTCTCTCTCTCTCTCTCTCTTTCTCTATCTGTCCTTTCCAATCCGTGCGAAGCTTTCTTTCCACCGTGGGTCTCGGGTCGTAATATAATCATGCGCGTATACGGGGGCCGCTGACTGCCTGGCAGTCCCGAGTTCGAGTGCCTCCCACCGAATTATCGACGGAAGAGGCTCGTTACGTTTTTCTCGTTCTCCCTCTCTCTTTCTCATTTAAAGAGGGAGACTATAGGGGCATCCCTGATCCTCTGCGCTTGGATCGTGATTCATGTACATGATATTTAATCGAGAGTCGCCCGCTATTACTGTCTACTCTGGCGCGTCCTCGACGGTACCCACGAGTGTTGCCACTCGATAATATACGTATAATATCAATATATATATATATATATATATATATATATATATATATATATACGCATTTAAGCGCGTACAATGTGTAAAGCGAAAGAGTGAGAGGGAGACAGAAAGAGAGCGAGAGAGAGAGAGAGAGAGAGAGAGAGAGAGAGAGAGAGAGAGAGGGAGAGAGATAGAGAGAGAGAGAGAGACAGATTGATAATAACAAATTGATGCCACGATTAGATTAGACTGGATGGCAATCGCAAGTACGTAGATCAATTAATATTCATTCTGACTCTTTTCTTACTTAAAACTACATTTCACGGGGCCATACAATATAGTTATGCATAACTATAATTTGCTTGATACGCTATGACAATATATAAATAATAAAAGAATGAATAAATGATAATTTGGTCTAATTTGAATAATTTACCGGGTATAAAAGTGTAAATAATTAATTTTTAAATTATTCAAGATTTTTAAATAATCGTAATTTTAATGGAAGATTATTTCACAGTTTTTTACATTCCAGTGAAAAAATATTACTATAAGTACATTTGTTAAAGCTACTGACATAATAAAAGTAAATAATTCTGGTACATCTAGCAGGTCATTGACTCGAATTATGCGTAATAGGGACGTAAGTATAAAGATTTTTTTTCACTTTGAGAGGTCTCAGACTCTCTTGTGTCTCTCTCTCTCTCTCTCTCTCTCTCTCTCTCTCTCTTCGAAATGAGCGGGAAGACGAGAGTGGACGCGAGCAGGACGTTCATGCTCTACGGTCGACTCGCACGAGCCATCAGGCGCTCGGACACATAGTTCTACCTTGGCAGAAGACGCCAGCAAAACAAGAGCGGGAGTAGGCACTACAGCGCCTAACCCGAGCTCCAGTCGAGCCCCGAGAACAGATATTCGCTCTACCATCCCTCTGGATGTCGACGGCTCTGGTCAGTATAGACGCGTGGCAAACTACTTACCGCCATCTCAGCGACAGTCAGAGGCTGTGCGTGCGCTGATGTTCACTGAAGGATGAACAGAGGGAGGTTCGTTCCATATATCGGACACGGAGTCCGACCAGCATTCATGGACTGCCGACTGCGCTCAATTCCTATTCGAAGGTGGCAATACACACATGCAAACACACACACACACACACACACGTCATGATCAGTGACCTATCTTCTCGTTCCCGCGTATCCGGGGTCAAGGTAACACGCTCGTCGGCAGTGTCGCGCGGACTTCCCAGCTGCAGATACTGACAATCGTACCGCTGCAAGTGCGCGGTCGTATTCCGAACACCGGAATGGGGCGGCACGATGTCTTCGCTCGGTTTATCGCTCGCAATCGCCGTCGAAATGGGATTCATAGCGACGGTAGAGCGCCGTTCCCCGACCACCGAGGATTTTCCCAAGTTTGTCGCGATGGGGGGGGGGGGGATTCGGCCGTCTACTCGGCGCGATCGAGAATCTGGCAGTGTTATACTTGACGTTCAGATCATCGTAGAACAGTGGCATCTAAACGTTATGCTTACCATCTACGTTATATCATCAAATATTATCAACAGTAAATCTAAATGTATTCGTAGTTCAGTTACTTTTTTCATCCTTAGTAGCAGGCAGGAAGTTCTAAACGTTTAGAACTTGCATTACGTGGAAAATGTCATGGCCACGAACGTGCGCTTATTCTTTGACGTAAAATCGCGCATGAAGCGGGACATGGAAGATAAAATAAAGAAAGAATTATCCTCTTTAGAGGTTGTCTACGCGTTAGTATGATCAGCTGGTTAGCAATTGCGAACTTCGGGTACATCGCCGTATCGTAAGAATCAAAATGCACGTGCGGGAATCAATCGGAAATAATTTCTTTATTCGATCTATTTCGATTCTTAAGTTATCAATTTGTAAATTATCGATACAGTTACGGTGGCCTGAAAGAGAACGTGGTTAGCAAAGCGCAAAAAAAAACACAAACATTTTTTTTTCGCTAATTTGGAACACTTTCTCGAACTGTACGAATCTTGCCACTTTTCGTATCAAATTTTCAAACCGAGCGACATCTTCCTGAGTGAACAGCACAGAGTGAATCGGAGGTTGACGCGAGAGAGCCGGATACAGTAGAATCGAAATGTAGAATCGAGATCATAATGAGAATCGTAAGGAGAAATGATTTAGATTTTAGTTTGTCGGAACATACGAAAGAGGGCACTAGAGAGAGAGAGAGAGAGAGAGAGAGAGAGAGAGAGAGAGAGAGAGAGTATTGGTCTTACTTCCGTACGAAAAAGTTCCCTCCAATATGTGAACAATGAGTAACGATAACAAAAGAAAAAGAGACAATGATCTTATATTTTAGTATTCTGCCAGAGGTACTTAAGGATATAATCTGGTTATACGTAAATATCGCTTGACCCACATATAAAATATTATATACACATTTATAGACCATAGCATATATATATATATATATATATATATATATATATATATATGAATCTATTTTCCGAATTAGCTTAAATATACATCCTCATAGCGACGATCTGAGATCACGAGGTAAACAAGCCGATCTTCATGAGCTACGGAATGCCGAGCCGGGCACGCAGCCTTGGACAGAATTAAACGCGTCGCTGCACGGAGCAGTGTGTCTTTATAGGGTTAGCAGCGAAAACAAACGGACAAAATTTTCGTATTACAAAAATCGCGCAAACGATTCTCGGCGGTTATTTTCGAGCTCGCAATGAGTAATCGTTTGAATATATATATCTCATTGGCAGCGGCTCTGCCGAGCTTCCTCGCTCGTGTCTCCAAATTATACCATCGTATTAACAATTTTACCGATTGGATTCTCGTATCGTAAGTATTATTTGAGCCATTTATTGTATCTCGGCCGAATCTACTCGGACGCAGAAATTCTGTTTTTATCGTCAGAGGTGCATAGTATCGTTGAGGGACACGGACGTTCATCGTCGCAATCCGATCGAGTATTAAACTAACCATGTGTACTTAAACAATATATTATATGCATATAGAAGTGCGCGCGCGCGCGTGTGATAACGTTATTTCGAGATCATTGGCTAAAAATGGGGAATCGGCCAATTGCGTTAAAACGGCGACAATTATTTCGCATTATTTTTCGTGCAGATTACGTTGAAATATTGATGAATAGCACGAAATGAAATATTTCAATGCAATTAGCGAAGTCTCGAATTATCAAATATCGACGCCCAAAATCTCATCATAAATTTAAATCTTATTTTTCGAAAAGCGACGACGACGTTAATGCACTGGGAAAAGCAAAAAAAAAGCTGATATATTTCAATATACGCCCAAGTATAACGATAATTATCCTGATAAAGTACCATTATGTGACAAAACACGTGCTACAGCTTAATACACCGTGATTTAGTACGTTGGGACACTACTACTGGACCGGAAGTACTTTCGGTTAATTTCCACAGGTACCATTATACTTATATTGAAATAGGACAACTTTTTTGCAATACGCGTAAAAAGGGAGTTGAACTCAGCGTTACATTGTTACGCTCCACAAAAAGTTGATTAAGCATAAAAAGTAAAAAAAAAATGGAAAAAACAGTCAACTAAATTTTCTCAATTCATCGTGAGCTTTACATCATTTAAATACAAAATTAAAAAAGGATTCAGTGTCCTATTCTTAAAATAATACCTCGGTGGTTTATTCGTTCGTACGTAGATAACGATTTCGTTATTAACCTTTAGACTGCTGGACTGGCTCATATATGAGCCACCTGTGACCTTGACAGCTACTCCGGAGATATGAGGTGTTTTTATGTATAAATGTTGCACATCAAAAATATCAATATATGAGGCAAAAATGCCGGCAGTCAAAAGGTTAAAAAAGAATTTTTCTATTCAAGATGCAAACCCTTGGTCTTGATCTCCTTCTTATTTAAAATAAAGAATTCACTTGATTTCGCCACAGTCATTGCTGTCTCAATAATATAAATTCTTACAACTTTCGCTTTTTTTCTGAAATACTCGACGATTACCATTGCAGTGACCTGCTCAATTGTATTTTAATCCCTTCGTCGGAATAGTGTCGATTGCATTATGTTAAAAGTGTACGCGAATATAGGATATCGTATAGAATTATTCTTTTCGATCATTTCGAAATCACCGAGCTTCTCGATGTCGGAGATCGATTACTTACGAAGGCCGTCGTGTACTCCGACGCCAGATGTGTTTTATTTAATCGGTATAAATATCAAATAGCCTGATATATATATATATATATATATATATATATATATATATATATATATATATGTTAAGGACAGTACGCGATAAGCGTATTTGTTGCATAAAAATGCGTCCAAAATCATTAAAAAAACGAGATAGAGAAAAACGCCAATTATCTTTTTCTCTCCTTAAAAACAACCACTGAAAACCTGTATACTGAGTAGCAGTAATTTATGACGTTTTAATTTGTATTATTTTAAACAGAACTTTATTTATTAGCGATGTATTTCAATTAACAATATATAGTCCTATTGTGTCTAAGATTATATATAACTAAAATCTATTTATCTCTCTTTCTCACAGAGAATAGCCGGTAATAAAACAGAGCCGATCGACGCCCCACTAAACAATGAGTATATATGTATATGTATGTATGTATGTATAGTATATATATATATATATATATATATATATATATATATATTACCCATTTGACGTGTCCAGTGTGTCACAGTAGCTTATATTCCGTAAGCTTTTTCTATATCTATATATCGGCATTCATTCTGCACGCGGTCGGCTGACGCCCTCCTCGACTTTAATACGACGAAATAATTGCTTTTATAACTTTGATATTCAAGGTTGTGGCCGCGCACATACAGAGATAGAGGAGTTAACGCCGTAATGAATAGAATTACTTCGTATATAGTCGACCGAGTATATTCATACATACATACATACATATATATATATATATATATATATATATATATATATATATATATATATATAGGAGAAATATTACGGGAAATGATTTTTGCGACGCATATATATATATATATATATATATATATATATATATATATATATATATATATATATATACGAGTGGGCAAAAAACACATTCGTTATGGATTAATATAAATGAATAGCGCTGACCCCTGGCGTTATGTAGAGTTGTGGTTTTTTTTCAGCTTTGAATATTTTATGTTTTAATCGTTTATATAATAACGCATTAGAACATAAATATACAAATAAATATAAGAAATTGAAACTTTTCCATTGTAAATTCTCGATTCCTAAATGATTCGTTTTTATTTTGTTTTGTTAATCACGTATACGAATTCAACACCGAATGACGGAAGCAAAAACAAAAGAACAAAGCAGTCGTAATCGAAGCTCGAAATCAACGGGTAATTATTATATTATACTCAAGTACCTTGCATTTCCGAAACTAATTTTGAACGCGAATATCCCATCGTCACGTTTATATACGTATATACGCTCCCTATGTGCAATGACCGTACGATTATACCGTATATAAGTGCGTTTTTTAGGCGTATAATATTATCCGGTCAACGAGTCAAACACTATGGGATTTGGTTTGTTCAGCGTTACGGAATTCCGTGTCCCAAAAGGGTATTTTTTTTCTGTGACAATGAAAATTGACTTTGACACGGTTTTCATAGAGGGGGTAAATTTTACTTCGTAATCCGTTATTGTCACCGCCTCTATGCGAGAATACCATAAACATCGTAAAATAGAAGAAAATTGGAGAAACGAATCGATTAGTTACGCTGTTTAACGTGCATTCATCAACGAAATTCTGTATTTCTAATTCTGTAAAATTACCATAA
The DNA here is from genome assembly GCA_018907035.1 of Sycobia sp. Sy_11. Taxonomy (NCBI): domain Eukaryota; kingdom Metazoa; phylum Arthropoda; class Insecta; order Hymenoptera; family Epichrysomallidae; genus Sycobia; species Sycobia sp. Sy_11. Next base: position 2,082,244 of record JACCIC010000085.1, on the reverse strand, counting down.
AATTTACTTATTTCAAAAGTATCGTTGCATTGTGCTCGGATATCCAAATGAAACGAGATATGAAAATAAATTTTTGAATATCCTCCGTAGAGATACACTATTTGACCTGCCATTCTGCGATCCGTATACATTGCTAGACGGATTCGTTGATAAATTTTTCGAGCGGTTGATCCGGTTTTAGTCGGATAATAAAAATTTCAGCCGCACATTCGCCCGAATCGGACACGCCTATTCCCGATGTATAAATTTCCGATCGAGCAAAATATCGAAGCTCATCGTTATACAATTGGAACTATCGGTGTGGCGCTGTTGCAAAAAAAAAAAAACTATTTTCAGATGATCAAAGAACGTAAGATCCGAATTCAATTAATTAAATAAAATCGATGTAAGATCTGCTTACAAAATCTAGAAGAATCGAATAAATGCTGCATAATTAAGTTCTTACGAAATAAAACTGTAATTTTGCTCGCGCGCAACCTCATTTTTTAAAGCTTTGTAAAACCACAAACTCGATATTGTTTTTTTTTTTTACTATAGCTACCATTCCACTTGTGTAATATCGAAGAGTTTATATATATATATATATATATATATATATATATATATATATATATATGTATATATAGATATGCTCTAATTAATGAATTTGTTCATTCTGGGAACTTTTTCCAGGTCATCTTTGTATAGAAGCCTGCTTCAGATAATAACTATATTGACCTACAGCGGAGAGAAAGATAACGAGGGCCGTGCAGTTCTTACACGACGCGTAATGCGAATGTCACGGGGAGTTGTTGAAGGGGTCAAGTTCTCGGTGAATGGATATGGGGAGGGGGATTCAAATGATTCAAATACGAATTATCATTGATTTTAATTTCATTTAAAAAATCTTAAGGTATTTTAAATCTTAGCGCGGTATCCAGCTTCAATGATTCGGATCGCTAAAGAAATCGTTTCATATCTTGTAGTTTGATTATTATTAAAACAATTACAATGGAATTCTTCAAAAACATAGCCATTCAAAGTTTATTGGAATTTATCGGAATACGCGATTTTCCCTTCGGAATTTATATTATTACGGATGGTCATTTTTTACGAGGAACCCGCGAATTCATTATAGAAAAAATACGAGCGAGGACCAAATTGGTGTAACTTGAATTTAAGTTTAGTTAAATGACTCCACTTAAATTCAATTGATTTTTAAACGAATTCAAATGATTTTATTTCCAAAATGATTTTAATTATTTTAAATTAATTTGCAAATTACATCGAACGATGTTTTTACAATATCATGATTTTAATTGATTAAAAGCCATTTCCAAATTACTTCGAATGAATATTTTTTTAACATAATTGCAAATATTTGAAAGTAATATTCAAAAGGATTTTAAATAGTCTCAGTTTTTAATAGATGATTTCTATAATGTGAAATTCTTTTCAACATTACATCAAACGATATTCTTTTACGTATATATTTACAATGATTTCAAAGCGATTCAGAATAATAAAAAAATTGTTATCTCGATAAACTCGGAATAATTTTAAACGATTTCAAAATGATTGATTAACAAAGGTGGAACGATGTCTCCTTCGTGCTGCTGAACGCCCGTTAACACCTGCATTCATGCGCTAACACGCGCTTACGCGCGCAGGTACAATCGCCCAGAAGACGCCCTATATTTAAGGTTCAGGGTGCTCGTTGGAAAGACTATACCAGCCGAGGGCGTAGTAGACGAGAGCGCGCGCGTGCGCTGGCTCCTGCTCCATATATACATACATATCTATATACTCGACCCAGGCGCGCGCGCGAACGGGGCAGGGGGGCGGCGGTTGAGGAGGGAGGGGGGAGGACGTGAGCGAACGAGAGAGACGGAAGAACCGCTCGCGCGCCACGGCCGCGCGCGCGATCAGTCGACCCCGTGCATCGCGGCACGCTGGCCGCCGCGCCCGTAAACTCTCGCGCTCCGTTGTTCGCCTTGCGTACACCTCCTTATCAGCTGTGATTGCAGTTCGCGCTTCGATTGTTCCCCTGCATAAAGATATATACAAAAACGTAACTCGCCAAAAATAATCCCCCTGTCTCCCCCTCCCAGTGTTTTGTGAAGAAGTGCCGCGGCGACGACGACGATAACAACAAGAACAACAACAAGAACAACAAGAACAACAACAACAACAACAACAACAACAACAACAACAGCAGCAGCATCCGTCAAGCCGAGCCCGAGACCGAGATCAGCCGCAGTGCCAGCCGCGTCCACCAGGCTCGGCGGCGCCGGTGCCGTTGGCTGCGCGTCCCGCCCTCCTCACATGCGCCCGCGGCCTCCCCTCGCATCGGCTCCCTCGCACCTCGAGGCCCCGTCGGCGCGCGCCACCTGTTGAGGCGGCGCCCCCCGCCCGCCCGCGCGCCCGCCCCACCCTCCCCGGCCATGGCGGCGGCCCGCCTCGCGCCGCTCCACGTCCTCCTCCTCCTCCTCCTCCTGCTGCTCCTGAGGTGCGGGCCCCGGCCCTGCCTGGCCGGCGTCCTCCTCGGCGACGACGACGGCGACGACGACGGGGCGGCGGCCTCGGCCGCCAAGGGCTTCTACTCCCGGGCGGCGGAGCGCGCGAGCCGCGCCGGGGCCCTCGACGACCCCCTCGTCGTCGAGACGACGGCCGGGCCGATGCGCGGCCTCGGCCGCACCGTCCTCGACCGCGAGGTCCACGCCTACCTCGGGGTGCCGTTCGCCCGGCCGCCCGTCGGCGAGCTGCGCTTCCGCAAGCCCGCGCCCCTGCGGCCCTGGCGGGGCGTCCTCAACGCCACCGTCCTGCCCAACAGCTGCGTGCAGGAGCGCTACGAGTACTTCCCGGGCTTCAAGGGCGAGGAGATGTGGAACCCGAACACGAACGTCAGCGAGGACTGCCTCTACATGAACATCTGGGTGCCGAAGCGGCCGAGGCTGAGGCACAAGGGCGGCGGCGCCGCCGGCCCCGACGGCCCCGGCGGCATGCCGATCCTCGTCTGGATCTACGGGGGCGGCTACATGACGGGCACCGCCACCCTCGACGTGTACGAGGCCCACCTGATGGCCGCGCGCAGCGACTGCATCATCGCCTCGATGCAGTACCGGGTCGGGGCCTTCGGCTTCCTCTACCTCGCGCGCTACTTCGAGGGCGACGAGGCCGGCCCCGGCGACCCGGAGGAGTCGCCCGGCAACATGGGCCTCTGGGACCAGGCGATGGCCCTCAAGTGGCTGAAGGACAACGCCCGGGCGCTGGGCGGCGACCCCGACCTGATCACGATCTTCGGGGAGTCGGCGGGCGGCGGCTCGGCCTCCCTGCACCTGATGTCGCCGGTGACCCGGGGCCTGGTGCGCCGCGGCATCCTGCAGAGCGGCACCCTGAACGCGCCCTGGAGCTACATGACCGCGGAGCGGGCGACCGAGGTCGCGCGGGTCCTCGTCGAGGACTGCGGCTGCAACTCGACGATGCTCGAGGACAATCCGGCGAGGGTGATGGGCTGCATGAGGCAGGTGGACGCCAACACGATATCGGTGCAGCAGTGGAACAGCTACACGGGGATACTGGGCTTCCCGTCGGCGCCCACGATCGACGGGATATTCCTGACCAAGGACCCGCTCGACATGCTGCGCGAGACGGACTTCGAGAGGACCGAGATCGTCATCGGGAACAACGAGAACGAAGGTAAGGCCGCGGGAGCGGGGCGCGTCTCGGGACGCACACGGTGGTGGTTTCGCGCGGACGTTCCGTCAGTTTGACATACGCGCGAGGTAGAAGATCGACAATTGTTTCCATCTTTCTTTTTTTCCCTTTTTTTTGGTTCTTTTCGATCGTTCTTTCACTCTTCGTTATTGCAGTGCAGTGGTTGTTTACGATTTTTCTGAGAATAAGTCGAGTGGCGATTCTGGTGACCAATGCAAAAAACCTTTTAAAACAATAATACTAATTATAAATTGACTACTATCGAAATTCGAGTAGGTCAGTATCAAATTAAGTGGAATAACGGAGTGACTGCGACGAAATCATCAATTCTCCGTTCGTTTATCCGTAGTTCATCGAGATGTGAAAGTTATAAGAAATATATAAATTTGGCATCGATTTAATACTCGTTCCTAATTATAGAATGAACGTCATTTTCTTTTTCTGAAATTGTTAAAAATCACCTGGATTGAGCTATTTGCCAGTGCATATCAAAGTGAGATTAACTTTGATTTTTTTTTCATCCGATTGACATTTTATCAAATATAATCATGGATTTTCATAGCGTACCAGGGCTTGGGCAGGTTCTAAGCAGACTCTCAAATTAATATATTGTAACTCATGAAAACTACGAAACAGTTATATATAGTAAATTTTGATAAAAAAACTAACCATAAATACGAAAGTTCATACTTATCTCATTAGTATAGAAAAAGCTAAACTATTGTCGGCAGAGGTGAGTTTTGAAAAGTGCTCGAAGAAATTTTCTCAACGAGGAATTTCGTACCAAACGCGACCTTTCTCGCTTCCCCGCGAGCTGTCAATAAACAATAATCGACTGTTGCGGTCGTTTCTTTAACCGATGAATCTTCGAAAATTCAAACAGGTCAACTTAAAAAGTTGAAGATTCTTTAATGGCGAGCCGATTTGTACCGATTCAAAATTTACAGAGTGTACTTTTGGATTTTTATCCGTCAAACAACACAGATGTCAGAAAGAATTCAGAAAACAATTTTTTTTTTTACGTTTACGTAAATGCTGCCATAAAATT
>JACCIC010000085.1:1165000-1362500 GCA_018907035.1 Sycobia sp. Sy_11 | reverse complement strand
GGCCCCGGGCCACGGCCTTCTCCATCGCATCTTTTATACAGTAATACAGTTCCTTGCACTGGAATCAATTAGAAAGCCAATCCCCTCTTAATTTGTTTCACTTCGCCCTATCCTAGCTTAATGGTCGATCTTCGCGATTTTTGTTTGATATAATAATTACATATACATATCGTTTTAAACATACACATAATTAAAAGTGTAAAGAAAATAAGAAGATGAAATTCACACAGGGCTAGTTTGAACTATTTAACTTTACTCGAACTTCTATCTCTTTTCTACAGGATCCTTTGCGACAAGTCAGAGTAAAAGACTTTATTCTATCGTTTTACTTCTAATTATTTATTAAAGATAATTTTTCATGGTTAAGAGGTGTATTGAGCTATGTTCAATTATGTCACATTAGTTTTTATCTTATTTTTTTTTTTGTACCTTTTTGGTATAATACTTGTGGAGCTGTGTCTGTCCACCGCTTCTCCTCCACAAGCAGAGCACCTTGGTCTGGGGACTGTAGGTCATGTTAACGAGGCGCTCGTACCACCAGCGTTCGACTATCACCCCGTTAACCGATCGCAGTACTAGCCCATCGTGACGCACCTCCAAGAAGCGCAAGTCGCCATCGGCATTGGTGCCCGCGTGCACCGTAAACGATTGCCGATGCATCTGACGAGACGTCAGTGGCTTCAGATCGATGTCATTACCGTGCTAGAAATATATTCCGTATTTAAGTTGTTTTCACAACATTTAATAAAATACATTTGGTAATAATTTTTCCATGTGTAAAGGTACGAGCTCGATGTAAATCCGTCAATAATTAAATGATTTTTGACAAAGTTTCTATAACTGGATTCTTTATTCTTTTCAAAATATTCTTTAATACACGATGAAAATGAGTGATAGATTGGAATATGTAGATGATAATCGTTTCGTTTAACTTATCTAACGTATACGTAAAAATCAGTCATATTGAACTATTTGAATATCTACAGTTAGATTGAAAAATATTAAGTTATTTATGGCTGTCATTATAACTTACGAGATCTTTTATTTCATCAAGAAGTTGGTTCAGTTCTTGACTGTAAATAAGACCAATATGACTTTTTCCTAACAATCTTCGAACTTTTTGTTTCACGTCTTTTTTCTCGACATTCAGCATAATTAATATAGCCGTGAGATTATGTAACAAAGTACATAGTAACCTATCTTCGTCGTGTTCTAGTCTTCGTCTTTCGCTTTCGCTTAAGCCTTTATACCTAGAAATTATTTTAAATATGTTGTTATTAAAGCAAGTATTAGTTAAATCAGTTAGTAGAGATATCTTATATCTACATTAAAATAAAATCAAAACACATGGTAATGTATAAGACCTACAATGAATACTTTGTTTTTTAATACCTACTGACGTGGAATGAAAATATTTTAATATTTTTAGATACAAAGTGTTTTTGATATTCAAATATATTATATTAAAATATACCTCTCCATCATTTCACTGGGTCCTTGGTCCATGCCAATCATATCTCGTTCCTGGGAGACTGCGTCTAGAAATGCGTCCTCCCAAAACTGCATCTGATCCCAAAGAGTGGATCGTTCCTTACCCAGGAGACCTTCAAATAAGTATGTTCTCGCGGTTTCTGGACTGGGACTTGTTGCTTGCAAAAAAACATTGCCCGCCCCGCTGAATTTACTAAGGGAAGATCTACTGCTTGACCAAACACTGGCTGTACGTTGTTTTCCTTGACGTGAAAACTGAAGATTTTTACGCATTTTAGTTAAGTAAACATATACAATTAAAAAAGCAAAACATTCTACTACTTCTTATCTTAAAATATTTAACTTTTCTTTTGAGTCAATTAAAAGATGAATGTCGATAAAATTTTAATAATTTGGAATGAAATAGTACAGAAAATGGACAAAAAAAAGCAAAAAGATTGAACATAAGTGTTTAAGATGATTTTTTGTTCTTATTCTCATTGCCTAATGATCTTTTGAATCAAATATATTATTTAAAATATTTAAATTTTGTAATGATTTGTTTATTTCTTAATCTAAATAGGTTGTTCCAAGATCTACAGCAATCATTGTAATGTAGTTTAATTAGGAAATGGTGGTTGAGTAAAATAATTCAAGTTATTCAGAAACTAGATCTATTTTTTAAACTTACATAATTATTAATTGAACATATTTTTATTATATCCATACTACATGACGGATTTTTAATATCATTTACTATCTATTACTTACATTTCCTTGCTCCACTTCACTGTCAGACACAGTACTGCGGAAAGATGCTTGATGGGTTTGTCGAAAAACAGGATTGGTTGTTATACTACCGCCATCAGTTGATAAGGCCTCGTTACTACCTGCTGCAGTTCCACTTTTCGACTAAAATTTTATAAAATAATATTTCGTATTTAAAGTAGATAAAAAGTCTTTTTATGGAGTAAATCATACGGCTAGAGCACCAGTAGACAAGGTCATATTCATAGAATTGTATAGATAATACTTACATCAGAATCGAACGAGGTAAGTTTGCTTAGGAGGAACTTTTTGTTTTTCATGGTAAACATATCGAAGAACATTTCGGTCGTTGACTGATTATCTTCACTACTCATTTGCGATTGCGGCCGTTCTAATCGGACCTGTGGAGGATCCTGCATATGCCCCTTCTGCGAGAGATCATGCCCCGGATGGTTTGGGGACTGAGGTGAGGAAAGGTTTTCTCTACTACCAAATGGACTAGATGCCTGATTTTTAAATAAAAACAAGAGATCATCTTAGTTTCCAAGATATATTTTCATCTCTTAAATGAAGCACTGAATGAATTATCTTAGGCTACCTGAGACATGAGAGAACTATCGAATCCACTTTCGGAAAGATCCTTGCTCCAGTAATGTGTGTGCGCAATTTCCATCATCTGAAATACGGAGGCCATACCACCCAGGCCAAAATTTGAGTACGTGTGCGCTAATCCATGCACCATTGCCTGAAGGCACTTCAGCATTCCTTTGTAAACGGGCTTCGTTATGCACTGCAATCAATTATAACGAGGTTAGCATATACATATAATAATAATTTTTTAAAAGTTACTTTTTCTTTAGCTTTTAGAATTGTAGGATCTTCTTAAAATTTTATTTTTTAACTACTAAACGTAAACCAATAGTTACTTTTTTATATCAGAATCGATGTAATCTTTGCCATTAGTAACTTACCACATCGTCGATATGATCGTCGGGACTGATTTTTCGATTTAAGCCCTTATTTAATCTGGTCACCATGAAATCTCGATAACTCTCATCTTCCATCAATTTTTTCAGCCTGTTTAATTTCAGCCAGCTTACACCCTCACCCGCCATAACTTGATTAATCACCTAAAATAATATTTGAATGTTTTATTCAAACTCAATCAATGGATGATAATGCGTTAATAAATTAAGAATAAATAACTACATCGCTTAATAACGCTTGATTATCCGTATTGGTATTCGTTCTTTCTGCATTCTGTTGACGTCTCAGTTCTTCCTGATTACTTTTCGATGAAGAATGCTTTATTAAAGATGAGCGCTCGACAAGGCTTGATTTTCCTGATTTTTTAAATGTTAAAAATGGAAGAACATTAAGTGTATTACATATTAATTTTTACGCTTACTAATAACTACCTAAAATACTTGTCACGTACCTTGGAATGATCCGAAAAATTGAGATTTTTCTTTGGGCTTTTGCGCCTGAGGATGATTGGCATTGTTTCGATTGGCATTATTTTTAGCTCCTAATAAAAGAAAAATAAATTCAGTTAGTAACACAATATTGCTATCGAATTTTATAGTTATTCTATTATATTTTATAGTGTTTTATATTTACAGTAAATATATAACTAATATAAAGTGACTCATAAAAATGGATAACTTCAGTTTCATTCACAGGATCAATCTACTAAATGATCAAACTATGATAAAGATTCCCCACTGCGAATTTTTCATTTGCAAGAATCTAATATACAATTATGATTAACGAATTCTTCAAACATAACATGTTTACTTTCAGATGACAAACTACACAGAAAACACTACGAGATATTTGAAATGAGTGGACATGTATACGTACCGAACAATCCACTGAACATATTGCTGGTTTGTTCGGCTAAACCGTTGATGTCGCTGCTGAAATTGCTGAAGAAATCGCGGCCGATCTCGCGCCTGCCTGAGCGCGAGTCTGACGTGACCAGCTGGGTGTTCGAGTCCTTGCGCTGCAGCATGCTCGGGGGCGAATTCGGCGGCGACGGCTGAGAATCTCCCAGACCCTGTGACGTAAAAATCATCGACGGTTCAGTCTTACCGTGCTTACGATCATAATGCGACGAAGAGGAGGCTTAGATTTGAATAATAAGAAAAGTTCGCACGATTTTTTAATCATACAATAATTCTCACCTTGAGCAGGCCCTTCTTTGCCGCGACCTCTTTGGCGCTCTTCGTCAGATCCCCGAACGTGCTCTTACTGACGTACGTAAGGTCGTCTAGGGTATTCTTACTGACTCCCGCCGCGGTCTTGCTCGCCTCAATGGCAGTCTTCGATACCTCCTGGACCGATTTTGTCGCCTCGCCCATTGCCTTCTTCGTCTGCTGCGTGAGCTGCAAAGTACGTCGGATCAAGTTTATAATGGACGATCCGATCTCGAAATGCTTCGGCTAAAGCTCATTTTTAATGTATAAGTATAATTATGACTAACTTGTTCGAAAGGCGCGAACAGACTATCTTCGCTTGCCTCAGAAATTTTTTCCTTCGCTTGATGCTTCAGCTATATTACATCAAAGAACATTGAACATAATTTGCTGAATATTAATAATAATAAGAATAATAATAATAATAATACTAGTGATAATATATAGAGATGAGCAAACAGAAAAATAATATAATATAGAGATATTCAATAACCAAAATTTATATTTAAATTGCATGTTCAAAATTACAAGTTATAAATTAGCGGAAAGCAGATTGATTTTTTTTCTATTGGCTTAATGTAGTGCTCCGTCAGTCAAGAGATAAATGCAGGATTAGCCTATAAGAAGAATGGTTTATTATAGCCATCAGTAAATAGTAAACTGTTCATTCAATTTAAATCGTTAGGCATTTGTTAATTCCTCCATCAAAGATTGCACAATTAACAAACGTGTCAGGGTAATATTTACCAACTAATAATCAAAAAAAAAAGTCAAAAGCAAAAATAATCTTGATAAATTAGTATTCATTTAACGAGAACTCATAACGATCATATATTTATTAAATTTGGGACATCGCTTTCTTTTTTCGATGAAAACTGATAATAACCGAGCAGAGTGCGTCTTTTACGTTCGTCACTACTTGTACTGAAAAACAAGCACGTGAAATCAAAGCATTGGACAGGATCTGAGGCAGCGTGCAGAAGAGCTCTGTATATGAGAAACAGTTATGATGTTTGTCGAGAGTTGCAAACGGAGTTATGTGAGCAGCAATAATTAATACTCAAACATTCCGAGTGTATGTGTGCATTACTAATCCATCTGAACTTTACTATGTTTAATTTGTGTTTCGTTTATCTTTATTCCACTTTAGGAATCCCTCAGATGAGAATAATTATATAATTATTATTTGGATTTGTAAAACGGCCGTGCTGCGGTTGAGTAAAAGTTTAATCAATAATTGTATAAAAGCCGTTAGTTATACATTGTATTCAATTACATCACATTGAAAAATGCAAAAAGTATCATCATATAGTCTAACAATAGTGTGAGTTTTATAATTGCATGGATATTCAGTTATTATCATTGTTAAAGTATAATGAATATATTTTATCAAAATGGATAGTTTAATTGAAATGTATCAGATTCTGAATGAAGATTCTAACGTGCGCTTCACAGGTGAAAGCTGAAAAATAATATTTGAAAATGTGAACTCATATCTGTTTATCTATTTCAAACGATAATAATTAAACATTTATATAAAAATATTCAATGAACTTAACGTGCAGGATGAATATTTTGAACAGTCTAAGTATCTTAAAATAAAATAAAATAAATAATAATATAATATCGTTATGTTTAGAATTTAATTGCGTGACAGAAGCTTCGACCCAGTTAAAAATTTAGATCAAATATTATTTTTATTATATACATTTTTTATTTAAATATCAAAATTTTAAAAACAAAAAAAATTTAATCAAAATTTTATTATTTGTATTCAAGGATTTCAAGATTTTTATCTCGTAGTTCATTGCAATCTATTTGTAACGAGCATAAACTTTAATAAAGATTAAGAAAAAGATAAACTATAGATTTCTTTGAAATAATTGAATATATATGAAAAATAAATAAAAATTACTACGAAATGGAAAGTAAGCAAAAAATAAATTAAAATTAAAATTAATATTATTATATATTTCAGATGAATTACTGTTTCATTTGATAAACATTTAAACTTCATTTTTTATTATAAATAAAAGATTTTTTAAATAAATTAATAAATTTAAATTATTTAATAAAATTAAATAATTCAAATTAATAAAGTTTATTTTAAAAAATCCAAATAATATATCGGCATAAAATGAAACTAGTACTAAATAATTCATTGAAGAACTATTGAGCACGAGAAAAATGTACACTGAGAAGCAATATTTTCAACATGCCCCGTTATAGCCCAAATTTCTTCTTCAAATTCCAGATAATAAATTTACTTTTTTAGTCCACAAGCAAAATCAAAGTATAAAACATAAAAGTTTTTCTAATTCATGAAGAATGTAGACAGAGAGAATTGAAAAAAAAAATTTTAAATCGTAGAACATTGAAATTTCAAGATTATTTCATGCATATTTTCCTAAAAAAGGATCAATCGTACAGGATAGGAATCGATCTTGTATAAGATAGCTTGTAATATTTATCATGATAGATCGGAACTTTTGAGAATGACGAATAATAAAATTATCTATAACGTGCAACGTCCCTGCAATGCGATCAATTTCACGTTAATTTTTACCGTACAATTCTCTATGTGTATTTTAATGAGCAACAAAATGCAAAAAATTTCAAGCAAGAAATATATATTTTCCTCTCGATGGGAACGATTTCTACTGGACTTAAAAGGTTAATTAACATCAAGGAGCGTTTCGCTGAAATGAACTTTCTAGTTAAAAGTGCTTTCCCGGTTGAATTAAGCGCATATATCTTGTACTTACTTTACGTTATATAACTCAATTTCATACCCTCTAACTTTCAGTAGCCCCTTAAAGATTCGTTGCTTCTATCAAGTATTGCAAAGCGAGTCTTTCCAGTTTTTCATTTAAGTATATTATAACGATCAAATCATAGAAAAAAACATAAATTAAATTTAACAATACATATATTATTATTTCGTGAAAATTTTTAAATAGTTTAATTATATTCAAACTGATCAATTCTACACATGTAGAATGGCATAAATTTTTTACCATATTAGTTGGAACTATATTTTATATTCAAGATTGTATTGAAAAATTTAAGAATTGCAATATATAATATATATTGTAGCTGATTCACAGACTTTGTATTGGTATAAAATTATGGATGATTATTCATCATCAATTATAGATGTTAAAAATGAAAAATTTTCCATCTAAATTAACATGTGATCACAAATCTACAAGATAATTTGCGAAAGATAACTACGTGTTTGCAGAATAAACACTCAGAAGAATTTGAAACTGCTCAAATAAAAAAAAAAATAACTGCGTGTCTCTATATATTTTTTCGGATGCAAAATTCATATCCTTTGAAAATTTTGTAGTAATACGTTATAATGTTTTTGCAATTATAAAAGCACGTCAATGACTTCTGCAATGACAATCTGAAATGTAATTCTGAAAACATTACAAGTCCTAAGCTCAGAAATTCCAACTCGATCAACATCAATCTCATAAACCACAAAACCCAAGACGTATATACCACAAGATATACAATTTTTTTAGCTGTTACTAATGTGGAAAAGTTCTAATGAGATGCAAGAAAATGCTTCACGTATTCAATTTAGTATTCCCACAAATATATCCTAAACTAAATTCTCTTTCACAAATTGTTTTTTGGATTTGTGATCTCGTATAATGGTTTAATCGCAAGAAATACTCGCTCCGAAAAAGTCCAAATGATAAATTCCGAGTTTCAAAACAATATGGAAAGAATGAAAACCAGAAAAAGATGCTACAAAAGATGCAGATAGTATAACATGCAACACAGACTAGTTAACGATGATAAATAAATTAATTATCAAAAAATATAATCATTCTGCGATTCCACATCAGTATCACGCGTATCGAAAATCTCGATAATCACTAATCGATGTCATCTTGAATTTTCACTGAAAATAATTCCCACTCAGAAATTAAATAACGAATGGCATTTAACAGCGTTTAACATCTGTCTCGGAAAGTTTTCATTAAAAAATTGCGGTTGGAATCGTTTCCATGTAAAGCTTGAGTTGGATATAGCGCAGATCCAAACGTCGATGAGATTGCAGATTGTTAGCTGAGGAATACGGAGTTGGAAACAGGGTATGGCATATCTCGACTAATTCTCGAGATCTACATGGACTTCTTGAGTAGCTCAATTCGACTTTTATCAATACCGCGCTCGACTTTTAACAATACACTGATCGAAAATCAGTAAATAACTCGACATGCAGCGTTTCCAAATTTTTTCTTTTTTGTTCTTATATGCAAATAAAGATTAAAGCTCGCTCGTCCACTATGGCGGATGCGCGCACAAACACACGCACACATTGAGGGCTCATTCGTATACCTTATCCATATGAGCGAGTATGCCGTCCTGGCTGCTCTGCCTCGTGTAAGTTTCCCTGACCAGGTCCTTCGCCTGGCTGGCGATCTGCTCAAAGATCGAGCCCTGCGAGCCTTGCCTGAGAACGCCGTTGCTGCCGCCGCCGCCTGTGCTGCTGTTGCTGCCGCCGCTGTTCTGACGCGCCACCGGGGTGCCTTGCTGCTGATTCTGTTGTTGCTGCTGTCGCTGTTGGCCGGTGAGACTGGACGCCTGGCGGGGCAGTGTGTGAGCGCCGCCCTCGGCAGTGGCGGGCTGCCGGCTCAGCAAGGGATTCACCGCCGAGCCGAAGCTCGCTGTGCGCGCCAGTACGTTGCCCACGCTGGGCTGGCGTTGCAGGCAAGTCGGGCTTATTGGCGGCACCTGACGAGTGTTTGGTTATTACAGCGGGAATTTTAACCAGGTCGTTCTGTTTAATAGTGATGGAGAAAGCCGGCACACGAGAGCTCCATCAAGAGCTTTCGTTGGTGGCTCCGCGTTTATATCTCAGGGGGAGAGATGAAATTTCCATATATAGGCGAGGTACTCTCAAGAGAAGATTTTGGACAAAAAATTTCTATTTATTTTTCAAAAATATTTATAAAACTTTCAAGATCATCGAATTCTCTATTTATTTAATAAACTGATCATTGAAAAATGTTTGAGCAAAGCCACCACTTAATTTTTGTTTATTATCAGTACAAAGAGAAAAATTTTGATTTAATCTGTAGAACTGTATAGAGAGAATACGATCATAACAGCTCACAACAATTATATTTGTCGACAGATTTTAGACATTATGAATTATTTAAATGCACTAAGATATGTCATGGACAGAAACAGGTTGTCAGAATGATTTCAAATTATTCAGATTTTCAATAAAAAATCGAGAAGTATTGTTATCAATCAAAGAGCCTTTCGTGCAAAATTTTAGCGTCGTATAATTAATAAACTGGAAAATGATTATATTTCATAACATCGTAAGTGATCGCATGTAATCGATAGTAGACATAGTGCTAAAGATATTATCGATGTAGAGACAAGTGTTAACGTTAACGATTATGTATTGATCACCCACAAAAGACTATTTGAGTCACTACCACCTAACTTCTCGTATTTTGCTAGAAAATTTGGACAATTTTGATACGTTGTAGCAATGTGAACTTGTTCGCCGCGCAACGGCAAATCTTACCAAATATAACCACTATGAGTTGTCAAAATTCGATCATCTCTAATAGTAAAGCATTAATAATTAAATAATATTACTACGTTATAATCTCAAACAAAGCACGGAACATTAAATTTATTCGCTTCCTTATTGCCATTTTCTCATCGTACTTTGAATAAAATAAATACATATAAATATACGTATAGTATCAATTGTATGCATATAATAAATTATATCACAACGAATCGTAGTGGAAACATTCGTAAGAATTAAAAAGGTAGCACAAGAATAATACTGTAGAAAATAATGTAGATAATTATTGCTAGATATAATAGAAATATTAACATCATTGAAGTGTGTATATATAATACATTGTCACAATAGAAGAGTGCTGGAGAAAAGAATAGTTCGTTCCATAGTAGTGTCGATACCTCGTGCAATAAACTTATTACGCAAAATATTCAACGATAATATATACGTGTATACAATGCATGAAATAAATGATATACGGTGTTTGATTACGGGGATCCATAATAATAGTATATGACAATCACAATTGTTCTTTTAATTCATCTCAATATTTACTAAACAATCAAATTCTCAATTTATCAAAGAACTTATTTACTATAACTTTTTTAATGAACTCAGATAAACGAGTCAAAGTAAATATGCCATATTCTACAACTAATTATACATTATTACAATTAATTTAAAGGATATATACAAAAATTCGTAGAAAGTTGTATAGACTTTTGGATTTTCAGCAAATAATTATACTGTGAAAATATTGTTGGTAACTTTATGTGGTAGTTACAAAGTGTATATAACTTTCTGCTAAAGTCTCTATATTTTTTAAAGGACCTTTTAGCTACATAATTCGTATAAATAAAAAAATAATTAAATATAAGTGTAATGAGTGCAGGATGAACGAAATAATGGCGCAGGCAACATATTGAAGAGGACACATTCGACAGGCAAACGCAGAAAGTAAGATATATAAATAGATTTATAGAGAAAGAGAGAGAGAGCGAGAGGCACAATCGATATTTACCGTTACATTCATTAAATCAGCAATTAAAGTAATATATGAGCAACTTCTCTTATTGTTCCTTATTTCGAAAGTTAATTAATTATTATAAAAATACTAAATGAGCAAATCAGAAAACTAAGCTGTCCTCAAATTCTTTGTCTTTTAAATTTTTTTTAATAACATAACTAACAAAATGTTTAATTTAAAAAAGTCTATCTATAATGAAAAAAGCATGTATTTTAAATTATAATTGCTTACTTAATGCAAAATTCCTTTTTCAGAAAAAACTCAGAAAAGTCCAGCTTCAGGACAATAAAACAAGTAGCTTGTTTTCCATATTATACATGGGTCACCACAGGCACACGGTGAAATCATATATATATAGAGGCAAATTCGCACGTTCAAGACATTATCGTGTACGTATATATATATATATATATATATATATATATATATATATATATATATATATAGACTATGCACGCGTTTTATATTCAAGTCGCCTCGCTCGCTGACTCACTGGAGTTATAGACCGAGAGAGGCGCGAGCTCCGATGGGGGGTGGAGGGTCGCTCCGTCTCGACGCCGAGGGAGCTGAGCGGCCCGAGGCCGATCCCGAGCTGGCCTAAAGTGCCTGCGTTATGTGCGCTGAGAATCGTGCGAGGTGTCGTGGTCGTCGAGGCCGAGTCCGACTCGAAACTACCGCCCTCCGTCTTATCCTAAAGGATGAGCATTACACAATCATATATACTCTTCGTCCTGGACTGCTTAGGATTCATACTCATTTTCTTTCTATACATCTTTTCTTTTTTCGTTTTGTTTCGTTCTTTTTTATTTATTTTTTTTTTTTTTTTGCTCAATCCTGCCTGGGCACCCTCCTGCCTCCTTTCTGTCTTCTATTTTTTTTTTCATTCTACACTTGCACATTTTCTGAGATTCATATATAGGAATTGTAACTTTTCGACTTTTCCAGACAAAGCTCGGTCATTTGCTTTTGATTCTCTATTATGTGGAGATGAGAAAGAGAAATTTAAAGCGGCAATGTGGTGCAGTTATAAAATAAGACGTGATTTAAAAAGTTAGTGATCGTCGTGTAGAGAAGACGAACGATGCTTACTAAGTAAAGTTAGGGGTCAGCAAGTTGTGGAATCTCTAGGATGTTGACATGACAATATCAAATATTATTACATTTCAATCAAACGACGAAAGACGTGGCGTGAAGGTGTAATGAAATGAAAATTAATTGTATTAATTACGTTTTCAGTATAATTCAATAACATAATTTTATTGATTATATACATATAATACTTTGTACCAATTAGTACCTTACATTGTCCTTGGTGCCATTACCAATTAACCGATAATACTAAAATTACAATACAGATTCAATAGAGCTTTCATGAATGCAAATGAGCGATATTTTACAATGATTTGACCAATGCAGACTTTGCTGACCTCTATTAAAGATTATTAAAGATTTCAAAGCACGTGTTAATAATTAATGGATATTAAGTGACCATATATGTATATATTATAGTGATCAAAATAATGCAGAGAATATACAATGAAAGTCAGAATGAATAGGTGCAGTGTATATAGTTAAATTTGTTTACTACGCCGAATGGGATCGATTGTGCAATCAAAGATCAGTTAATTGATTCGTTCAAATTGCACAATCTTTCCGACAGCCAATCTACTCACGACCATTTCTAAGCCGCAATCAATCGCGGCTAACAATGAAAATGACAGACTGTATGAGAAAATGAGGGGAGTGCGCAGTATAGTATGAGCTATTGCTATACATATATATATATATATATATATATATATATATATATATATATATTCACGTCGTCATAGAGGTGTGAGATTAATTATTTCGGAAACTTGGGAAGGCCTTTACTTACGTTGTCGCTCTTGGTGGTTTGCGAGTTCTCGGTGACCTTGGCCGCAAGGTCAAGTTCCGAGTCCCGGTTAAAGCTCGGGCTACTCAGATCGCTGTGACTCGACGAGGTGCTCGGCGGACTCTCGGGCCGGGTTTGGAGTTCCTCTTCCGCACCGGGATATTGTAACGAGCTCGGAGGATTGTAGATGCTTTTGACATCGATCGACAGAGACATCTGCGGTTGGTGCGTTACTGCGAGTAAAAATTTCATGGGCGTTAAAAAA
Organism: Sycobia sp. Sy_11; assembly: GCA_018907035.1. Taxonomy (NCBI): domain Eukaryota; kingdom Metazoa; phylum Arthropoda; class Insecta; order Hymenoptera; family Epichrysomallidae; genus Sycobia; species Sycobia sp. Sy_11. Next base: position 1,349,327 of record JACCIC010000085.1, on the reverse strand, counting down.
TGTTTAGAAATACGTCAGATAAAACAGAACTATTTTAATTATAACTATATTAATTAACTATATAATATAATTAAGATTTATTCTTATCAAAGAATTGTTCGGTTAGACCGAAAACAAGTAATTATATATTTTCTAGAACTATATATCTTAATTTAATTGTACTTTTGTCGACTGCTTATATACAAATTAATAAATATTTTTTTATTGGTCTTACAGTCCATTCAAATCAATCGAAAACAATACGTAACAATATCAATATCAATAATTCCTGGGTCCCTGATGAGGAACCGTAGCGAGCTCGAAACGTCGGGCTGGATCTTCAATTAGGTAAGGATGTTGGGGACAGTCAGACTGCACTTTACTAACAAAAAATTTTTTCAGCTAATATTTTATTTTCAGATTAGTCTACGGGGGTGACTGTAAACAAGGACAGTCTGACTGTCATTATAATTTTTAATTTAATTTTAATTTTTATTTTTATTATTTGTGTGTATTGATGTATTAATGTTAATGTAGATATGTATTGATATTGTTACGTATTGTTTTCGATTGATTTGATTTGACTGTAAGACCAATGAAAAAATATTTATTAACTGTATATCTTATTTGAAAAATTGCAAGTTTATACAAAATTTTATCGAAACAACAGTATGTTAAAAGATTGATAAAATAAAAGAACTTACTTGATGAAAGATCCGAGCTAGCCATTTCGGAGACGAAATCGCTGAGCGAAGAGTAGGAGGAACTTGTGCTTTCCGCGCCCTCCGAGTCCGAGCCGCTTTCGTCAGTCGCCTGGCTCTCGTGCTCCCTCAGTGCTTTCAACGCGTTCGAAAGCGAGCTGCTCGAGTCCCAGACCGGAAAGCTGATGGGCTCTAGTCCGGGTGCGAACCACTTGGCCTTGTCGCCGATCTGGGCTGGATCGTAAACGCCGGTCTGGACGCGCAGGAAGGCAACGTTGGTTGGCGTTAGCGACCACTCGGCCAAGAACTCGACGGCCTGTGTCCTGGCGAACATCTCGAGGAAGACGCTGGTGTTGGGCCTGGACCGCAAAAACGAGTTGATCTGGAAGGCGACCACGGGGCGCGGATAGAGCCGCAGTGTGCGCGTGTGCTCGGTGAAGTTGGCCAAGAGATTTTGGGAGTTGAAGAAGCGCACCATAGCGACGCGCGTCGCCACGTCGACCGAGTCCACGTCGTTGCCGTAGATGAAGGGATTGAAGGGCCCGGTCTGGCCACCACCAGCCCCGATCGACGACTGCGGCGATGCCTTTTGGGAGGATGGTACCGAGCCCATGTGCGGGATGGCCAACGAGGGTCGACGGGGTGAAATGGTGCCGGGAGAGCTGATTGGGCTGTGACCGGTCATCGAATGATCCATGCTCGGTCGATGTTTTGCTGATGATACGCTACAGACACGTTTCGATATGAAGTAAAATAATCGTGATAAAATGTTATTGTAATGGAATTCAATTGAATACTTAGGTTTATTCGAAATTGTTAATGAAACTTACTAATGAATCTGTCGTTAAAATAACTATCATTTTCAAATCGATTCATATAATTAGTTGGTTCGAAGTATCAATCAAACCAATCATTTACCTTAGTGTCGAATGATGTGAAGCTGTACTTTCTCTTCTACTCTGTGGCGAATGAAGCTGGGACGCAGGATTTTGAGCCATCAAATGGGGTGGAGGTATTGCCATACTTCCTATTGCCTGAAGATTTTATTACAGGTTATCAAAATTATTTTATAATGTTTTCTAATCCAAACTACTTTATACTACATCTACATACTTACGAAATAAGTTAAATAAAATACAATTGTCTAACTATAGTTGTTTTCAATGACTATACTATATGTTAATTATAAAACTCTGTAAGGGTGTAAAATTAAAAATCTAATATCAAATCAATAATACTAAATTGATATTAAAAAATTCATATTCATAGTTTTAAAAATATAAATCGAAATTATTGTAAAATTAGAAATGTCAATTAAAATATTGTACAATACGTAGCATTCAAGATGATAAACACTATAGAAACAAGATTTAGAAGAGCATGCATTAAGAACATAGTAAAGATATTTACACCACTGCCTGCTTGATCCATCAGTTGCATGGCCTATCGAAGCGAGGTGGGTAGAAGAAAGAAAGAAGATAAAAAAACACAGTTAGTGACACGTAATTAATTCAAGTTAAAATAAGCGATTGAATTAGTTTAAAATCACATTTACGTGAAGGTATAAGAAAAGCACATAAGTATAAAAGAAACTCTTTCAAATTCATTCGAAGATTGCTTTTGCACAATGCTAATTCAGTTAATTTAAGCTTTTAATTAATCTATATGTCAAAAATATCTATAGATTTTCGCGCAAAAGCAATAATTCGTAGTTCCCGGGCTAAAGCATCAGCCGATTGATCAACGAGTTACTCCATCACTAATGTTATCGATTGATCAATCAACCAATCTATCTTTAGCGGGGCAGCAAAGACATATAATAGACGAAAATATTAATCCTCTCACGATGTGCCCTTAAATCAAACAGCGAGAAAAATCCACGAAAATCCATGGTCTTATTATGCAAATGTCAAGAGAGAAAGACGTGATTTTTGATAATCCGTTCTCCTCGTACCTGTGACAAGTGATTCTTCAATATCGAACCCTCGGGCTCGGGCAGGGGTGGCAGTAAGTCGACGACCCCGGTGGGCTGGGTGATCTTGTTACTGTCCAAGTCTACCAGCCAGATGTCGTCGGGTATGCGGAAGTTCTTCTTGTAAAGTAGAAACGAGGCGGGTATGCCGATGACGAAGGGCGTCGGTGCCAGCAACAGCTGTTCCGCGCAGCTCATGCAGGTCGGCAGCAGGGGTATGGCCGGAAACATGTACTCCAGGGGATAGATCATCGACACGAACGCCATCACCGACATCGAGAGGGCATTGTAATCGCGCGATTGCAGGAGAATCTGAATTCGAACGTTTTCGTATTAAACCGTAATCGCGCCTAATGTTGTAGACGGTGTTAGGCTTTATATAGGAGCTTAGTAATCCTAGGGCGCACCCACGCGTCCTCGCTAAATATTAATAATCGGTTTGCGCTACTTTTATTTTCAACAAATTTGAATATTCATAATCTATATAATAGTCTGTAGTCTAGGGAATTTGGAAGTTCTCCAGTTCATAAAATATAAAAAGTATGTAGCGAGACTGTGCTGAAAGTTGCCAAACATTTGTTAACAAGTTAAAATTTGAACTCATGGTACAAGTTTGGCAACTTTTCATATGGTCTGACAAAATTCAGAGGAACGCGTGGTATAGAACGAGGCTTATACAATTTTTAGGAGCATTTGATAACTTTTAGCAAAGTTTTAGATTGATAAATGTTACCAAAATCCCCGATATATTACGTGTTCATGAATATTGCCAAGCTTCTAAATTTTATTATGCGATTCGAAGTTTACACTTTTTAAAAAATCTTGTAAATTTTAGGAACGTGTGATAGCAAAAGATTCATTGCACGATTTGATTTCAATATCAGAGTGTAAAAACGAAAATGTTTGCTTTCATTTACAATTGGATTGAAAATTGTAACGACCATTTAATTAAAAAATCCCACTCCCTCTATGAAGAATATAAAGAATTGTATTGTTACAATTACAATACTTTTTTTCACAGTATTAATTATTACTTTTGTGGATTAAAATTACTTTTTCGCAATCCTTTAAAATACAGACAAAGAGGGACTTTTCACAATCTTAAAATAAATGATACACTATCTCGTTGAGATCGATTAAACGAAATATAAACAAATAAACAAATAAACGCTAAAAATATCAACGTTTACCTTGTGCTCGAGCAGAATGAGGGTGAGGACCTTGAGGCAGATGTCGACGCCAAGCAGCTCGAGCGGCAGATGTAGGGGAAAGTCGACGAGGGTGAAGCGCGTGTGGTCGGGCAGGGCGAAGCAGAGCGGCGGCTGCAGCTGGGGCGAGAGTATCTCGACCTCGACGCGCGTCTTCGTCGGCACTGGCACGGGGGCGCTGAGCAGCCTCAGTATCCAGGTCTCGATCTCGCGCACGTCGTGCAGGACGATCGAGGAGGCGCCCTCCAACGTCTGGCCGCTCAGCACCGACCAGACGTTCGTGTCCCTGATGAGAGCCGCGTTATTAACGAACGGGGACTTTCTTATTTTTGTAATGAATGTACAAGCGTACGAGAGGGCCGAGGTAAATATTTGTAGTAAAACCAATCAGCGAAACAACGAAAGGTAAAAAGTCACTGTTAACACATTGATCATTAACTATATCGTCTCTTTCAGTATATCAAAGCGTGCGGGCACACATTCATTATTTCCTGATCGTTTCATACAAATATTGCTAAGAAAATGCCAATTTTGACATAATTTATGTCGAATAACAAATATATCGTTATTAGTTTCGTAAGATCAAAACATTGGCATGTAATAAGAAGATTTTTCTCTTGCATGGGTCATTTCAATCTATATCTCCTTAATTAAAATTAAAAATTTTACTTCTGTCGACTGTTCTGAATTAAATTAATACATTTTTTTATCGGTCTTACAGTCTTTGTAATATAATATTTTAGCTAAAATAATGACAGTCAGACTGTCCTTGTCTACAGTCACCACCGAAGAATCTGAAATAGAACTTATCGCGACAATAAATTATATTAAAAATTAAAAATTAAACATAAAAATAAAATAAAAATAATAATAACAATATTGTATGTTAGTAAAGAACAACCTGAGTGTCCCCACCATCTTAAATTTAGATTCACCTTTGGTGTCCGACGTTTCGAACTGCTACGGTTCATCCTCAGGAACTCAACTTATTATTTTAGCTAATATATTATATTATGAAGACTATAAGATCGATAAAAATTTGTGCAATGAGCGAATGGCATACAAAATAATTTGAAATATTTTTTTTTCAATAAAGATATATTCTTACAATGCCTTCGTATTGCATGAAAAATTTTAATCATAATTCATAGAATGAATTATTTCATAAGCTTTTGTAAAAGATATGTGTCACGTGTAAATTCATTAAATACACGTTTAAATCCGTAAGATGTGCGCTACATCTTATTATATTAACAACAACAAAACTCTTTAGTGTTCATCACTGATTAGTGTCCTGAGGGCGCCCATTCAAAATGAGCTTTTGTAATTAAAATTATTACGAAGAATTATTTTAATTTAGATTCGAAATTAGATACGAAGAATGGAGGAGCAAAGGCGGTTCGCGCGGAATCCCATGTTTGCGCGCTTTCTTTCGAAATGAATTTTTATTTTCCATGCACCTTTAGTAATAAGAAGATCCCTTTAATACAGAATGCCAGCGTTGTTATTCCTTATTAAATTATCTATTATTCTTACGTGGATATGACAACGTAAGAAAAGAAAGCGCAATTTTTTTTTTAACTTTCAAATAGTCGAATTAAACGATCTTATAATGAATTGTTTATAACATTTTACAATGCCGATCCAGCAAACGATACTTTCTCGCGTAATATTAATTGCCTAGGAATTTTCCCGTTTCGTCCGAAAATTTTCTCGGATATAATTATATTCAACGTAATAGGAATGATGGCGCTTACCTGTGCTGCCTGGATGCGCCGACCTTTTGCGGCAAGGAGCTTTCGTTGCATGCGTCGATTAATTTTTTCAACACGAAAAGGCATTCTCGGAACGTGGAAAAGAATGGATGATGGGAGATTATACAAAGCGAAGTCAGCGAATGATTACGTATCCTCTGGAAAAGAAACAAGCGGGCAGTTAGTTTGATTTTTTTTCGGGGCTTTCGTAATTTGCTTTATACGTTAAAAAATGCTGAAAAATCGTAAATTTAAGCCATTTTTCATTTTCAATTATGATTGACATTATATTCGCATTTCTAGAATATCGCAATTAGACTCTGAATAATACGTATACGATCGATGGAAATCGTGAAAATAAAAAGTCATAGATCGATAATTGCCGGTCGTAATGCGATGTAATAGCACTAAAATTATACAATCCAAAGTGCATGAAGTATTTAAGTCACAAACGACCTTCGAAAAACACTTAACCCATATTTACCTCCCAAATGATATGAATTTCTGCTCGATTTAAAAAACCTCATCTTCGAATGACTGATGCATATGAGAATCAGTAGCAGGGCTGTTTTTAAATTATCGAGGTCTCCTCGTTCAAAGTTTATTCTCAGATTATTAATGGGTGACCGTTTAATGGATCTGTAGATGACTTAATCGTTATTATTAATTGCGTCGAATCGACGATAATTATATATATATATATATATATATATATATATATATATATATATATATATAATATCATCTGACTGACGACAGAATTTTCCATGAAAAATATATAGACCGATAAGTACGAAGCTATTGAATTTCTAATTTCTATTATCCTTGTTATCGTGTCCGACACCTCTGTAGGAATAAATCTCGAAATGTTGATGAATTAACAATGATACTCCTTCATCTGAAGAAATGGTCGTCCGGTACAAAATTATTGACAATTCTCGAAATTATTTTATATACAATAATTTTATTAATAACGAGAAATTCCATGGAATTTTTAAAACCGATATCTATACGTATACCGCGATTAACTGATACAAGAATCTTATAGTATACTTTTTTTTTTTGGTGTCCCACAATTCCCGCGAACCGCTTTAGCGTAGGGGTTATTTAATGCATCTCAACGGTCCTGTAGGAAACTTTATAGATACGACGCGTTCCTATTGAATTCGATAGAAGCACGAAAATCGAAGCATTGGAAATTCGTCTCATTTGCGAGGAATTGAATTAGATTAAAATTTACTTAAACTAAAATAACTACAATTTGATGTTCATTTATTATTTGGCTCCAAGAGAATTTACTTGTATATTAATATTTTAAAATAATGCAGAGCTTAAAAAACAACTATCATACAATTTTATATTGACGAAACCGTGGGCTCAAACGAAAACTTAACATTATCTAGATCTTCACGAAAATTTTTTTAAATCACACCGGATAACATTATAGTTTACAAACTTTAATAATTTATAAGAATTTTGGCGGGATTCAATAACTTTATTCACAAGTAATATGGGTGTGAAAAAAAGAATTTTTTATAACGCATTACTAACGTCATTTTATTATTTGTTAAAAGATTTTTTAGTAAAATTTTACGAGCCTAACGAGATCAACGCATTATGCCGACGAAAATCACTTCTTTTTTCTTTTCTTTTTTTTTTATTACTCGGCTCCAAGAGCGAAAAAAAGTTGATTCGTTCGCATCGATGCCTCAAAACAGTACGTTGTCTTAAAAATGTACTCCTCTTCCTTAAGCCCACCTCTATCGTTTGAGCACTCACCTGCCGTCGGCGCGAGGCCCGCGGCGAGGGCGAGTGACTGCCGCCGCTCTCGCTGTCGGCGCTGGGCGCGGTGACGCCCAGGCGGGGCGCGTGTCCGATCGGGCCCGGGTGCTGCTGCTGCTGCTGCTGCTGCTGCTGCTGTGGCCCGTCGAAGTCGCGCTGGCTGCTCGGGCAGTCCCTCTCGGAGTCGCTGGGGCCGAGGACGCTGCTCTTGTGATCGCTGCGGCTCGACGCGGATCGAGAGAGTTCGGATTATCGAAGCAGTAGGTGATTTGTCGGTTGGGGGTGGAAGGGAGAGATCGGGTCGGCGAATTTTTTCGCCTACTTAGTTATGGGTTTTGTTGCTTATATATATACATATCTTTGCAGGTCCAAAAGAAAGTAAATTGCTCTATCATGAAGGTTTTACCGCTCAGTTTGTTAAGAGTTAGTTTATTATTATTTTCGTTGTTTTGTTTTTGTTTTGTAATTGGAGAAATCTTCATTTCAAATTATATAATTATTGTCGAATGTCTAAGTATTATCGAATTATTGTCAAATGGAATCGAGTATTATTAAAAGCGCAGTAAAAGTCGTAGTTGATTTTAAATACGTCTTTACATTTATAGCTCGAGTAGTTTTTCTTGTATATCAATGTAAGGCCAGTTATTATATAGAATTTCTCACTGAGGAAATTTGTAAAGTATTCGAATAATTCCAAGATAGAAAATCTAATATTAATAATTAAGTAAAAATTTAAGATCATATGAATTATTAATTAAATATTTATATGAATATATATATATATATATATATATATATATATATATATATTTAATATAAAATAATAAATTGCAACTTTAATGCTTGTAAGGAAAGCTATTTTATATAAACCAGTAAGTATCTCATTCTTAGTGTAAAATGAAAATGGTGATAATAAACGGTATTAAAAGCTTTATGCGCTCATAGTAGGGAATATGAAAAATTTAATCCTGGCAGGGGCCGCGCAAAAGTCAGCGTTACTTGCGCAGTTGTTTTCGCGCGTTTCGGCATTATTCTATATAATGTAGTGCCACATATTTTTCTTTTAAAAAAAATATATATTTTTATAAGATGTTGAGAAATTATTTACCGAACTTGATATATATCCAAATATATGGATTAAATAAAGACTCTGGTGAGCGCTAATATAATTTTATTAATATTAAAAAGAAATACCTGCATTGTACTGGCAGCGTTGATCTTGCCGTAAATTTAACACAAAAGAGCTCAAAACTTTATTATTCCGAACTTTGATTTTTTTTAAGCGTTTCGTTCATTAGATTTACTGTCGAGATCTTCGCGAAATTTTTCATGGACAATTATTTTTCGACTTTATTATGCAACATTTTCATAGAACAGCTTCGTCCATAAAAAGAGCCCTTTAAAACTTTTCCGTTTAAAAAATTTTACCTTCGTCCTCTCGCAAAACCGTTTATTAAGTACTCGCTTTTTAACAACAGCCATAGTCGAACATTGTTTCGATGCATACTCATAATGTCAAAAACAGAAAACGAATGAAAAAACAGACATTTTTTTTTTTTTTTATCGAACATGAAATCCGCGCTACAGTGAGAAAAAGGCTCTTAGGGGTATTATTTAAGTCGGGGCGAAGGCCGTTATAATTCGAAACTAAGCGACGAGTCGCAGCGCGCCGACATGATATCCGTATGAATTATACGAACCTGGAGAACGCCGAGTCCGAGCTCTTTTCCACGCTCTTACGCCAGCTCTCCCTGCGGAAGTTCGTGTTCTGCTTGTTGTCCCTGCGAAAGCCAATGCCGGGTCCGCCGTTGCCCCCGGCTCGCTCGATCGGCCGATAGAAGTTCACGCATATACCGTAACGAGTCTTGCCTGATGGCGAGGGTTGAATGGTGAATAAATAACAGAAATATGTGTGTGTGTGTGTGTGTGTGTGTGTGTGTGTGTGTGTATGGAGGGATGAAAAAGCTATTAGTGTATAAGAGCCAAAAGGGTTTCGTCCATGTATTTCTAAGAAATTTCTATAGACAAATTCCAAGCTGCCTCGTTAGAAATCGGCTAAGTATCGCAGAATTCAAACATATTTAATTTGACTCGAAACTGAATATTTACTTGGACTCATTTAGTCAGCATAAGTTGCAAAATTATCAACCGCCCAACTTTGACCTTGTAACTATTGTTTTACTTCGACTTTTTAAACTGATAATACGTCTCGTTCCTCGTCGTAAGGGATTCTTTATCAAAATGTCTATGGTCAATAGTTACTTAAGAGATTCTTGAAAAAAGAAATGTAACTATATGAATAATTTAGTAATAAGAATAATTTCACGTATAATAAAATTCAATTATTGCGCTATTGATTTGAGAAGAACGTCAACTGAAATCGTAACCGCATAGACGGGAAACCGCGAAATTTCGTCGTATAATATGTCTATAAGTCAGGCGACTCATCCACTTTTTTTCGCGTTCGATCCGCCAAATATTTTATAAACGTATTTTGTACCCCTGACCAGCTTAACAGTTGACCTCAAGAGAAACGTCTGTAATTAATATTCATTTTCATTTGAATTTCAGTATCTTGTTATTAATTGTTGATATTTTTCAATATTTCTTTTTATTAATTCTTTTATTTATAGAATGAATTTGCCATTAGTCAGACAATTTACCTCATTTTTTCATAAATTCCGTATTTTCGTCTCCTTAACACGAATTACGATTGTCATGATGGAAGTAAATTTAAACAATTATATTGTGGATAATAATTTATATTATATGTTGTCGAAATTAGATTCCGAAGATTCGTGTACAAATAGCTGAAATTAATTCAGAAAAAGTTGATCTAAATCATTTTGGAAAACGAGAAATACCGCTTTATGGATTCACAAAGGCACACGCAGAGGATAAGCGCCTCGCGCCTGTCATGCTTTCAGTGGATGTGTTTCTCAAACCAATAATAATAATAATAATAATAACAATTAACTTTTATTAAAAATAAACCCGTTTATATGAGTCAAGGAATCATTTGCAGTAGTTAGTAAGAAAAGAAAAAAAGATGAAAATCCTGTTGAATATGAAACTTTTGAGCTTTGACCCTTCGAGTACCGGGATTTGAAATATTTTCAATGCGTATTGTTAGTATGAAAAAATCATGATAGGTCCCCAATTTTAGCCTGAACTGGGACTAAATATTTGCGAGTCGGAGCATGACGCGTACGTGCGTCATGCCGGTCCTAGACGGCAATACCCATGTTAAATTTTTCACAATTGAAAAAAACTATTCTGTACGTATGGAAAAGTATATATATATATATATATATATATATATATAAGTTTTTTGGGTGGATGATTACGATTCTAAAGTCAAAATGGAAAAATTCGAAATTTCTGATGAACAAAATATGAGAAATCCTTATTTAGTTTATTTTAAAATTTGATAATATAACTATGTATTTATGTATAATAATAATAATAATTTATTATTTATAATAATTATTATTATTTATTGCTAATTATTATTAACACCTATCCACCATTCTTAATCATTATTCGGTACAAAATAGGTGTTTTACAATTGTTTATTTTCTGACGCCTATATGCTTCATACCGGTACTCTAACAGTCCAAATTCTAAGCAAAAAGTTAAGCTGCAAATTGAACAGTGAGACTGAAATCAAATTTTCCAAGCTACGATCCGTGAATTTTAAATTATATCGAGTTCTAACTTATTAAATCTAGCTGATTTCTAGACCAAAATGTAGATTGATATATATATATATATATATATATATATATATATATATATATATATATATATAATCTGTATACATTTATTCAGGAAAAGACATTAACGTGATTGCGGGTCGGTTACTACCGTCCCTTCGATCCAGGAACTCTCGCAACGGATTTCTTCGCGGCTGCTATAGATCACGCATTTACTGGAACACGTGCTTCTTCGGGATTATTAGCTGTTACTTTAAAAGCCTATACATATATGTATAGGTACTTTAGTGCATCACATGAAGTGGGCAATAAAAAAAGTTGTCCCAATGCTTTTATATATAAATGGGTCAAATGTATATAAACGTTAAAATACTTGAAATTTTAACGGGACTGATCGTTTAGAAGGAAAGAAAGGACATTTATTTTTATATTACACTCGTGTGTCTGTAAAATCTAAAAATATTTAATTTTCCAACTATCGCATATTTGAAATTCACGAAATAATGTTTATAAGCTTCAATCATCACTGCGTACTTAAATTGAAAACTAACATGACTAAAGAGTTAAATTTTCAAATATAAGTAATATATGATAAATTTTCTATGGATTATGTCTTTTATAGGTACTTTATTTTGATTACGAAAAATTCAATATTTATTCCAAAGGAAGCTTTTATCATAATATAGAAACTAATCTTACGCGGTTTTAGGCAATAATCGCTAAGTGTATTATACGAACGCAAGCAAAATCTTTAAAATATATATATATATATATATATATATATATATATATATATATATATATATAAAATCGAAATGACGGATTTAAAACGAGCGGAATGGCGAACGTCACGAAGCAAGAGAGATAGAAAAAGATTGAATGTCGAATATACAGCTTTAATATAAATCCTCGCCGGGGAGAAAAATATATAAACGCAATCTAACTTTTCCGGTAACGAGATTTCGAGAAGCAAATAGCTGTGAAATGTTATTTTGTATATAATGAAAAAAAAGTAATATGTATATTTAGCAAGAGAGAGAGAGAGAGAGAGAGAGAGAGAGAGAGAGAGAGAGAGAGAGAGAGAGAGAGAGAGAGAGACAGATAGAGAGAGAGGAAAGAAAAACTGATTTACCGGAGTCCTTGTCGGTTAAGGTAAAGGTGAAGGAGGTCGCCTCGCGCAGGGCCGTACGCTTCGGCCCTACGCTGCTACAGCCCTCTGGCTGGCAGAAATACACCATGTCCAGGGGCAGTGGAAAATCCTTGTGATCCTCCACGGGATACCTTCGGAGCAGCTCCGGGACCTGCGAAAACAATTTTTTTTTATTTTTCCTTTTAAATTATTTGCATATAAAAAATGTAGGCGAATAGTGTCGCGAAAAAATATGCACGATTTAAGTTAAATTCAATTTGTTATAAGAAATACGGAGTAGAGAGGGGGGAGGAGGGAGAAGCAAAGAGCGATATGAAACAGCGATAATGAAACTGTATGAATAAATGTCCAATTGCTAAAGCGCCCGTTTGCTCTCTGCGGCCTTGAACAAATAAAGTATTTCTATATGTTTTGAGAGGGAGAGAGACAGATATCGAAAGAGAGAGAGAGAGAGAGAGAGAGAGAGAGAGAGAGTCGTTTAATGGAGCACTTATATAGCTCTAAGTGGAATTGCAAACTGCTCTTATTTAACGCGTAAGCCGTTACGAAACGGTGTTTTCAGCGAGGGACACCCTTGTTTTGCGCCGCCAAGGCTCTCGACTCCCCAGGCTCCGGGAAATTGTTATAATTCAGCCCAATGACGCACAAAGTTTGTCGAACAATGGCTGTTCGCAGTATGATTTTTAAGGTAAAAAGTCTAAAAATAAAGCAGTCTCAGATCGCAATGAAAATAAGTTTAATACAAGTTTATTATTTTTTTAGATTTTATATTTTTCATTATATAAGGGATGTTTTGAATAAAACGTAAAAAACAGGCATTGTACAGTTTCTGATATATATATATATATATATATATATATATATATATATATACATATTTATATACCACATAAAAAATTTTACATAAAATACAAACAAAGCAAACAATATGCGAATTCTTATCTGTGTAACATATATAAAAGGTTTAGTAAGCTCTATATTAAATTGTACTTTTATAATAAAAGCAAATTAAGAACTGCGCGCAAAAATTGTATTGTTAATATTTGAAGTTAAAAAGTCCATGGAAATAATAAGAGCGAAATTAACGATAAAAATAAATATATATTATCTCAGAGTTTTCGACTAATTGATTCTTAATTTTAATTTATACTATATATATATATATATATATATATATATATATATATATATATATATACTAATAATATGTATTATAAAATAATATATACTATAAAATATACGAACATTATTGAATTAATAATAGTAATAATAATAACCAACAGAAGAAGAGGTAGAGGGAAACAAAAGGAAAAAAAATAGAAGAAGAAGAAACATAAAAAGCAGTTAATAAAACAATTTTAAGGAACGAAAAATATTATTGTTGGCGGTGATCGGTCTCAGTTAGTTGGAGTTTATATCGACCACCTGCTCCTCCGCACGAGCAAGGCAAATAAAATTAAGCGTCAAGCGATCCACGCACAGGGACTAACAGTGTAAAAAATAAATTTTCTCATATCGGTGCCTCAATTTCGATACGTCTACTGTACTTTTTATTCCAAGCAATGAAACAATGCATATTATGGGCAAAGCATAATGAAGCGAACTATGATTCTAAATCATAAAAAAACTACAGACAATATACCATAGAGAGGTATCATAATGTTTCTCCGCTTAATCAAGGGAAGGTAGAGACATTTCTTTATGTTTATGTAACAAGACATATTATGAGCATTCACCGAGCGGGGCTGTTCACATTTTCAAAGACGTGATATTTCTACTAAGACACAAATTACTAGTTAAAACTATGAGAATGTAGGCATTAAAAATTATTATTTCCTGAATAATCAGTTTGGCAAGCTTTCACGCACTGATTAAATTAATCAACATTGCTTTCAGCAGCGAGCGAACTAATTATTTGGTATTGCTTAAACAGTTGAAAAAAAAAGAAAAAAAAAACAAGCGCGACGTACGCGAAAGTTAGCCAACGTGATGAAATTTTCTGAAATACATTAAACATTAAAGCTGCGATGATCAAACAGCTATTTTAATTTGCGAGGATCAACTTTGTATCGAATAAATCATATCCCCCACTGACATCCGCTGGAGGAGGGAAAAAAAAAAATTTGCGTAAAAAGTTTAAACGAGGCACGGCAGAGCTCGCGCAGTCATTGGCTTAAGTAGTAACCGTCGATTCTGGTCAGGCGTCCATTTTCAATGGTCTCTCGAACATCAGCTGAATTTTTTTCCCATCCTTGGAACGACCTCTCGTATATTATAATTAAACGGAAAAAAAGGCACTTTCTGAACGATTCTGTCTCGACAACTTTGCGCTTTTCCATATTACGTAATTTACGATAAATATCGTAAATGAGCGTATTTTAACAATTTTATGATTTTTCAGTACGTATTCCGAAGTATCCTCAAATAGTTATCTGTAATTTTATTGGCTAAAATTGTTCAGAAGCGGAAATATATCGAGCGCACTATTATTATCTTTAATTAATCGAGAAAATCGATGGGCATAAGAGAGGAGAAAACGCTTGGAAAGCAATTTGTAGAGCATCGAAAAAAAAAACCAACTCTCCTTACGCTAAACGAACAATCACGAGTTCTACAAATATATCTTCTATATATATATATATATATGTGCGTGTGTGTGTGTGTGTGTGCATATTAAGAAAAATCACCTGTATCGGCTGCCTGGTGGGCGGCGGCGGCGGCCTCGCCCCGACGATGGCCAGGTAGTCGACCAGCCGGGGACAGAGGAACTTCCTCTGCACGTCCATGGCTCGAGCGCCGACGCCCGCGGCGCTCGTCTAGCGCGCGTCCTGCGGGGGACGCCCTCCGCCTCGGCGGCGGCGATGTGCGCTCGGCGGGCCTCGTTGGTCACCGTCGACGGGCCGGGGCGCGTCGGCGACGGCGGCACTGGCCACCGCCGTGGAGGACGTAGGATGGCGCTCCCGCTGCCGTGCCCGGGCCGGCGGCCGTTGCCGATGCGCAGCAGCTCACGAACGCCGCGCCGGCTCCGGCGTCATCGAGGCTCATAGCTGGCGCGGCGACGACGACGACGACGACGACGACGACGACATTGCGTACGTACGTATATACGCACGGCTGCGCCTGCGCAGAAGAGACGAAGAGCTTACATATGATATGTTTGTATGTACGTATGTATGTATATATAGTTATATGAGAGAGAGGGGGCTCTCGAAGCCCATAAGGCGCAGGCGCTACACAGACGCGTAGATATGTGTATGTGTATATATATACAGGTATGTATCTATGTATGTATATATGTACACTAGCCAGAGCCGGATACCTACAGGATCGAGATCCCTTTAAGATAATCAGTTGTATCCCTCTTGAAAAATAGATAAAAATAAAGAGGGAAAAAATAATAATATACAATTTTTATAAAATATTATATATATATATATTAAAAAATAACAGAGAAAAGGAATTTGTAATATAAATTGTAATAGAAATGTAATATAAGATTTTAACATCTATGTGAAAGTTGGTCATTTACCTCGTTAGACAATTTATCCTTAATCGAAATGAGAGAGACAAATCGAACAAGGTAAAAATTAACTCACAGAGTTGTACTGCACTATATTTTCGTCACCACAATTGTTATTATTTTGAATTTTCTGCAAATTTCTTAATTAAATCCGACGATTTCAATGAATCTTTTCCTATTTAGCATTGTCGCTAAAGCAAATAAACGTCTGACTAACATGACTGACCGGTATACATGAGCTTTATTATTTTTAAAACGAGCAACGGTCTTCATGCAGAATAGTTTCGCAATGAAATCTTAAAAAAAATAATCCATAGGATAGACAAATATTTGCACGAATATCAATTAGATGTGCTTCAACAATTCAATTTCAAATCTTTAAGTGAAATGAAGAATGGCTTTCATCAGTTCGTTTGCTTTCGTAATTTTAGTAGCGGAATTTATTCATCGAAAAGTCGAAAATCTAAATTTTATTGAAAAATCTCTATAAGACTCTGAACCCTAACTCTTATTTCGCTCATCGGTATACTGAAAAAGTGCGAAAGAAAACCAAATGACCCAGTCATACGAACTCCTGTATTTATTAATTATTGCCAAAACGATTTAATGCAGAATTCGTCAAATCTTATTCAAATTCTCAAGTTCCGTCTGTGCAGCATAAAGTTGTCCAACTATTCCCCGACATATATTCCCCGAGATATATATATATATATATATATATATATATATATATATATATCTTTTTAAGAATAATTCATCTGTCACTTGATAATACCTAAATCACTAGCAGACTCGTTCAGATCCGAAGTATAATCGTTACCCGATGCCCCCCCCCCCAACGCTATGAACGAAATTGTGCATCACTTAACGATGTATTTTTTTGCGTTTGCATATAAATCTGTACCAAAGAGGAGTGTTATTTGCTTATCTGTAACGGGGACACTGGTAAAAAAAAGACTTGAAGACTGAAGCAGACTATAGCTATAGAACTTGTGCACAGTTACTCATTACGAAACTTTTTTCATTGTTTAATTCTACTCTTGCTCGACTTCAAAAAAGAACTTCTTCACTTTTCTATCTTTTTTAGGATGTAAAATTTAGCTGTTCTTGATAAATTTACTACACATTATGAAATATTTAGTTAAATTTTCATCTAAAATTTTGTATTAATATCACTGGATTATGTTTTTAGTGTTTTGAAGTCTTGCAACTGCTCCCCATGTATCTCATTTGTCATGTCCCCACAAGTATCTCATTTCCACATTCACCTACGTACCACACACTCGAATCCAGTCAGATTTTCCTATTTTTTCTTCGTGTAGGAAAGTATTTCAAATTTTTTAATCAAAACTTTACCAAATAGCCTTAGGTCCGTGCTTTTAGTTGATAAATTTAAAAGAATTAAAATGAGGAAAAGGTTGATTCTGCTAACTTTAAATCTAGACTTTTAAATTTAGTTCCTTTATTTTTCGCCGAACGAAAACTGTGCGCTTTCTAGTATGAATTTTCTTATTGGATTTCTGGAAATTACGTTATTCGATTTTCTCTGGATCGCATAGTAGGTTTTATCTGACAGAATCTGAATTTGACTTTTTACGAGTAATACAAAGAACAACGGAAGAAATCCAAGCGAGGATATGACCAGGTTTACTTACTTGATCCTTACAAGAAGCAAGGGGAACACGAGGCAGATATCACCGAAAACTTTTCGCAAAAATTTCCACAAGATTATCGGACAAATCTTCCGCCTGTATTCTCAATGAGTCTACCGGAAAATATTTTTCTTGTACAACGCAAATTCATCACAATAGTTATATACGAACGCGGCAGCGCTCTGCGATAAGGGCCCTCGCGCACGAATCCCTATCCCGTAATGGACAGACCGAGATTTAGGATACGTAGCGGCGGGCGCTTCACAAAACAACGGCGCGGCTGGCCTATTTTGCTGGCGGTCGCGCGGGCGCGCGCACGGTTGCTGGCGGATGGAGGAGGGGGGGGGGAGACACGTTTTGACCTGGATTCGCGACTGAAATCTTTCTGGTTTTTGGAGTTAAGCCTACAGATTTTGTGCGGTCCTCAGCCGCTCGTAAAATCTAATTGTTACTATTTCTCGGGCGATCCCGACGGAGAACGGGCTTTATTTATGTATTATATGTAGATATATATATATATATATATATATATATATATATATATATATAGGGAATATACAGTAATTATCACGGAGAGTGTATAAAGCGAAGAAAAAAAGAACGAGTAAGACGTCGTGACGTACTGAGAGCTCGCTCGAAGTTAGCTGGCTGCATAGAGCTGGGAATCCAACCCCGAGGTCGAAATAAACTCATAACAAGCTATTACGTCGGACTATCGAGTGGTTCGGTATTATTTCTATTTTCACTATAAAAACAATAATAATTAATTCGATAAATTTAATATTTAGGTAGAAATTGCATCGATTATAAATTCTGCCCCATTTCTAAACTTGCAGTGAATATTTTTATTCTCGTATCCTCATCGCCCCGAGAAATCGTAAGAGAGATTTGCGATATCCTTGAAATATTATAATAATAGCTCGTTATTGAAAACGCGTGTGAAACCGTTCTTAAACGACAAATTGAAATAAATTAATGTTCAATGCTTGACCGAGTAACGCACTGAAGAGTAGAGAAAAAATGTTTTCTTGTTATGATCTGTCAGAAGCACTATTGTCTAAGCTCGCTTAAATGACGAGATTGTTTTCATGTCCAATAAACGCTGTTGCGTTATGTTTAAATTAATAAGGTAGACATGTAGATATATATTAATGTTCACAAATAGTATCTCCATTAGTTAATACAAAGCGAAATGATTGAAATAACTTATGTGAAAAATATAAGCATTTTTATACAAAGACTAAATTTAAGCGAGGTTTAAGCGAGTTTAAGGGTCAAACTTTCACGTTTTATCGAACTCGCTTATGACATCTAGAATTTCTCATCTCTTCGAGAATAATACGTAGGCGAAATATGCGCAGCTCAATGGTACGCGAACATTCGTCCAATGTCAATAAGATTTTACGTTACCCGAATCGCTCGAGGCTTCGATCGCGAGAGGGTCGGGCCGGGCTCTCGACGGGAAACCCCGCGTCCCCAAGCGTCCCTTACGCAATGCACGCTTTTTAACTGTCGCTTGAGCTAACCTCGACTACATTACTAATTATCTCGATTATGCAATTCGGAACAATACGATAAGTGCTCGTAAGCAAGCAAATGAGAGGGACTTCAATGACCAGCTTGCGAGATTGAGTGTGGAAAATGCCGTATTAAGCATCTTTTACGCATAATTCAGAATGAGGCGGACAGTCATTTTTCTGGGATCCGATCTGTACTTTTATCCTTAAATATAACTAGTTGACGAATTAAACTCGACATGTCTTAGAAGATATCGATGACGAGCCGCTTACAAAGCAAACTCGCGCTGCTCTTCTAAATAACTCTGATTTTTCCCATGCGACAGCGTTGTTGATTTTTTTAAAAAAGAAACAGGTAAATAAATAATAATAATAATAATAATATACCTTTTTAGTCGATAAGTGAAGGGGCTTTATTTTAAAAATTATTGGTTTTTACAAGAAACAAGATCATCGCCTACATCCAAATCTCTTTTTTTCGAAGATATCCCTTCCTAATGCATTTATAACGTTGCGCTATAAGATTTTGTTTTTATTATTGATTATAACTGAAAATACATGTCAGTCACATGTACTCGCATCTTCGGATGCGCCCTCTAACGATTTGCTGGTTCTTTTCATCGTCATCAGCAAAATCTCGCGATATAATTGAAAATGCCTCTGTAATGAAAAATTCCAAATTCACGTACAATGTTACTGGGAACTTCTGTCATTAGGGCACGCCCGAATTTCTGTCATGCCTGCGGTCGCTTTCGGGCGTAAATTTTTTAATTACTCGCCAAGGGACAGAATGAACAAAAAGGAAAAAATCCCGATAACGCAACTCGAGCAGCGCAGCTGCACGATATAAACGGCCAACGCGCAAAATACAATACAGATAGGTAGTTTTAAAAGCCCCGACTGAGGAGGGAGGGTGATAGATGCCGAAAAATCTGCATAGGTCGCCCTCCCCCCCCCCGGCAAATCCCTCGCCCCATTACCCTTCGATCTGCGAATTTTCATCGACGCAGCGCTGACCGCGACCCAATTCCTCGCGATGGTAATGCAATTATTATAGCTCGGGCAGTGTGTCACTCGGAGCAAATCCTCCATATATATATATATATATATATATATATATATATATATATATATATATATATATATATAGATGCGAAAGAAAGAAAAGTCAAAGATGGGATAGTCACGACGACGCCCACGAGATAAACGTCGTGGGAAATCAAATTCGTCCCTCACGCGTTCTTGCGAATATATATATATATATATATATATATATATATATCACATAAACGTTGCAAGGTTCAGGGTTCGATCTCGCCGCTTGGGACTGCATTTATGATGGAGGCGACCATCAGCACGCTTATACACGAGCACGACGCGTGGTTTCGGGATTCGTCTCCGTACGGCGTGAGCCCCCCCCCCCTGGGATCGATAACTTAAATTGTGTTAATGCAGATCAAAAAAATATATATATATTCATATATATATATATATATATATATATATATATATATATATATAGTTATTGAACGCGGTATACTTTGCAGGAATCCTTGTCGTGATATAATAAAGTCCTCATAATAAAATGCGTCATGCTTTATTCTCGAAGTAAAGCGATGTGAAAATGAAAGGATATTTTATATCTACACACGCACACATACACACACGTGCGAGCGCAAAATCTTTTATACACATAATCACTAGCTTTGAAGGAACTTTGTAAAGGTACGCGTATAAATGAGAAAAACTGTGTATATATGTAAGTCATTAAAAGGGTATTAAATAATATAAAAAAAAAATCGATGTAATATTCCATTTTACCTTGTTCCAGAGCAAAAGTTAGAGACGGGGAATCGCTTTCAATAGAACTAGGACGCGCTTTTTATACATAAGACTCCGCTTCCTATCAAACTAATACGTAGAACATTCCTTGAAGTTTTGGGTTTCAGAAGATCCCGAGCGCCCCAGGGAGATGAAGTATTCCGAAAATATCGATCGATGGTCGATATTAAATTTGCGAGTTTATAGGGATAAAAACTTTTATATCCTTATAAATATTGAAATCGCGATATACAAATGCTCGAATATCCGAGAGTCGTAATAAATTTTAAAATGGATTTCAAAATTAATTGGTAACACAAATTTATAAATTAAAAATTTATTCGACAATGAAAGTCGCTGATTTTATGCATTCGATTCGAGAGCGATATCTGTTTAAAAATATATTTTTAAGTAATAAAAGATGAAATGATATAGCAAGAATACGAACACTTAATGCATTTTTATGCAATTTAAAAATTTTCAAGAAAATACAGATTTTCAATAAATTTGGAAAAATATTGAATAAATAATTACGCAGATAATTTTTAATTATTATTCATACAATCATAAATAAAGTTTTGGTTTCTTCTATTAATTACATTATTAGAAAATTTCACGTATTTAAAATTACAAAAAATGATTACAAGAAGCAATGTATTCGTTTTTACAAAAGAAATTTAATGTATTATTATTTCGTTTGTGAGCCTCATATATCTATAATTCTGAATGAATTTATGTTGAAAAAAAAAAATACCTCCAATCGCAAAATGGAATTCAGTCATCAAGTTTAAATGCCCTTTTAAAATTTTATATATATAAATAATACACTATTCTGCCATTCGATTGCTTTAAAGCATCTGAAATAATAGGATCGGAAAATCGATCACATCTGACTCAATGCCGGATAAACTTTATTTCTTAATTCAACCTCCAATTCCATCGTATTGCGCGAAAGGGACGAAATTTCGTACATTTCCATTAATATTAATTCGCTTATCCTGCGTCGTCGATTCATTTTGAATTTATTAGACACTTTCTCGAAATTACAATCGATCTCGAATCACAGTGTCGACTAGCGCATAAAGAGAAATTAGCGTTTTGAACGAGCCCTCGTAGTTGATAAAAATGTGCTGTTGATTAGAAATAATTTCGCCCGTTCACGATGCCGATTTGAATTCGTACATCAAGCTCATTATCGCTATTTGTGAAATCTGTAATATCATATACTTTGAGCTGAAACACGTATTGAATGCAATAAATCTAAAAATCATGAACATAGATAAACTAATAAATCTCATTATATTTGTGTTTTTTAGACTGTGGTGTTAGTCGACGATTCGTCCTTATGGATATTTGAATAAGTCCCTTTCTCAATCGTTGGGTACGAGAAAATTGACATTATTTGAAACAAAATATAAAAATCTGGAAATGTTTACTGCAGAGAAATTATTAGGTAAATCTTAATACTGTTATTGAGACAGTTGTCGCTAAATAATAAGACTTATAGATAAGATAATTTTTTAAATATAATAAATAAGATAATTTTTCGAAATTATGAGAGATTCTAGATAATTCGTTTAGCTTTCAAACGACATTAAAAAAAACGACTCTTAAAAAAGTATGGATTCTCGGTTAAATATTCGAAATAATCGGTCGGAAAGGCAGTGAAAAAAATTTACCCTATAGCTCTATAGAACCTATTAAAGTTTTATTTAATAATTTAATAAAAAAAACTTAATATGGGGATGTATTTTGAAAAAAAATTATGGTTAGACTCAATAGGATCTCACAACTGCGTGCGATGCACTCGAATCACCTTATAAACTTCCATATTGTAGATCTTAAAGGATTTTCTCTTCATTCGATTCCCATTATTTTTCTATTTTTCCTGATGAATCATCATCCAGAATAATTATTCTTCTTTCTCTCTACGTAGGTGTATATAATAAATAAAGCCCACGTAACTACATAATCTCGAAACACGAACGATCTTCCGGGGAAGTCGTTGTCATTATTCTGCGAGGAGTCGCCTGTATGTATATCCACCCCCTCAACTCGTCGGCAGATACGACATTGCGCGTCATATACTCTATAGTCTTTTATTCTCTGTGTGTGTGTGTGTGTGTGTGTGTGTGTGTGTGTGTGTATCGCCAACAATTTCCATATAAAAATAAATAAAAAATAACTCTGTTAGCGCAAAAATAATGTAAAATATTCATTTTTCTTTTATTAAATTAAATGCATTGTATCAATGAGGAAGTAATAGATTATCAAATCACTATAGATTCCCCTGGTCAATAATTAGATCGTAGGCTGAAAAAGTCTTATCGTGCTTTTTAGTTTATTTAATAGGAAAAAAGTGAAAAATTCACCATTACTCTAGTAAAATGTATTCTAAACTGCAGCAATTGTTTAGATTGCTATAGTCATCGATCAAATTATCAAACTATAGTGTCATTTTTACATTTTTCTCCATCTGCCTTCGATGCTTATCCCTACAAATAAACGCATAAATGTTCCCGCATTGCTTATCGGAACAATTCGCCAGCGCATTTCTCTATTGCGACAAAACGCTCGTGGGCAGCAATAAGAAATTTCACGCGCGCCGCGATCGACCGATAATGAGCGCGTATGGCACAGTCACGCCGGAAAGTTATAGAATTCCGAGAAACGCGCCGTCCGCGTATAGGGCTCGCTAGATCCTTACGCCCCTCGCTCCGCCCGCGCCCGCCCCCCCCTCCCCACAGACCCAGGAAACTATCATCTCGAACGAGGCGGAAACGCGCGCGCGCGCGCGCTCGCGCCCACGCCCAAGGCGGCGCGTCGCTCTCCTCATTTCCGGCCGGGGGCGCTTGGAAAGGCTCGCGGCCGAAAAATCGATGAGGGGACCCCGCTCGCCGCGTCCTAAATTCCGAGTGTGCGGGTCGAAGCGCGGGAGGACCGGCGCGCGCGCACACACACACACACAGACACACGCGCGCGCATGTGTACAACGCGGGTAAAACAGCGCGCCCCGCGTTGTCTGCTATAAGGTCAAGGTATCGCGCGACCAGCTTCACTATCAACTCCTCCCCCGCCCCCCCCCAAGCCACCCCTATTCTACCACAATCTCCTCCGTCCTTCTCCGTACGACACGGTCGTATGCACGCTGCGCGGGGCGATCTGTTGGCCACGGGCCAGGATTTTCCTCGAGCCGGGCTATTTTCCGAAAGACTTGGCAACGCGTATCGTTATTATTATCGTTGTTGTTGTTGTTGTTGTTATTATTATCGCTCGACGGCATCGAGCGCGTATTGGCGAGCGCGACGAAGGTCGCGCGCTCAAAGACGCTGTGACAGATTGAGTATCGATTTTTTTTTTTGGGAAAGAACGACGCGTGCTTGATCCTCTGTTAGCATTTGTAATGGCGGAATGCGAATCGACGGCGGGGGGGGGGGTTGAATCCTTTCGGAAAAAATTTTAAATTAGGTAATTATGCAATGACAATTAATACTTTATTCACCGGCTTCTCTCGTGAGATTTTTCAAGCATTAAATTAAATTACGTATAATATGCACAAGCACTTGAAATTGTTAACTATTCTCTGCGCGGCAATGTTAAAAAATGCAATGTAGTTGATGAATTTTGCTTCCAGTATATTAACATGATGTTGGATGTCTTGCGCGTTAATTTAAAGCTACAGTTCCGTATAAATTATGTTTAATACATATAATTCATGTTTACCGTATAAATTACAATGTGTAAATTACGATGTATAAACTTTTTTATGAAGAAACGCATATTGAATAATTAAGAAAGCCTTAAATTATTTATATTATCGTTCATTTTAAGAAGCAAATATAAAGTTTTTTAAATTTTTAATCTAATGCAAATAATGAAAATTTAAGGTAAAATAATGTTTTTTTTTTTAATCTGCATGTGCTGGAAGCAAATTTCATAGAATCTGTATTAAAATGAATGGCTCGTTTTAACGGTGCGTACAGTCGTTAAATTTGAAATATTTCACTGGAGCCGTGTACATAACAATTTTTATCACGTTATAAATTATTTATTACAGTTTTTGAATCATTAAGCTAATTAATCAAAACAATGTTTTTTTTTATAAATATTTTATATATAGATACTTTTTCATTCAACATAAAAATTCTATTATTGCTTATACAATTTGACACCTCCCTTAAGGTCCTTTTTATGTGAAGTATTTCGAGGCCTTCGATTACACGCACGATTGAATATTTAAACATCTCTAATGTTACTAAAACGCTTCTTACGGAGTCCGATATAAAATTATCGCATCAATTACATGTAGAAAATGCCTTTGCGGCTCCGTACGATCTAAAAATAGAATGATCCAGCGAACTCTTGGCCTATAATACATTGTGGGATAAATTAACCACTCTCGATATTTCGACCGTGTGTACATAAATATATTGGTATATGTAAAATTGCTTTTTAAACGAACCAATAACACGCTCGAATCAATATTGAATGAAAACGACAAAAGACGGAGGAAAGAGCCCGCGCGCCCGATTAAATAGAGACTGATGGCCTACTTCTTGGCCGCGCGACCGATCGATCGCCACCGCTACCACTATTCCCTACCGCCCCCCCCTTCTCGTCCCCTTTACCGCGCTGCGTGTATCAAGCTCTCGCTGGAGCAAGCTAGCAAATAATCATCTCTCTGTCTCTCACTCTCTCTCTCTCTCTCTTTCTTGCTCAGCTCCGACGAAAATTCAATTTATCCCCGAGGAGCGGCAACGAGTAAATACGTGTGCGTTATACAGATACGGAGGAAGCGCAATAATCGGCGGTGGAGAGAGTGTATATGTGTGTGAGAAATGGAGAGAAATAGAGAGAGAGAGAGAGAGAGAGAGAGAGAGATACGAGCGACTGAATGAAAATTTTCATCCTGTACTCTCGATTCATGATATACATACATACATACATATATATATATATATATATATATATATATCAAATCGTATAGATTTGTTTCCCGAACTCCTTCGAACTACCTACGACCATATATATATATATATATATATATATATATATATATATATATATATATATATATTAGTCCGTCTTTTCGTACAATCGTAGCCCGCGCGCACAGGACCATTAAGTGGGAGGGAGGGAGCGACGACGACGACGACGGACGACACCGATCGATGCAGCATCGCGCCTCGATTCCCCTCGCATCCGGCTTATGTATTTGTATACGTGTGTGTGTATGTATTTATATGTGCGCGATTATACAGTTCTCGGCAAAAGACGACGACGAATCGTGCGATTCTTCCCCACCGCCCGATGGCGCGACTCGGTCTAGAGGAGCGGGGCGGAGGAGGGCAGAGGCGGCGTTGTCCAGGTTGTGCACACCCAAACGAAGTACCTTTATACTCATCGTGCTGTGGCCAAAATTTAACTTTTTAACGCGGCCCGCATCAAAGTGCCGGCAGGATGTATTGGACGATAACGTCGTAATTCGGCAAATTTACGCGTTTGGCAGTTATACTCGTATAAGTGGCAAGAAAGAGATTTGGGCATTTTTCTGGCGTCTGTTATCAACCTAGCGACAAGTAGCAGCAGGTCTATATAATAATAATAATAATAATAATAATAATAATAATAATAATAATAATAATAATAATAATAATAATAATAATAATAATAATAATAATAATAATAATAATAATAATAATAATAATAATAATAATAATAATAATAATAATAATAATAATAATAAGACTGCTTAACGTTCCTTATGATTTTTTGTTTATTATAATTAAATAAAAATAGAAGTTTCAGAAATCGCGGTAAAACTAAAAAAAGGAAATTTTAGTAACTGTCCACGGCAATTCTTAGATATTACTTCATTTCGGGTTTTCTCTTTAATTCGATTCGATCAAGTTCTTCGTTTCGATTTTCATTGAATCCTCGGATCATAATATGCATATTTTATTTTCAGAAGATGTCCTGGAATTTTCGATAACACATTATACAAATTGTGTTTTATCTCACAAATCATAAGGAAATTGGAAAATTTCATTGCCGACGATATTGAAGATATTCCGTACTTTTACAATACTTTCACCGTAGCAATGAATATAACAAAGTCGGTAAAATAGATGGATTACAGCAACTCAAACACTCGGGATTTCTTCACAGATTACGGCTTATAAAAATAGCCAGAAAATAAAATAAGTGAAAAATGTTTTAAAAAAGACAATGAAGGTGTCAAAGATCATTTTTATAATTTTTGATAAAAATTTGTAATCAATCATAATGTTCAAATGAAAGATTTTTTTCCCAGTTAAAACGATATTAATAACTTATTTACGAGCAGCAATGCTTTAGGACAGGTTAAATGATCTGGCCAGTAAATATTCACCAAGATCTGCTTTGATTCTAAACTAGCTTGAGAGGAAATAATTAATTAATTTATATATATATATATATATATATATATATATATATATATATATATATATGAGTTTAATCCACCCTCTGAAAAATATAAAATACCGCCCCTGCTAGGGGGAAGGGCACGTTTCCTAAAAGCTCTATAATTTACCCCCTCCCCCCATCCTTTTCATCCACCCTTGCTCCAAAAGCTGAGTACATACTACTGATACACGCGAATGGTAGCGTAATAATTATATTTATATAGTCCGGTTCTAATTATAGTCTATGCTCGAGTGGTTTTTTTTTATGCACTTATCATTAAATTGATAGAAATGCGTGTGCGGGCGCGTGTGTCTGTATGTGTAGGGTAAAAAGGGGTAGCTGAGATATATCACAGATAGTCCAAAAAGTTTGGAGCAAAAGACGTTTGAATAGATGTCATTCGTTAACTATATATAGTTTCTCTTATCTAACAGGCGCATCTGAAATATTTTTTTTTTGTATCCGATGCTTGGAAAATTGACATTTGGTTATGTATTTTTTTTCACTTTATACAGCAGACGTGTATAACAATATTTTAGAACTTCTTGAAAAATTACATTTTGCGATTTTACGTTTGGTTTTTATTTGCGTTGCATCGCGAAAGCGTAAATTTTTTTCCCGTATATCCTTCACAAAATTTGATTTGGTTGTGTGCAATTCTCACATCGTTCGATGTTACGTATTTTTTTTTTATTCCGTTCCATACAAATATAATGATTTTATTATGCTATTTTGGGGAAATTAGTATATATATATATAGTAGATGTATTTCATAAATTCACAAAATTTAGATAATCGAAGTTTACCACCGACATATACAATTAATAGAAAATTCTTTTCTTCACTTTGTTATATTTTAACTCTGGCTGCTTTTTCAGAAGTCTAAAAAAAAAGCAAAACAGCTGGAGATTATTAAAAAAAAACAAAAACAAAAAAATATCAACAAATCGCTGTAAAACTAAAACGAAAAGCTGAGAAAAATACGACAGCAACGGCGACAATGACAACAGCGGCAAAAAATAAAAAAACCGTGCAACCTCGCTCTCTATGCAAAGTGGCCAGTATCATGAACAATTCATTATACATATTACACCTTCGCTGCACGCGTACAGCTACAACGCGGTAAAGCGGTGCGCGCGCGCGCGCGATTTCGCGAATAGCGGCGCGGCTGAGAACGCAGTCGGTGTGAGCTATCGCGCCACCCTCCCCTCCCCCCTACGCCGAGTAGTAAGTCGAGTGGGCGGGAGGGGGGAGGAAGCGATAAAAGGAACGGAACAATGTATCTAAGACGAGGGTATTTCTGTACGTATGTGCGGACTTGCTTTGATGTAAAGACTTGATATGTATATATATATATATATATATATATATATATATATATATATATATACCCAGCACCGCCAAAAAGCTCGGAATCAATCGATATTATACATCGCTTTAGAGCGCACCAGCACGCGAGCTAACAAAAATCCATACTAGCACACAAGGTTCATTTCCTCTCTCTCTCTCTCTCTCTCTCTCTCTCTCTCTCTCTCTCTCTCTCTCTCTCTCTCTCTCTCTCTCTCTCTCTCTCTCTATCTATCTATCTATCTTTCCATACATACACATACACACACCATCCGTAGTAAAAGTCTAAATTAGCAACAATACGCGCAGTTATAATCGCGTCACTGACGCGTATCCGATGTAGGGGATACAAAAAAAAAAACATCCTCTAGACACTCGTAAAGCCCGCGCCAAGGCCGGGCAGATATAAATATATAAGGAGAAGCTGGAGTACAAGGTGCCAACAAAGGACGCCGTGGTGTCTTACCTGTCCCCAGTGAAGAAGTCTAAAACTCGCCGATCGACTCCATGGCACTGCCTCGTCCTCCTGGACTATCCGCCCTCTCTCTCTCTCTCTCTCTCTCTTTCCCTCTAGGTCTCAGCTCCGCGCAGCACAGAGCCCCCTTACGCGCGATTTTCCTGTCGTTCGCGAGGACGACGACGACGACGCGCACGGCTGGCCGCAGTTACAATGTTTAAATATATATATACATATATATATATATAAATCTATCTATATGTCTATGTGGCTGACACGCGCACTGGAGTTATACTACTGACACTGGCGGCCGCATACACTCCGCGCCCGTATATAATACGCAGAGGAGAAAAGGCAAGAGAGATAGAGAGATGGAGAGAGAAAGAGAGAGCGGCGCTTTTCCCGTACTATATACGTATATAAGTATATAGGTATGGTATAAGTGGAGTGCGGAGGGGCGCTCGATGCCGGCGCCTGCGCCGATGATCGCGGGTGGCCGTCCCTGCCCCCTCCCCGCCCTCTCTCTTCCACCCTCGGGCCTTCTCATTCATTTGTGTCTGGGTGTACGTACGTACGGGTGGGTTGGAGTGCGCGCGCACTCGGTAATTCCTTTCCTCGTCGCGCTTATCGCATTCGAGAGAGTGAGAGACGACGGACTACCTTCCTTTTACGCATATGCATATATTTAACACTGCTAATATTTACTTATATGCGTATATATAATATGCGATTCCCCTAGGACGCACTTGTGGCTTTTCGCACTTTCTTCTGACGTAACTACTGTCTCTTAAGCGAGCTGGTGTGCGTGCGTGCGTGCGTGCGTACGCGTGTCTCATTGTCATTAAAAAAATCAAGGACTGCTTGTTTTGTTTTTTTACATATGCCTCGTTTCTTTTTCTATGCTTATATATGTCATTGCATTGATCAGGCATTTTGTAAACATTGCAATTTCTGTTAATGATTTGCTGAAAAAAATTTATAATTTTAAATTAATAAGTCATAAATTGGTAGAAATATTCTTTTCGCGTCGTCCTATTATTTCACAGCGAATGCGTATGATTACTTTCACATTTAGTGTACGTGTATATATATAATCTACATTCATTCATCCATACCGTAAAGCATATAAAAACAGAAATGGCATAACCAAGGGCTGCGAAAATATTTGTTCCGACTGAAATATAAAATTTCATATTTATCGAACTAAGAGATCGTATGCGTTAAATGTACGCGAACTGGCGCGTTTGCAAAAGTTCCGCCCCGACAACACGACGGAGCGCATCCCAAAATATTTGCTCGAGCGGACGACCGATGCAAATTTCCCATAATGATTCCACGTCGAATGTACCGACGCGTTTCGGATTTTTGCGCAAAACACAGACGGTCAAACATTTCATCGTTTTACGCCGAAAACTAAGATATATATATATATATATATATATATATATATATATATATATATATATATCAATTATTAGACGTAGAATTAGACGTAGATATGTATCTCAGTTACGTCGGTCGGACTCGTTAAGTGGAGCTCAAAGGATTCTCATTTGGACCAATCAATAGTATTTGTTCGTTTTTCGCCGCCGAGCATACGTAGAAGCTCAGGTGAAAAAACGTGATGTACGCTTCGTCTCGTGGAAGCAATTTTAATATACTTTTCCCCCGTCGATCCCGAATTGCGCGAATTTTCGCCCGTCTCTATATGAGTGCGTGGGTGTGTTAATGCACATATTCGCCTGTATTTTCGCATTCCCATTTGATCGAAATTTTAATAGAAATTCTGGCGAAATAATCGCGCTCGCTGCGCCAAAATTTACCTGTACGGGTCGATCTGTAAAAGGAAAAAAAAACATTCACGATTATCGAGCATAATTAATATACTTTCTCGACTGAAGGAACGACTTCGTTCAACGCAAAGTTTGCTCACTTCTTACATTATCCGTAGACGAATATTTTCGTACGGTGAATACTTCCTTGCTATATAATTCGCGAAAATATTTGCTCGATAATGGAAAATATTTTATCTGCATTACCCTGGCGCGCGAAAGCGGCGGAGCCCTTTATTCGAGGAAAGGAAAATAGAGAAAATCCGCCGCGAATTTCCTTATTGGAATTCAGTGAAAGAATCCAACACGTTCTCTTTAGGTAATCAATGATTAATAGCTGGGCGGAATCTTGTTCAAACACAGAATTTCGCGCAAATTTCCGATACTTGTTCCCTAAAATTCTGAATCCGAGTCTAGATCATTTTGAGGAAAACAATCTTATCTATATAAAAAAAAAAAACAATTCTAATTTTTTACAATTATAAAATGTCATTGGACATATCGACCAGTTACATCAAATCCCGAAAAAATGTTATAATTTCTAATTTTTTTTTTTTTAAGTGTCTGGTAATTTATAATTGTGTATTTCAATATATATATATATAGTATTGAATAAGAATTTTATGTTATATTCAATAAAGTTAATTGACTCAGTAACAAGTGATATATTTGTCGTAGGAAAGTTTCATCTACTGCTCCATGTGAATTAAATTTTTATCAATCTACTCCTCAATTATCTTAGTAAAAATTTAAACGTTATTCTATTTTTTCCTTCCCCGCATGATTCCCAAAGTTTTCCATGTTTTTTGCCGTTTCAACATATATTGCCAAAATTCAATGACTGAAGAGTTCCGTGGACAAAAAATAATTCTGCTCTATTTTAACTTACATATATTTTATAATATATTTGATATATTTACACATATTTATGCATCATACGTACACATTTTCATGCAAGGCTCGATAGAAAAAAAAATAGTATAATATGCACGAAAATTTCTCACTTGCAGCTTTTTCCTCGTGCGTAATTTATATATTATATATTTAGATTATAGCTTCTCTCGCTGCAGATGCATATATATATATATATATATATATATATATATATATATATATATATACATATATATAAGTCGTTTGTCGAACCAAGCGTTCGCAAAAGAAAGCTCGCTTCCTTCATTGCCATTCGGGGAATGCGCATAATAAATTCATCCCCCCCCCCTGAAAATTGAACGGGCGGAGGTGAGCCGAGGGTTTTGTCGGGTCTCGGTGGCAAGGACTCCCGCGCATCGTATAATGCCACCGCGGACTGTCGGCTCCCGCGACCCCGAGCGCCGCTCCAAGCTCGCATTCCGAGCATTCTCCCGTCCCATTGCCCAAGCGCGGATTTTCTCGTATCGCACGGGCGTATATACGCGCGCATTCCAACGCGGTTCAGCTTCCGCTGTTTTTCACTTTCGCGCTCCGCCTTACGCGGAAGTGCAAAATTTTTCGTCTTCACGAGCAGGTCGGATCAGCGACTAAGATTTGATGTTGGACCGTATATCGATCTGCAAATGATACTATGATTAAACACGCGCGCGCGCACACCCACACACGCACACACACACACACACACGCATATTAACAATAATAATAATAATCATAATAGTAATATGATAATAACGACAATATAGAACTAAAAATCAAAAACTTTACTTACCATTCAATATACTCATAATTTCATTTTATAAAATATAAAATCTGTAATCGGGGAACTATTGATGAAAACTTTTTTGCGTGCAATAATAAAATTGCTGTTAAAAATAAGCCATAATTAAAATAGATTAAGAGAATTAAATGTAATTTTAATCAATTGTTATTGAATTAAATTGAATACAGATCGTTATTGAAAGCGAGGCTATTATATAATATATATATATATATATATATATATATATATATATATATATAGGAAATCCCCATCTAATGGGGATAAATTGCATGGATTAGCCTATCGATATGCTGCTGATTCCTCTTACTATAACCAAAGAAATCACTTATTATTATTATTATTATTATTATTATTATTATTATTATTTGTTAAACTTAATTCTACCGTTAAAATATTAATATTTATTTACCACAAATATCAAGGAAATTCGCATTTTTTCAGAATGCAGCAACAGAATTTTAGTAATGTTTTTTTCAGCTTATTCAAGATTTAATTTTCATTTAACGTTATAATTTAATTACTCACTTATTCAATGATCCTATATTTAACTCGTAATTCATACACTGAAAATGAGTGATTATTCAGTTATTTCGATAAAACGTAAGGTTTTAGATTTGAACGTTCGAAAATCTTCCGTGCTTAAATCGTTTTCGATAATCCATGCAATCCACGTAGGAATTTCATAAAATAAAAAAAAAAATACAAGCCCACGCAGTTCGTTAATTTCAGCCAGCGAATGCAAATTTAACTTGTATTTGCTTCTTCGCGCAATCCAGTGAAATGTCGTACAAAAAAAAATAGAGCTCAATCCGTTAAATTAATAATTCGTTTGCCACATATTCTCACGAGTAAAGTATTTCTGTCATCGTGCATCGGGATATCGAATATTGCATTTCTCTAATACCATCGTCAGCGATTGGATCACCTGTTGCGTTTCAAAATTTCATTTTTTTTTTTGCACTTAAATAATAAACAAAAAACACACGCACACACATATACACGCAAAAATTTAAGGCACAAATTTAGCCTAGAGGCAAAAATTTTGAGAGCGATCCTACGAAAATGTACCGGCAGCTTCTTATTTACGAGTTACGTTGATCCGTATACATATAACGTGAACATAAGTGCTCGTGAAAATATGCTTGGGACGTCGTAACTTACCAATTCGTAGCCGAATAGCGATGAAGCTATGCATTTCCTGATAATTGGATGGAATTTTAATGGCTTAGTTGGTAAAAATATATTAATTTTTTATTTATTTAAGGGCTGGATATGCTATCGGAGAGAAACATTCAAACGCAAAATTCTTCAATTCTTTTCCTCTTTCGACGAGTCTCCCATAAACGGAGAATGAAATTTCTTAACTGTGACAGTTCGTATCTGAATTACCGTACAACTATATAAGTTATTGCAGTATATTTGACGTCTCCTCTAAAATTCCATTTAAGCACTTACCCCCGCCCCCCCGCCACCACTTTCGAGGCAATGTCAGCTGTTCAATAAATTTTTCCCCCGTCGATCGTGAATTCTTGATTTCAATATTAATTTTTAGATTTTTGAACGATCGTTTAATCATCTGTTTCATAAATTTATAAAATAAAAAGTGTCCTCTCTTATTATAAATAACTAATTTTGTCGCCAATTTATTTCAAATAAAAAATAAAATAAAATACAGCGCGGTACTGTGTGTGTGTGTGTGTGTGTGTGGTGTGTGTGTGTGTGTGTGTGTGTGTGTGTGTGTGTGTGTGTGTGTGTGTGTGTGTGTGTGTGATATACAGTGTCTCGCATGAAAAGCAACGAAAGTTCAAAGTTCAAAGTTCGAAGAACTCCTTTTCCGACCTATTACAGTAAGGGCAATCGTCCCCCATCCCCCGGATCTGTAAAAACGAGGTGCGCTGCGGCTGCGGCATAATATATATATATATATATATATATCTATATATATATATATATATATATAAAGAAAGAAAGGGCTCCGATTCCCGCGAGAGGGACGAATGAGAAGAGGAAGAGACAGAAAAGGGAATGGGACGCGTGGAATGGGAAGTAACGCGGGTCAACCCCTTAAAATTCATTACATCATAAATTCGAAGAATGCTATCGTCGCGCTAGCGACGATACTTTTTTTCTCGATTTTACCCTCCCTCCTCACCCTATCTCTATCTCCCTACACACCCTGCTGGACAAGAAAGATTCGTTCGAACTATATATATATATATATATATATATATATATATATATATATATATATATGTATGTATGTATATAGACAATCTCGCGTACGTTCGAAATGCACCCCGCTCCCCTCCTGCACATATAAGAATCGTGAGTTGGTGCCGTAAATACGTTCGTTCGGGGGTTTACCCACCCGAGGCATATATATATATATATACACATACGCCTTTTCTTCGAACTTACCCGGAACATTTTCAGACGTGATTCCTCGGTCTCGGTAAAAAAAAAATAAGAAAGTTCTCACCGTTCTTTGCGAAGTTCACTTTTCAAGAGGATTATTACATGCAGCGCTCTGCCTCTTAAGAGGTAAAATTTTATTAATAATAAACTTTATTAATCGACCCCCGGTGATGGGGTCAATTCTTCCATAACAAAAGCTCTCAAGATGCGTCAAATGAGAAGGTAGTTTTTTTTTAATCAAATTAAAGACGCGAAAATTAATGAGACTGGCTCGAAACCAAATACGTACCGACAGTTACCCTAAGGGATGTGAAAAAGGGCCTTTAACATCGTAAATTATCAAAGGCCTTTCTCTTCGCGTCAACTGAAATTGGTTGATAAGAAGAAGTGGTTAATGACGATGAGAGAGCTTTTAAACGTATTCGATAATCGTAAGCATGATAGCCAAACTGAGCTGGTAAGATGTGCATTTCAAGTAGTATCTCAAGGGCGCTGCCTCGGCCTTTTGCCGTACTGCATGCTGTATGCACGAAAAATAGTACGTTATATAATTCCAAGAACTGTGCATAAATTTCACAATTTGCCGACGTTATTACACATATACTGCATAGATCCGTTGTAGTGGAATGGAATAGAAATTATGAAAAAAAAAACTTTTATCATTGCAATAATAAGCGAAAGAAATATCGAAAAAGCTTCAAAGACCGTAAGACTATGATCTTTCGCCTCTCGAAAACGGTACTCGTTCGTTGCATTTGGAGCAATACTTTGTCAGATATAAGACTTCAATAAAACCCAAAGAAAATGTTACATTCTTGAACATAATATGTGATTATCGACTAAGCTTCTGATATCGTGTGGCATAAAATCAGTTATTGTAAAGAATTTAAAGAATAGCACAAGACAATTTAGCAGTTTTAAATATTATTTATTTGTCGACGTTTCGACCATTTCAGAGATTTTTTACGATCCTTGTCAAGAAAAAATCAACAGGAATAATAAATTTCAATGATTTTGTTTTTATCATTTTGATGAATAATAATTACAAATTTTTTCATAATACACATATCAATGTCATGAGTCCTCCTATTTTTCATGGAAAATTAAATAATTTATTAATATGTATGCTTATTTGATATATTGATAAATTGCCTAGTGACATTCTTTAAACTCTTAACAATAGTATGATTAATACATTTCATTGGACTCATCATAAACTATCTATAACAGAAATTTTCAAAGACACTAAATATGATGCAATATTTCTGTACGCCACATAATGGGCTGCAAATACAGAAACATTCGTAACGCTGTACGAAAGCACTAGCCCCCCCTCCCCCGCCTCCAAAAAATATTATTTCATAATGTAAATTCCCCTGACGACTAATCTAGGAACGTTGATTTTGCTTACGCAAAATGAACGAAAAAATTTTGTATACGCTTCTTGCAGAGTGCCTATAAAAAAAGAATTTCTTTTTTTTCTTCATCGCATTTGCCTTTCAACGTGGAAAATCTATTTCATTGCATTATATTGCCTACTCTTAATGCAATATTTTTGAATAGACAAAAATATATTATCCGTTTCATCGCGTATTTTATAAGAATAGAAAACTCATGATACACGAGTTATCTTTTTTTTGTTTGTGTATACACAAACAAGTAATATTTATCAAACTCAATTATTTATATATATATTATAAACGAAATTTCGTCAAAGGCATTTGTTTGCGGTCATTAAATTAAGGTATTAGAACGAATTCCACTTTGCAACTTCTTTGCACAATAGAGTTTATTTGAAATCCCATTATAAAACGTACCAAAAGCGGCGCTGATTACATTTTAAAACGAACGAGCGGGGAGCGCGGGCACGAGGAATCCATAGTGCGCCGAGTATACGGCGTAAACGAGTTTTCGTAGTACGCCTCCTGTGTCCGTCCCAATTAATGTGTATTTTATATACGAAACGGTCCATATGCGCAGATATTCTATACTAATCGAAGTATATATAAACTAAAATAAATATCAAGAAATGAAAAACGATAAAAAAAATTGAATATAAATTGAACAAAACGATAAAATTAATATCAAACATATTAATATTTTGATTAAGAAGAAGAGCATGAACCTTACAGATAGGTTTCAGGCTTGAACGTGATAATCTACAATATACTCTCTGGAATGGCGTGTGTCAGTTTTTAGCCTGGATATCCAAGTCTCCAAAAAGTGGCAAAAGGATTCTTTAAAGTGACTATCTATAACCAATGACTTCTACACGCGGATGATCTATTAAATTTAAGAAAATAAACGAATACCTCGCATTTTGTCATACAAAATTACCTTCGTACTCTTTATTTTTAATTCAATACTGTCTATTAAACGGTGCTAGTGATTTTCTTGAAGATTTATACAACTGTATCAAACATTCAACCCTTTTTTACATTTTCACTATTTTATTCCCAATACTTGGGTATTCTATGGGTAAATTTTCAGAAATATAAATATAATTAATATTTATCATTAATTTAATTTTTCGAAATTTTTAAAATAATCTCATAAAGTTTCCTTAACAAATTCCATTAATTAATTTATATAAATTAATTCGAAATTCATTCGATTAATATATGTAAATAATGAAATTCGTTAAGGAGTAGTCTGATTTTCATCAGATATGCACACCCACACACACACACATAATATATAATTATTTTGAAAATCACACTGTTCCTGAAAGAAATGGCACATATTTAATTTTTATGGTCAACTACCTGGCATGCTCCGTGACATCGTAAAGATTGTTTGCATATTCTTGTAAAATATATCTGTATTTACTTCTTTATAACTTTTCTTAATCGAACGAGCTCGTTAAATTTTTTAACGAGCCATCGCAGATTAACGATTTTTCGTGCGAATAAAGGAGCGAATGGTTCAACGATAATATATAGGGGACGTTGAAAAAAATAAAAAGGCTAAGAAGTTGTGATTGTACATCAGTAGAGTGCGTCACATTCTTTATTATATAGGATCTTGTCAGTCGGTGTCGCCTCGAATTTCACTGCTTAGAATTTTTTAATGTGAAGTTTATTGTTCGGTTCTTATCCTTCGAGTGTCTCATATTATATATTACTGCTCCAATGATATAGATTTGATTTAAATTACTTCGAAAATTTCAATTCTAAAGTTCCCTATTTAAATACTATTACGTATATTTCGTTTTACTTTAATTGAATGGGCATTAAGTAGTTGCATTGTTAAAAAATAATAAAATGAAAAGGGATAAGAAATTGAATCAATTTAAAAAAAAAAAGTTGGATAATTTTCACAAAAGTTATTAACGATAATATTTAACATATTTCATTGCCAAGGTATGTTAAAAAATATTAATTAAAATTTTCGAATTAATCTAATCTTTGATTATTTTTATTGAATAAATTCTAACATTTCAAATACCTATTTTGCAATAGGTATATTAGTAAGTAAATCATTAATTTTAAATTAAATCGGTATTTATACATGAAGTCTTATCAATAGTAGAAATAAATTTGCTTCAAATACATGTAAAAATACAAGTTATCAATAGTATATATGTATGATACTTATTTCTATAACTTATTAAAATATTATCACTAACGAGTAATAAATTTAATTTATTTTCCAAGTAATTAAAAGCGAGCTGAAAATGAAAGCACAATTCGCCCACTTTAATCACACATTGAATTTTATTACTACTGCACGAATGAAGAAGACGCGCGTCAGACTCGTAAAAAGTTATTTAAAGTGAACGATCGTTTTCAAATAATCAGGTCGTTCATTTTTTTTTTTTTTTAAGATATCCTCAATAACGAATTTCCAGGTCGATTCACGCGCGAACCGATTGTACCGAGTACAATCTGTATGATGTGATACGTAACGAATTAAATAATCAATGCACAATTAATCATTGTAATTTTGCAAACATATTCGTCCGAACAGCTTGAGCTAAAGAGAAAAATTCTTTTTTCTCCAGAGATCAGTTTTTAGGACGTATATTTTTATTCAAAACCAAATGAAGAGAAACAGATTTTCTTTTCAATCAGCAATAGATGGCGTTTCGCCAATCTCTTCCAAAACAAACACAACAATAGGATGTAATTCAATATAAGGAAGGATATAATTTTTTTTTTATTTACTTTTATATATAATAAATATTTGCGTACGGAAAGAATCGTTTAAATATGATAAAAAAGAATTTTTATATGCTATTAATGTGGAGGATGGAATCCGCCATTAAACTGAAGATATTACGGTACGAACGTAAAAGCTGTCTAGCACAAAATTTAATTTCTCCAGAAACCGTTAAAGGACTATCCTATGCGATGTTTTTCTCAATAACTCTGATATAAAATTAGTTTACTAAATCAATTGTTTGCTATACTATTCAAGAGACTGTCGTGATTTCCACATAGCCTTTGTATTTTTCTCGACAATCCGAAGTTCCTTTTTATTAGAGATAGAGAATGCTCTTAGCTCCCCTTCCCCTACAAAGACCATTAGATGCTGGATCTGGAAACTATGATTATTGAAGTCCTATCGACTTTGAAAAAAGAAGGAATAGACTCGAACGAATAGTATATCGTTGATTATAAAACTGAAACTGATGTAAATATTGTTTAAAAAAAAAAATACGGGATAATTCTAATTATAGCTCACTTTTCGATTCCGATCGAGATCCCGTTCGTCTTTCATCGATCAAATATTCGGTATTCCTTTCCGAAGCGTGGATTAGAGGGCCCGTATCGAGATTGTGAACGGGCAAGAGCGAATGATAATTGAAAAGAGCGAGTAATGGATTTTTAAATTTGCCGGATAAAATTAATGACGATAGAACCGTGAGAAAATCGACATTTTTTTTTTTACTTTTAGCAATACGTCATAGCTTAATGGAACGAGAGAATTTGATTGCTTGTCTTTGACGCAGGGACTGACCTTACTTTCATTGTTGCACAGGTTTCCGTCTATATAAAGATTTTCATTCTATCCTTTACATTTTAAATTCCCATTTTTTTTTTTTTTTTGCCCTCAAGAGTAAAGAAGCGCAAGTTCGACTGTAAATTTCATTCGGTACTTTACTTAAGAATAGTACTCGGCTCAATAGTATAGCGAATTCAATAATACAAATATCGTCCTTGTAGTATCCATAAAAAAGCAAAAAAAACCTTTTAAATTTTGCAAAACGTATGGTTGAAGTACAAATGTAATATAGGTATATCGAATTTCAATGTCAATATCTTCTTCGAATTTATGAATTGGGACAATTTATTTCCAATCTAAGAAAGCTGCGTTCGAAAACAGAGCTCGAGTATTCAAATCTGCTTTTATTACCGAATTGAATAGTTTAATCAATTGCGCTTTGTTTATTCTATACATAAAAAAATCCATTTTGATTATTATTTTCTGCTACTATTAAATCATGGCTAATACGTAATACAATTTTGGAATTAATTTCGTATACTATCAATCATTGTCAAGACATTCGCGGAATGATACCTTGATGAAAAAAAAAATGAAATATATAAATTACATATAAAGCAATTGTTTAAAATCGTGTTATGGTTTCTTTTTTATTTTGTCTCTTTTTCTTTATCAATTTTGAACTTTATTATGCCTATACTATACACAGTAGCGTTAATAAAATATTATAGTGAAAGTTCTTCTGCCATTATATTTCTGTTATATCATAATCTTCAACATATCGAAGGTCTCCAATATACCCACGCATGTAACAGCAATATCCGCCGTCTCTTTCAAAAATGGTAAATTACAGATTTTCTTAATCAAAGTCTGCAAAAAAAAAAAAGCTCGCACAGTCCTTCTCAAGTTTCTCCTAAACTGGTCCATTAAATATATATATATATATATATATATATATATATATATATATATATATATCGTCATAGGTGATCTCAAAAGCGTGGAGTCTGCGCCCTGTGACGTATATCAACCACGTGCGGACAGTCGATGCGTGTATATACATATTCACCTTGTAGAGATGCTGATAACCTTGATAATGCGCTTGCCATATAAGTATATATATATATATATATATATATATATATATATATATATATATATGCGACTTTCGATATTTTAACGC
This sequence comes from Sycobia sp. Sy_11, assembly GCA_018907035.1. Taxonomy (NCBI): domain Eukaryota; kingdom Metazoa; phylum Arthropoda; class Insecta; order Hymenoptera; family Epichrysomallidae; genus Sycobia; species Sycobia sp. Sy_11. The sequence continues at coordinate 1,308,213 of JACCIC010000085.1, read as the reverse complement.
GGAGTTGAAGCGCGCATCACGTCGCGCCAGCGCTCTGGGAGCTTTAGCTCCGGCTCCATCATATGACGCGCGTGGCACAGCCACCCCGAGGATAGTATATATGCCCACACAAATCTTGCGTACGCACGGAGTATATATATATACTTCGGAGCAGAGTTCGAGGACATCTGTTGTGTGTGTGTGTGTATATATATTCCCAGCAAGCTTGCGTACGCACGGAATATGTATATATACTTCGGACCCGAGTTCGAGGACATCTTTTATGAATATATATATATATATATATATATATATATATATATATATATATATATATATAGTACGGATCAATAACTACCGCACAGATATCCGTCAACGTGTAAAGTGCCATTGCGTACGAGAATCGGGGCAGCGTGCCGCCCGACGGGAATACTCCCCCTCACAAGGATCTGTCACTTCGCGCACGTGCCCGTATTCTCAAATATATATATATATATATATATATATATATATATATATATATATACACATATGTATATGTATATATGTGTGTATATTACATTGAGGAGCTTACACTGATTATACGGAGATGATCGAGCTTTGGCCGCTGTCTTGTATATATACCGTATAATTTATACACTAACGAGAAGATCTTGATAGGGAAGCTTCGATTAATATATACTTATATATATAAATTGTATAAATTTAGTAGCAATTGTTCCTTTCTTTAAAATTAAGCAAATGAATAATTATTTCATTGAAGATGAATATTGCAATAACCTTTATTTTTCGACCGATTACAAGTGAAAATAGACTGTATTAATTAAAAAAAATAATTCTCCTAATTAGTACCTCTAATTTTCACGGACATGATCAATTTATTTAAAAATTTTTAAAAAATGCATTTCATCGTCTAAATCATAAATGTACTCCCGACGTGCTTTGTTTATAAAGGGCGAAATACATAAAAATTATGATTTAGTCATTTGCTATAATATTTCAACCTCTTTATAAGTGAGCCCTTATAGCAAAAATATGTAAATAAAAGAATTATTTTCATCGTCTTGAATTGATGGATTGGTGTATTTATAATGAACTAAAAATTTTTGTAGTGTATATAATATCATTTTTTATTCATTGCAGCTTTTCAACCATTCACTTAAAACTGACTCATATGTAAAAATTTAAAAAATATATTTTCACAGTTTGAAATATTTTTATAGTCTATTTATCATAATTCTTTCAGTATCAGTCTTGTACTTTCTGTTTTATTGGGATAGAAGTAAGTCACATTGTGAACAATAAAAATTAAATTAATATAATTTCTTCCGACAAAAGGCTTGTTTTAAAAGTAATTATACACATTCAATGAAAATTAGTCTTCAATTTAATGTAATTAACTATTAAATATATTAACTAAAACAAGTATATATATATATATATATATATATATATATATATCAAGTAATTATCATTAAATCTACTTTTTAGGTAAATTATCTGCAATTTCCTTAAATTTATTAAAAAAAGTAAATAAACTTTAAATCGATATGCAAGCTTAAACTTAATTATAGTTATTAAAAGTTATTGTATACTATGGCCAAGTATAAGAAATCAAGTATTAAAAGTATGGAAAATGGTGAAATACATATTTAATTATAAGAAAAGGAATCAAGTGACTGATCGATTATGAGACTCCCCTTGCCAGTATAAAATACAGAACATACTAAATCTAAAGAAAGAGTATTGCTCGAGTTTTTGTTATTGTTGTCGCCTTGTTTTATGAAATGTAAAAATCGCAAAAAAAGTAAATTATGAAAGAACATACTCTATCGTATAGAAATAAAAATAATTAGCTAATCTAAGCTTATATGTATTATACTTGTTAAAGTAGAAAAGAGTTTAAATAGTCAGGCATCCACGATATTCTTATTGTTATGCCGAAACTAATTTAATTAAACTCCTACATTTTTTAGTTCTCTATATTGAACTCACTGTTATATGTAAAATTTATGAATTATTGAATGATCATGCAAGATTTAATGAGATTTCAAGCGTATATAATATGATTTATTCAAGCATGGAACTGCGTTGATCTCACGTCGACTACTCGAAAAATAAGTAACTTACGAGTATTATTACTCGTATATAATTACTTCGTTGAAAATATGATTAGCTTTTTGAACCTTGATTAAAATAAACCAAGAATAGAGACTTATTATAGTTATATAGGTAATTAGTATAATTAGATCACGCGATAATGTAGTTTCAATTTTCAAACTGCTATAATTTTATAGCGACAGCATTTATAAGGTACACTCTGATTAAATCGGAAATATCAGCATCATTGTGTTAAATCCAGTTCCGAATCTAAATACCATTGTGTATTTTTCATTCGTGAATAATTCAGAATAATCGATTCTACCAAGGTCGATCAAAGTAATAGATATATAATAGATACTTATCGCGATAGTGCCTAAAAGCAGAAAACCATAATATCGTTTAGTTATTTCATATCATCCATCGCTGATATTATACAGATAATGAAATAAGGAGCTTAAATGCATGATATTCAAATCTGATTTTATTTGGCAAGTAACGCCAGAAAACGTATAAGATCACATCTTTATTATATAAATAGAAGGCGACGCCATGAGAAAAATGAGAAAGATTTCGCTACGTTTTGTTTGAAGACGCATTTTGATTTGATAAAAAAAAATAAGGAAGTTCGTTTCTAACTGAACAGACTGAAATAAAATTTAAACAATCTGCCAAGTATGTGATCCAGCATTTATATACAAGGAAAAAATTTTCTTTTCTGTCGAGGTTGAAGATACTTGCTAGAATACAAAATGAATTCTATAATTTGATATATTATGGTTTCCTATTGAATAGAGGACCACTGAAATTTTTATTTATATCGAAATTTTTATTTATATACATTTATTATATCTGAATGACGTTGACAGTAGATCGATGTTACTCATTCTCCATTCGACTTGTATTAATATAAGAATATGTATATTTATTCAATTCGTATATAAGATGTATATGGTGTAATAATTTTTATGTATTTGCTTAACTCGTATGTAAAATTTAAAAAATTAATGAGGTTTATAAAATAATGATATTAATAATAATTAATGAAATAATAATTTTGCAGTTTTCCTTCTTCATCTTTTTAATATAAAGTAGTATAAAAAAATTTAATATATATTAATTTTCATTAATACATAAATAAATTATTTTTTGTATTTCAATAATTTTCATTATAACATATAATATATTTTTCAGCAATTGATTAATAACAATATATTTATAAATAAAATAGTTCTTTACAAGCAAGTTTTTATGGATAATCTTCAATTATTACAGCGTCAATATACTGACACTATATCAACCATCAAATTTTATTATAAAGATCACAATCTTGATTTTATTTATTGTAATGTTGAATGTACATAAAAAACAATTATGTACATTAAAAATATGATTAAATGTACAAGTATACAAAAAATATAATAAATATAACAATTTTAAATACTTTGCGTAATAAAATAATTTATAGATCGTAATTTCATGTGTATTTATTAAAGGTAAAAAGTACGAATGTAACTATTACAACTCCTTCTTATTAATAGTTTAAAAAATAATTACTTACCATTGTTTTAAAATTAAAATAAAATTCCGCTAAACTCCGTAAAATAAATGCTACGTATTTTTGAAAAAAAAAACGGCTATTTAATCAACATGCAAAATATAATAAATAAATTTCACACAATCCATATTTATTGCTCGATTCAATAACCGATCCATGCACATGCTTGAACAATGCGGATAAAAATCAATCTCTGAGCATCATGCACTTGAGTTTTCACAAACTATACAAATATTTTTAAAATATCGATAAAATTTCAAACTACTTGACTTTGTTAACAACTTATAATTTGAATGAAGATTAATGTTAATTTTTACAATATAAAGTTAGAATAATATTCTGTGAACGTCGGATACTGATAAACGTTATCCGTTGTTATAATGTTTAAATTGAAAAGCAGATTTTTTAAAAAATTAAAATTTATTTTGCTAGTAGTATTGGACTGCTGTACGTTTTTTATATTACTATATATTAAACGGAACTGTTACAACATTTATTGGGAATACAAAGAAAGCATTATAAAATAATAAAATTATAATACAAACTGCAATTGAAAAATTAAAGAAATACGTTAGTTATGCGAATAATGGAGTTTATATTATACCTTGACGATAAATATATGACCTAATTACTGTGCAAGACCACCCAATTGTAACGGGAACTTCTCTATCTAGCATTTCGTTCACTAGTGCCCACCCCTTCATTTCACTATAAAGCATTTCGCATCAGATTATCAATATCATTGATCGACGTATAAAATTGAATTTAAATATGCAAGGTATATATATACTTCTGAAAATTAAAAAATAGAACTTCGATAATCGTAAACTTATAACACACAAAGTCATCTTTGTATATATTGTTTATAGATTTTATTATTCTCGTACACTCAGTTACTTCATCTTCATTAACGCCCTTACAATGCATACCTAATAGTAATTATTCTAATGTGAGCTTAATTTGTACTAAATATTATTGGTCGATCTAAGCGATACAAGAAAAAATGTTCGGTAAAAAAATTAATTTTTCCAAGTATTAAGCAATTAAAAATCCAATACAGGCATTTTTTACATAAAAATAATTGCAAAATAACTACAAACTACGTCTAGTAATTTTAACATTTATTCAAAAGATGTAAATTGAAAGTAAGACAATACTATTATATTCAAAAGTACTATCAAATGACGAGTGAAAGTTTATTTCTCTAATAAATACGAATATATTGAAAATATCACATCAACTGTATCAGACTATCTCCCTCACTTACATTCTTTCTTCTAATACAAAATAGATGTGTACAATTTCTTTTAATCATGAATATTGTAATATCTCTCGATTTCATTTTTTGCACGAATCACTTATAACACCGTTAACAATAATTTAATAAATATATATTTAACCTTACAAAATATGAATTAAATTATAGAATTATCATTGTACTTTATATATGAAATTAGAAAGCATATATGTAAATATTTGAGAGATCTATATTTTTCAACAAATATAAATATTGATATTATGAACAATATCCAGTAATAGTGAATCACTTATAATCTATATAAACATAACTGAATAGTATAACCTTTAACACTATCAGTTGTACATCTTTAAAAATATTCGCACAGTAATTTTTCGAAAAACTGTGTTTTATAATCTTTTTCATTAAGTTTTAAAAGTCTATTTACAATTTTTTATAGTTGTTTGTCAACAATATTACCAACTACGATGAAAAATTACTTTCATTTTGTAATAAAAATTTGATCTCGCAATAATTCTTAACCATCACCAATAACAATGAGTGGATTTTGTATAATAAAAGGCACTTTCTCTCTTTTGGATTCGTAACAAAATAATCATACACGCTTAGCTTTCTAAAAAGATTAATCATTTGTTTTCAATATTGATATCTCAATTCATTTTAATTAAAATCGTATGAAATTTATATTATATAAAAGAAATTTCAAATTGCAAATTCTTTAAACGTTTTCTTACTTTTTTACTTATAAGATAATTATTTTGTTCAAACGATCTTAGTAATGGTATCTTAATTTTATTAAAGTAATAAATATATTAATATTCTGTTAAAGTTACAGTTGTACTTTCTTACTTGTTCATTATTAATACGACTTATAATTTACTTACAATATTAAACGAATAATATTAAAGCTTGGAATAGTAAAAATAATTAAATTTTCATCAAAAACCAAAGATTTTAAATCACTTAAAATATGAATTATTTAAATATTTATATAAATATTTTAGATTTGAATTATTCTTTCATAAAAGTATTGTTACACAAAATTATATTTATCTTTTATTAAAATCTGGCAAAACGCTTTCCTAATGTAAAAAAGATGAATATAATAGAATATATTTAGAAAACATTAATTACAATTTTAAGATTTCTCTTTTCAATTTTATGAGAAAGATTTTATTTAAACAAATAAAGCTTATTCAATATAAAAATTTATCTATAGAATTTCTAAAAAAGTTTAATTACAGTAAAAAATGCAAAGAAACTTATCAATGATATTTATATATTTATTTGCTTTAAAAACTAATGAATTTGTTAGTTTAAAAATCTAATAGAAACATTGAACTAAATTTTTCTTTTATTATCTATCTTATCATTAAATTCAACGTAGTTAAAAAAAATTACGTGTAAGTTGAAATTAATTATTTTTACAGAAAATGTTGTCATGGTATATGTAAAGATTATTCAATAGGGCATTCTAACAAATCGTGAAACAAATCCCATCACTTAAGGAAATTTTATCATACTGTTTTATTAAATTTAAATACTCTAAGTGTAAACTATGCACGTTTAAATTTATACTACTTTATATTTATGCATCAAGAGTCCTAATCTTTTGTCATATATGCTTTTAAAAATTACCTAGTTCATTATTGCCATCTCTGTAGGAGATTCCTTCAAGATTTCTCGGTAAGTAAGCGATCTATTTCAGCTTTCTATCATTGAAATACGATCAATTGCAGCCTTTTTCAAACATATCAAAAATTACAATCTTATATTAAAAATACTTTTTATATATTTACAAGTTTGATGATTAAAATCTATTAATGCAAATAGTTTTATTTGCTTTTTTAAATAAATATGTTAAAGTGATTCTGTCGTTGTATTAGCAATGGATATCGTATAATAATTTACTAAACTCTTGATTAGTTTGTCTTGGATCGTACAAATATATTGAATATATTTTCAACTTATTAATAGGAATACGGTAATACTTCCGAGTAATCTTCTTCATCTAAATGTCATCAATTTCTTATAAAAGTATTTTCTATTCTTTGTATAATATTCTATTACGAGGTCTATCAATTAATTCTACTCCCTATTATTTACACACGTTTTCTTCCAAATTGATGTGTAACTGAAGAAGTCTTTTGCATTTTTCAGAATGCATGAAACACTACTTGCCGAATAATACTAAGAATATAACGAAAGCTTAAAATAATAAGTTAAGCATTTCAGCTTTCGAGCTAATTCATAAAAGTAACTTTATTATTTCATTTCAACAATTCACCGACTTTATATCCTCAAAACTTGAAAATTTAAAAATCCAAGAGATAATTAATATACGTAATGTGCAAAATATATACGTATAGGTTTCTTATTTAGGTAAGATATAGCTATATATATATATATATATATATATATATATATATATATATATATATATATACATTATATATATATATATATATATATATATATAAATAATAAGGACGTAGCCTTATATACTATCTACCGTAATCGCCGTGCACGGCGACGAGGATCGCTGCATTCGTTGTTGACTCTCGTGGTTGCGGCGGCTGCGGCTGCGACTGGCGCTGATAAATCGGAATCCCCGCCGATGCTGCGCGAGGCTCGTCGTTACATCAGAGATCGGGGAACGCGCTCGATTCGTGACGATCGTCGCTGCCGAAGTGGTGGTGGTCGCGAGGCTGTTGATGCGACAGATCCTCGTTTGTCGATGGCCCGCGCTCCTCCGGCATTTGCACTGCAAACAAAACTCTTCTCATGCACACACGGCTGTCTGTATGAAGCTTTTGTTCACAAGACCTTAGGCGGGATTCCTAATTTTTGGATCCTATACAGGGAAAGTGATTACAATGCCGTTCGATTTTTCTTTTCATATAAAAAATACGTCGATAGAATTACCAATTTGTCAATAAAAACATTTTCACGTTAGTTCACATTCCGTCACTCCGATTATTATATTTAAATATTTTTCGACTTGTGAAATTTTAAAAAATTAATGAAACACAAAAAAGATTCTTATACATTTTCTGGATGGATTTACTTAAGTGTTTGATATTGATTTGAAAAGATCTTATATTTGTAAAAATATTGTAATTCGACCTACTTGTTATATACCTCTAATTTGAACATTGTGTGTTGTATATAATCATAAATATAAAAATGTTACTCAAAGAGTATGAGCAAAATAAGCTTTTAATGTAGTATAATTAAGATAAATGTACTGCAAATATTTAGAAAAATACTTAAGTAATTAAGGTACTAGACCTATTATATTTACTTATCTAAATTGATTATTTATAACATAATTTAATATTTTTTATAGAACTCAATACAATATTTAAATTTAATTTTCAGATACGTTATGTATCAGATAGTGCAAAAGAAATAAAATATAAAAATCTAAATGTTATATACAGTTACTATATACTATGTTAGTACAAGTAATTTAATTACGTGTAAATTAATGTTTTCAACTACACAAGTATTTTTACATCCTTTCAACAATCTGCTTAAGAAGAAAAAAAACTGCTTTTTAAACCACTATTAGCCATAACTTGAATAATCATATTTTAAATTTCATTCGAACACTAAATATATGGTCGTGTTAAAGAAATTAGTTTGAAAGCAAAGCATTAGACTAAGCAAAAGTTGAATATACAAACCATTAAATAAATATCTCGTAACATGCACATTTACGAGCTCCAAAGAAAAGTTACACAAAAATCTTATCAGAGCATATCCATGCATCATAAATTTTTACGTACCTAAAGAACTGGTAGATTATGCATCCTATTAATAGGCATTTACTATGTACAGACATGTTGTTTTTATTTAATGAGCAGGGAGGGGATATTTATATGTAATTTTCGAAAGGAAATACTTCTTAAGTTGTTTATCATACAACATGCTTTATTGGAGCTCGTTACCACATCCGATCGCTCGATGTTTCATTATACAGTTTGTATACTATATTATCTTATAAAAATTTAAAAGATGCTTCGCACCTTTGATTCTAAATATAAACTTATTTAGTAACAATGTTACAGTGTCGTTTTTATTTCTTTTGTTTTTAAATTATCAATTTTATATCTACCTACGTGTGAAAGAGTTTTTGCGGACTTTCACCTCTTGTTTCTGTTTTCGAGTCATTCAATAAAAGGTGCTTTTTCGATCGATCGGTTTCGGAAATATTAGCTTCTTGCTTTTGAAATGTAAATTCGCCTTATAGAAAATTAGTATTTACAAGCTGTGAGATAAAATAGTGAAAGAGTAAAAGAGCGTATGATAGAAGAAATACTAAAGTACTGAACTTTAGTAAATTAGAAAATTGTGTTATTTTTTGGTTAAATTAAATAATAACATAATTATTATCGCTATTTTCAACAATTTTAGACCGTCACGTCTGTAAGAACTAGGCGCCAACAGTGTATTGTAATTCTACTGATATTCTACACGCTTTTCCTATTGAAAAAATCTTATTTTCACAAATATGTACACTTTATTTATTATTTTCCATTAAGAAAATATGAAGATGTCTTTTCGAGATCATCTTTATTTTATGAAAAAGAAAAAGCAAAAATAGCAATATTTACAAAATATTCAATTATGAAAAATAATTCGACTCTTTTACCTAAATAAGTTTACACAACTTTCTCTTTAAGACTTTAAAGGTACATAAAGAAGTTTATTGTACATTTCAACAATAAACTAAATATGATTGCTAATTTTTTCATGTAGATAAAAATAAGCAAGTCAATGGGAAATGTCAATGAGAAAACTTTTTGTTATAACATGGCTAATTTTTTAAAAGATATTTAGAAAATTTTCCTAAAATATTTCTGAAAAAAGAACATCAAGAAACATGGTCCAAAGCCTAAAAGCTTAGTTTACGAATTTGAGATTCAGTGGACTACAAATTTCTCTTCCAATCTATACTACAACCCGTAAGCATCGCGTAAAAAGTTTTGATTTTATTAAAAACGAAACAATGTTTCGTATTAATTTTCAAAGTCTCAACCCTCACCAATAATGCTCACTTATTTATTGCAAATAACAGTCTTATCTTAATTTAAAAAAATAATATTAATTTTTGATCGACTGGTACTATTTTAGTTATATTGATCATGCTGTAATAAAGCCAAACGAAAGAGATAGTTAAAGAGTAAGAGAGAAAAACAAAAATTTTGTTTTTGTGCTATTTGTGTGGAAAGTGAGCATGATCGATTACAACAATGAATGTACCATTATTCTGGATTTCAGGTTTATGTACACGTATTATACGATAATTAGCGTCACTTCCACAATTTCCATGTTTCTACTCATGTTAAGGATAGAGTAGTGCATTCATTATTACAATCGTTTCCTAGTGTTTTTTTGATAACCTTCTACTTTGAGATCTGGTAGTAATGGTAGTAGTACCATTTTTCTCAGCAATGGACTGCCCGACATTGCTGCGCTGGTTTTGATGTGCATGATGATAATGATCACTAGTTGTTATCCTAAAGAGTTGTATATTTAAGTGATCGCATATTTCCATGCAGACCTGTGAGCTGTACTGTAATAAGTCGAGAGTAGCCCAAATCTGCAACAAATTTTAATATTTAACAAACGTGTTACATGATTCAATTAATGTCATGAAACAAGATGCTTCTATGTTTAAGAATAATAACAATTTCTTCAATAAATACAAATGAATAACTTAATTATTAATCTTGATAAATAAAATATACCAATTTGTGTATTTTCTCTACTTAACAGTTATTCTAAAAAAATTTAGCATTCTATTCTTTCATTCTAAAAAAAATTAGTATTTATTCATAGAACTATCTAACAACCAATTATATTTTTGTACAAAAAAATTAGTTTACATTCGAACTTCTGTTATTTTATAGCGATTTGCACATGTATTCAAACGTGTTATTTTCAAGACTGTTGAATTGTACAAATCATAATAACTTAAGAGTTCATATATTTATCTCACTGAAATTATGTATGACTTTACTTATCATATTCATTTCACAATAAATCTAATAATTTAAAGTTATCAGCTAGAAAAATAGCTTTTTTATTGAAGTAATCAAAAAAGGATATAAAATAAAAATTTATTTTCAAGTGTTAACAAATTTACAATGTCTAATAATTAACTTTTTACGGATTTATTATAACTATAATTATATTATTAATCGAAAACTCTTTTTTAATGAAAACTCATTTTCTACAGGTCAATGCTAAAATTTCGGAAATTTATATATCTATATTCGTGGTTATTATTATCACTCTTCATATTAAAGTAGTTAAAAATAGGAAAAAAGATCCTTTTGGAGGGCTTCAATAAATTTCAATATATATCCGCTGCATTTACTGAAGACCTCCACAGAGTCCTTTTTATTATTTTTAACTATGTTTTAAAATAATCTAATTAATTCATTGGCTTTAAAATTACGGCACAAAGGAAATCGCGGTCAATTTTTGAAATTAGATCCTTAAATAATTTTCAATAACACCAGTATATTAAGTCTATAATACCCAATATTCATGTTTACAAAAAAAATTAAAAATCCGATTCGAAATTTTTAAAATTTTGTAAAATAATATAAAAAATAAAAACATAATATTTTGCTTATATTTTTCTGTTTCTTAAAGTAACTACAGATGAAAAATAGAAATTGACCCTATTTAATGGATCCAAACTTAATACGACAAACCATGTACTGGAGCCACCTTAAGTGGAGATCAAAGAAAGAAATCTAAGAAATACTATTCATTATCTAGCTGAATTTTCAAGTTCGATTTTTAACTTCAATTTTGAGGTAAGTAAAATTTTTTCCAATTCTGAATTGGAAAGTTCTTCTATATTCAAAATTTAATAATATAATTTATACGCAAATCTATAGTTTGAAACTCGTTTAAATTTTAGATTTTGTTGAAAAATGAAGTTTATTTTCATCGACATTGGCTTGGAAACTAAGCGTCGAACAAAAAATATTAATATATAATTTTCGATTATAATGTAATGTTTCACAAGGATTAAATCTTTCCTACAGTAAAAGATTCATATTTGTTGAATTTTTACCTCGTTCGACGTACCCTTCTCGCTTCGCTCAGGGATAAACTGTCTCACGAGGTAAATAATCAATTCACACAGTCGTATTAAAATGTACTACTTTCTTCTCTTTCAGTCCTCTAGAAATTCTTTTCAATTTTTTTTTTCATTAACAGACGGATTATATTACTAAAAAAGTTTGACTTTAATATTTTTAAATTTATATATTTTGCAACAACATATAAATATATTTTTTACGCCCGTACTTATCGAAGATAATGCGTTATTGAATTTTTCGACTAAAGTATTTAACATATCAAAATGAGGCAAAACCCCAATTAAACAACTGAATATTGATACTCCTAACTCATTTTTATAAAATTAACAAAATAATCGCCTTCGTAAGCAGTTGAATTCAAAATGAAAATAATCTTTAAGATACGGGTAAACTTGTTGCGGCCGATGACGTCAAAACTACACTGGAAATGAATCGACCCATAGAGATGGAAAAAAAACTCTTATGGAAAAATTCTTATTCATAGATTATCTACCGAATCTATATAAAAAATGTGCGAATAATTGAATGGATAAGTCAAAAACTAGCGCGATTCATTACTATTATTGGAAATTTCCAAATATCTGTGAAGTGTATCGAGATATATTGACTTGTAACACAAATTTTATAACGAAATGGTATTCCAACGTTATAATAGTCATAATACTTCTAATAAAACAGATCGACTTCTCTCTGGTGCACTAACGTCATCAAAGCGCGCAGAGATTCAAATTTAGGATTACATTCTACTTTTCACAAAAAAAATTATTATAACATAAATACGCATAATCAAAAAACTGGCACGTAATTTTTTTTGTTTTTCATCATAAACTATCTCTTGTTTAAAATTCATTTTGAGCATATTCGCAGATCTCCGATTCCAGGTTACTTATCGAGAAAAAACAATGCTTATTTTGTTTTTTGCGTTCGAAAAATGACGTGTTATGTAACCGCTATCGATTTGGCAATGAAAAACTTAAGTTTCTACTTTCGGAAATACTCAATGTACTCGTGAAAAATTCACTTACAGATCCAAAAGTACTTTTGATGTTTAGTTTCCAAAATAATGACGATTTAAAAAAAAAAAATAATTTTGGAATGTTAGGAACTAGAAGCTAGGGAAAAACACTGTTACCTTAAAATCGTTTAAGCATTCACAGTTTCAGTAGACTATTTGAAAATATTTATGTAAATAACGTATTATGGCGTGTAATATACTTACAAAGCACAGCCAAAGAACATAATATTCTTTAATGAAAAAGTTGAAGTACTGGTTGAGGAACAGCATAGTTGGTCCTATTAATGAGCTATCTAGATACTGCATTTCGTTTTTCGTCATGTGAGCGACCTATTTACATATAGGAGATATTAAATATATAGGATAAATTTCACATATTGGAGAAATTTCACGGAATGACAAAACTCAAACACTCACCACTAAGCGATTTGTGACTTTTGCGGCAACCATTCCAAATGAAAGTATGTACAGCGTTGGGTGGTTTTCGTAAACGTGCTCAGCACTCATCCTATAGATTATAAACGCCGGTACCACGACGAAGCTGAACGGTATAATTGGCGATAAGACTGATGTACCCTGAAAAACAGTGTACGATTTTAAAGCACTTTTAGCCAGGAAAACCTTACTTTTTTTTTTATTATACCAAATCACAGTTATTCAAATATTTTTGTAACACAGATTTAAAGTACCAATTTCAATTTAACCTTTTTAAGTATTTACCACAATGGTTAATCTCAACACTCGTGTACAATTTTAATTTGCTTTCGATCAAGAATAACATCAACATTTAATAAAAACACTATAACATCTTTGAACTTTGAAAACATAGACGTTACATAAAATATACAAAACGTAGTAAATTTCTATTATATCAACAATACATATAATGTTTTATTTCAAATTTACACAGATTAATAAATTTTAATAATTTCATCTAGAATAAAAAATGAATTATAAACAAAAATTTTACAAAAAATGTATAAAAAACATCTATAAAAACAAAACCAAAACTAATTAAGGCGTGCAATCATTCATGCTAACAACAAATAAAAAGCATGCATTTCATAAGAACAATTTTTGTGTATGAATTTTGAGCTTACAAACTGCACGATATTTAGATATGAGAGAAGTTTCATGTACATAAAAAACACATGTAAGCTCAGAAAGGGTAAAAATTGCAATAAAATAAAAAATAAAAAAAAGAAAGAACACATATGATCAAATAAGAAATAGACTGGATGATACGTGAAATGTATGTGCGATAATTTCGATTTAGGTCCTAAATTCGATAAATCAAATTAAAACTTAATTATAAAAGTTAAAAACGTAAAATTACGAATAACAGTTATACTGGGAAAAACATCTTAATTCCAATGAAACGTATAATATATTTAAAAGATCTCACTAATCCTTCTACAAAAGTATACGAATAAGGGATATATTATAAAAAATTCGAACAATATTTTCTTGATACAAGTAAATAACTTCTTCACTCGTTGAAATATATATCTTAGTGAAACATTTTAAAATACACTGTTCACATTGTATTGAAGAATTTTTTTGTCAGTATATATAAAATATCGACGAGAAAAAAAGCATGAAATTTCTCGTTCCCAATTAATTTGAAGTTACAATAAATAATCGGTGTTAAATTTGGTGGCAAAAAAGTTTTTTTTTTTTTTAGTGCAAAATAACAATGTAACATGCAAGAATATATATAATACGTTAAACGCGCGAGAAACGTTTTTGCTCGGAACCTTTTTTTTCCACGATTGTATATAAAATTTACGCGTGACAGCGGCCAGGGCCTAAATCGAGATATAAGGGTATAATAATGGTTAAAAAAAAAAAAAAAAATAATTAATAAAGATGCATTTTATACACATCGGTCCTACAATGATGGTACGTTGACTTACTGCAACGGTGGAGCCATTCTTTCCGACACCACCGGCAAGAATGACGGACATGCTGCTGAGCGCAAGCAATACAGCGATGCCCATTGAGCCCCACAACGGAAAGATCTTCACTTCTGTGCCAGTGTATGGCAACTATAAATTGTTGAAAAAAGCGAAATTTCTCTTTGTTAGTCCAAATGAATGGTGAAATGAGGTGTGGCGTTTGAGATTTTCATCTTTATATGCATGTGTTCTGTATATATATATATATAATATTCGCAAAAGATCGTCTGATAAATGGTCGGAGGATTTTCAATATATACACACTGTTCAAAAAGAAAAGTTTTAAACTGAATGCAGATTGATTTTGAAATAAGTATCATAAATATGCCCAAATTAAATTTCATATAACTTAAGTTCAATTTAAGATACGCATATATTCAATTTACATAATAAATTCTAAATTTAATATAAATAATGTACCGTAAATTAACGTTAATGCACTTGAAATATAATTTCACACACATATATATGATATTTATTTTACAACCTGTATTAAATTTACAATTTTCTATAGAGTGTAGCTTAAAAAGTGACGCAATTTTCAGCTGAAATGTTCCAGGCTAATGTTTTCGGACTTGGCACAAGGTATGTATCTAATGGGGCGCTTGAACTCGGGCTAAAGACGAGAAAATTATAATTTAAAATAGGAATTGTTATATTTGTATATTTTCAAGGTGGACATTACCATTAAACGTCATTGTTCCGAACCCAGAAAACTATCAGTGGAACATTTTAGTTAGAAATATCGTTTTTTGTACTTTTGTACTTTTAGAATACCATGAACATATATGTTGCATATCTAATATCGTAAAAAATAAAGAAATAATTCTTGCTAAATACTTCTATAATGTATTAAACTAAATAAGTCTTCTTATCCTTATTTAAAAAAAAAAAAGAAGCGTTGAGTTGAGTATTCTCGAGAAAAAAACCTTCCTTACACAAGGGTTCATAGATTATTTTCACTCAACTTTAGAAAATGAAAGGATTATAATATTGTTAATTCTAAAAACGTTTAACTCGATGCTCTTACGTAAGATATCAATGTATTATGTGTCCGTTAAATTAATCAAAAATCTATAACAATCTAAATCATGTGTATCGTGGATAAGCAAAAAAGTCTTCCGAATGTCCCGCTTAATAAATAATAATATATTTATTTTAATTATAAGAATATTTGTAGCAATAAATATTTCTCAAAGACTTTTGTAATATTTTTTTTCAACGAGTGTATAATTTGGATTTAATTGACCAATATTTAAAATCCTGTAGTATAATGATGCTATATTTTGATTTAATCAAATGATTTATTTCAAAAACAATAATGAGAAAAAAACTGAAAGTTTAATTAGCACATACTTGATGTGAATCATGCAATTAATTTAAAATTCACAGGAATCTTTTACCTTTCTTAGTAAAGGAAAGTTTGAGTGAACAATAAATAATAAAAATAGAGCAATTAGAAATTTATATTATGTTTAAAATTTTTCTTACAAAATCTAAAGGGGCGAAAAAGCTAAATATAATTTATATACGATTTTAACGTTAGTCGTTCAAGCAACTTATTATTTTTCGTGCTACGCATGTTAACAGTAATAAAGGTAATTTAATAATGTAACCACTAAGATTATGCATTTACTACATTACGTGGTCACATCTAAAACACATATACATTATATATGTATAATTTACATGTGTTTATATAACACATAACATTATATACCTTCATCTAAAAGAAGCTTATAAAACCTTGTAAATTATGATTAAACGTTTTGCATTTTTACATTCGAAGATGTCATTTATAAATTACGTTAATTATGGATAAATTTTTACTCTTATATCAACACAAACACGTCAAAAAGTGTATTTAAAAAACGATTTTATAATTCGATTGGAAGTCATTCCCCAGTAGCCATATAAATCTAATGATTTTTGTACTTAAAATTACTCTTTAAGCTATTTGACATTATATAATTACATTTATATTATGATGTAAATTTTCCTATTAAGCTATTCCTATCTAAAACATAAATTTGTAAAGAGATGAGTATCTTTTAACACGACTTAATATCTTTTTTAGAATTTTTGATAATATTTAATAAAAAAAAAATTCATTATGCTAAATGAAAAATAATCAATTATTATAATTAACAAATTTTAAATCCATACTATAGTTCTATATTCGTTAAAAACTACAAAAAAAAATCAATGATTTGTTTATGATTACATCTTAAGTGTTTATTGAATTTAGGGAAATTTACCTATTAAAAATACAAAAATAATTTATATTCTAATTTCGTACAATTACTTTAACACATTTGCTAATTAAAATTTAGTTATTTGATTTATTTTTAACTAATTATATATAAATTTCTTTCACAAGAAATAAGGAGAAAAAAATTTTATCATTATTTAACTCTTAATTATCTTCAGCTTTTTTAATAATTTAGCTCATTATTTTGAAGCGATCATAACTTAATTAAAAAATTGAAATCAAAGAAATGCTAAAACAATGCGCATTTATTTTTAATTAACCACATGAATCACTATAAACACATGTGACTGGAACTTTAATTATCGTCTGATCTATACCAAGATATTATTATATATTAAATGTTCGACAGTGGCTAATAGTTTTTTTAATTTGTCATAGTGCTTTTAAATTGGCACAAATGTTAAAATATTCAACCTTTATGGTATGCATTTCATGATCCTTAGTAGCTTAATAAATAATTAAATAAATTAAATAATTTTAAAAAATGTATACAACCATTTATATATAATCAACTCAACCCATAAAATATTTATCGAAATAAATAATTACCAGCTTTAAAAACTTTAAAAGCCAAAATTATCTTTTAAGGCAAGTGTAAAAGCTATCTACATATTAATTCAGCAATTTGAACAGATATGTTACAATCAAAATTTCCCTAAGATAAGTACAAAATATTATTTAAATATTAGTTAAATTATATGTAAGTATTTTTAACAATTAGAGAATATAACAAGTAAAGCATACAATAATATTTAAAATACATTAATATTTAATATTAAGTTTCAAAAATGTATATATTAATATAATGATATATGTTAAATAAATGGATTATTAAAACAATGATTAAAAATATTTATAATAAGTAGAGGTATTTAATCACATAAGATCAATGCTAAATTGAAGAGTTAAAATAGTTTAATTATTAAATTGCAATTAATATTTTATGAAGCCAAATAAATTTTTAAATAAATTGACATTAAGAAACATTAAACAAATACTTTAAATCTATTAAAAATTAAAACAAATTAAACAAACATATATTAAATTAATTTTTTAAATATAATTGTTAATTGATAAATTTAACGAAATGTTTATGAATAAAATCCTTTCAACAGCTATTTTATTTTTTAGTCTATTGCCTTCCACCAGTAGATTAATCATTACTTAAAAATTCAATTTTAGAGTAATTGGTTACAAAAAAATAATTTATGTATTAAAGCTTAAGAAAAATATAGTATAAATAAGTTTCATGCTTTCCTACCATGCTCATTTTTTAATTTGATTTTTTGGAGAAAATTTAAGTTCAGCTTTCAAATATCATATTATTCAGCTAAAATTAACTTGTTAATAATTTTATATATATCCTTTATATATGACTGATTTTGACTTTTTCACAAAGAAGTCAAATACAATAAACCAAAATACATTAAAGCTATTATGAAAATAAAACATGTTTAAAAGAAAAACGCAGTTTATTTAAAATAAACTCAAATAGAATAGCTTAAAATATGAAGATTTAGTAGAATGATTTAATGCTATTTTATAATGTTATTTACAGTGCAGAGATAGAAATAAGCGTTAAATAAATTAGTTTAAGCAAAAGCATAAAAAAATATTTTAGTAATTATTAATTGATTAGTTGAATTAGTATTTAAAAAATAATATTTTAAGTTAGTATAATAAATATTTTAGTTTGCTTACAATGATTGAAGTACCTAACTATAAAATTTTCATTTTCTATCACCGTACTCAAATGATATAAATGCTAATTTAAAACTTACTGCAATTGTTGAACCATTCTTTCCAACCCCACCAGATTCAAAGACTTTACAGAACTGAATGAACACATTAACGTAGCCTGTATAAAATATTACTGCTACGAGGTTAGCGATTGTACCGAAATTAAGCACTGGTATCTAAACAAATTTGATAAATCTTTCTAATTAGAGATGAATTAATTTACAAATATAGATTTCGAAATTTTAATAATTAATAACTGTAATCAATCAATGAAGAATGTTCAGTTTCAAATATCAGAAAAGATTTAGAGGAAAATATTATCAGAAGAAAAATATGTACACAAAATAATCCAAATTGATTTTATGATATAATAATAAATCATAATATTTTTAAGATATTCAAATCAAATCCGACCTTGAAATTCCACAAGTACATTAGGATTTTTACATCTTATAGGATATAAGTATTAAAATATATTCTAAATTAAAAGGTTAAAAGTTTTTGAATTAATTCAATTAGAATGATAAGAACAATAGTAATACGTCTTTTTAATTCATTTCCAATTGTTTAAAAAATACCGCTATTTAAAGTATTTAATAAAATAACCTTATGAATTTAAAAGAGATTTAATTATTCAGAATAAATATCTGAAATAAATTAACTTTCTAGAATCTTCCAATTAATAATTATAAACCTTCTAAGCCATATCTTTTTTAAACTTTTAGAATAATTATCTATATAACAATAATATTTTGTATTTATTCCAGTAACTTATAAACTGATTATTAGTGTAATATTATTATCGTAAACTTCTTTTGAAGGATAGAAGGAGTTCTTTCATTTTTATTGTATCAAAATACTGATTCTATTATTACTTAATTAGGCTCGTTCATTCTGTGACCGTATTCAAATTGAAGGACTGCACGAGGGGCTGCTGATTAAAGTATAAAATATTGTCTTTCCTTTCATTTTAGTTTTTCGTATTTTGGTAGAAATGTAAATATTAGATCATTTGTAACTTTATTTTACAATTAATATTAAATTTTATTTTAGTAGGTTGTTAAAAGAAAAGACAATTATTTAGTTAAATATTTTAAAATAAAGTAGTCAATGTTCTAAAAGAATTCTTTAAGCCTCAAAGTTATTAAGTGATAGAAATAGAATATTAACCAGTAAAACTACTAAGATCATGAAAAAGCAAAGTTAAACATAAAAATTGTTATTTTTCTTGATTTTTTCAATGAAAATATTTTGAAATCATGCAACTCATTTTAATAACTTATTTCATTAATGATTGCTGATTGTAATACTTTAAATAATGTTGATAAATATAAACTATGTAATTTAAAATGATTTCCAGTGTGAGTAGAATAGTATTTAATATTAACGCAATTACTTTTTAATTCTAATCATGGTATATTTATTTGTAGCTGTATTAAGATGATATAATGTGATGAAGTTAAAATGTGTAAAGAATAATGATTTGGACTATATACACAATCACTGAAAAACTGAAGATTGTTTTCTAGGAGATCAAGCTAATAAAGGAACTGAATAACAGTTGTATAAACAAAGAAAGATGCCATTTGAAGATTAGTAAAGAAGATGCAGCATGTCAGTAATTAATGTCAGCGTTGCTCCTCATGCCATGCCAGATCCTGATTACATATTCTTTTTTATAAACGTTATATCTTCAACCAAAAGTCTAGCTATCCAACTTACAGCCACAGTCGAACCATTCTTGCCCACTCCTCCGGTGAAAATCACCGAAAAGATGGGATATAAGTTTGCCAATGCACAGATCACTGTCATAACTCCTATTAAATACTTAAACTGAAAACCCTCTAAAAATGGTATCTGCAAGAAACGGACTTGTTAGCCTTTAATGGACATTAGATCTTCTGATAATTCAACTTTGGTAAATATATGTAATTTTGTCAATACACTTTAAAAATTGTTAAATTATCCCTTTCATTCCATCAATAAGGAAATGTAGAAAAATTGCTAGAACATACATTACAAATTAAATTCAACTTTACTTATTAATAGGCTACTTACGTATGTAATATTTAAACTGTATTTAAAACTATACATAAATTAAAATAGCAATTAAAATTATCCTTTTTGTAATTGTCTATGCTTGCAAGGGAAAAGAAGTAGGAGAATTGAAATATAAAGTAGATTATCTGAATTATATAATTATTTTTTCAATAATAAATCTATTGTCCATTTAATGCTGCGTATTTTAATTCTCTTTTAGCTTAATAATTTTATATGAATATTAATAATTAAAAAAGCTACAAAGATAATTAAGCTACAACTTAAAAAAATTTCTAAGAGAACTAAGAGAAAAATAAATTTTTATATTGATTGCTTAATTTTATGAATCATTTCAATGATTAGTATGAGTTTTAAAAAATATAAATAAAATAAAATAAATAACTAAAAAGTGTACAACCTCCTTCATCCAAATTCCAGGTCCAAAAATGGCAGAAATGAGATGAATAGTTATTATTGTAAGTTGAGCTTCTGTTACATCCACTTTTCCAAACCTCAAAGATCCTATAATTTAAAAGAAAATAAATTGTTGATATACATAATTGAATACATAAATATTTAATATATGAGTTTACCTGATACATAAGTTTGCCAATGAGCACAATAAAAAAGAGTCATAGCACAGAAGCACTGGAAAAACATCCATGTTGGATAGTAACCTAACTGTACTGCTATACATGCTGATAAGGCAACAAATACTGAAAAAAAATGTTCAAAAATAATTTAGTAAACTTAAAAATAATTTTGTTTAAAGCAATCTTTCCTCTCATTTCTATTTTTTTTATAGAGATCTTTTTTTCTAAATGTATAAAAATAATAATTATAATATGGATTCTAATGAAGTATTAAATTTATTTGTTAATGGAAATATTTCTATATATTGAGAAACTCAAAAATCATTAATAAACATTAATGCACTAAAATTTTTTTATATTTTTATATAGTAAATAGGTTAAAATGAAGCTGGAACAGTATTAATACTATTATGAAAGATTGTAATTTAAATGAAAGACATGTTATATTTCTAATTAAGAATTATAATTCTATAAATCAATTTTAAATTATCATTATGACCACTGTGATTATAATATCGGAATTCTAATTCTAAGGACATTGAAACCTGTGTATGTTATTAATAAATAAATAAATAAATAAATAAAGTCATACTCGATAATTTAATAATTAGGTAATATGGTATTATGAGCTTGATATACAAAAAATCTTATATATGCTCCAATTAATATTTTAATATAAACTATAAAGCATCAAAGTTAAATATTTTTAAGTAAAAAAGTTTTAACTGTCTTAAAATGATAATACAAACAGCTCAATAGATAAAAAATAAAAATACTTTTGGACTTTACAGTTAATTTATAATTAAATTTTTGACAATCATTTAAATTATTATATTGTTTAACTATAATTAAATTTGACACTTATTAAAATTTAAATATGAATTATACCTGTTGAAATAGAATCGCAGCCATGATCAAAAAGTTCACCTAATGGTGTTGAGCTTCCTGTTCTCCTTGCCTGTTTCCCATCAATGGCATCTAAACTTTGATAAATGAAGAGACCACCGGCACACAAGAAACATGCCCATCTTGGAGGCTAATGATAAAATTTACTGTTATTTATAATATTATAATTGCATAGTATTATATATAATAAAGATGTTATTTTAAAGGACTCCTTTTTCATTTCTGTACATGTGTGTGTATGCACGCAATTGTTTATTTATTTTTATAGATCAAATATTTTATTAATACTTTATTTAAAAACTTTAAAAGAATATTATTAATTACTTTACTACTCTTATAAATAAAAAAATTATTTACCACAATTAATTATACACACTAAATGAATAAATGCTTGAAATAATAAGAAACAAATTACTAATAACTCAATAATAAATTATAAACTATTTTAATTTATAGGTAGGTGAGAATTTTCAAGGTAATACAAAATTTATTTGTCAAAGAATGATGACTCAAGAATATTAGATAAAAAAAGGAAAAACATGCTTAAACTGATATAATAGAGGTTTCCTGAAATATAACTAGCACATGATATTTTAAAACAAAAACATTTTTACATTGAATGAAAAATAATTTTCTGTTAAAATACTTTTATTTCAAATAATTAAACCTATATTTATAAAAAAAACAATAATAATGCTTACAGCAATATTATTTACAAATAATTAGATGTTATTATAAATACTAATAGTTTAAATGCTTTGACTTATTCATTGCTATATTGAATACAGCCAAAAATTGTGTTAGTAAAATAATGGTGCATTTAAAAATCATTATCTAAACATTTAAAAAAGTCTTCTAGTGGTTAACCAAACCTACCTATTCTTGAAAAAAAAAATTATTTTACTCTATCCAATTATATTACTAAAAGTAGAAGTCAACATTTAATTAAAGACAATAAAAATAGAAATATGAAAGTCATGCTGAAAGAAAAACTTGAATAATATCTCCCTAATTATGAAATGAACCATACAGAAATAAAATGAATAAACGGATAAAAAACAATGTAAATTTATGTACTTACCTCGGCCTTTGCATCCGGACTGTACCAAATGAGTACAAGCGTTGTGAGGATGTTGACAACGAGGCCGAAGACGGTGATAAGGTTAGGCGCCAACCAAATCGGCACCTTGCTCACTAGCCAGTTCCACCAGGGCTGTAAAAATCTGTCAAGTAGGCTGGCGCTCGAACAGCTGTATTTGTGTTCACTGAGCCTCTTTAGCTGTCCCGGCGACAGGATTTTTTCCTTGTGAAAGAGCTGCATGTCGTCCCCGTCGTCGTGGACGTTATCGACGATTCGATATCCTTCCGCCTTCTGTCTCCCTCTCTGGCGCCTCTTCCCCTACAGCCAAGCCAATACTATATATTTCTTCCGCGTGCACACGTATTAACACACAAGCCAACTAATTGTAAATGTATATAAGCCGCGCACACGCGTTATATATGGTTTATAACCAACAAGGCAATAACAGGCGAAAACTGTACAGCCAACAACACTAACGTACGCGATGAGGACGGCGACGGCGATGTGTATAGTAGCGCGATGTGCTCTAATTTGTTTGGCGTCGTCACCGCCGTATGACAGAGTCGGCCACTTTCCTTTTTCTCTTCCTGCCACGCGTGATGATTGCCCTTGCTGCGGTCGTTCTCCGTTAAAATTACGACCTCCGCGTCAACACGCATCGATTACGACTTATAATACGAATAAGAGAGGGAGACCCGCGTGTTTAAATTATTTCGTATAAGCTGCTATAGCGCGACTGATGAGTGATGAGTGATGCGTGCGAGTTGCGTTGCGAGTTGCGAGCAATGGTGCGACTTACGCTTATAACCAGCTTATACACGTACCCGTGCATACGTATCAAAGCAGACCGAGTTACCGACTAATGTCAGCTAATGTATATAATCAGATATCTATATATATATATGTGTGTGTGTGTGTGTGTGCGCGCGCGCGTGCGTATGCATATATATATATTTATGCATATATATACATTTGTGTATATATATGTATATATGTATATGTATATGTGTGTGTGTGTATATATATATATTTTTATTTATTTATTTATTTATTTCGCGCACATATGCATGCAGATGCATGTGTGTACACGTCTATATGGTGCACGCGTACGCATATGTGCGAGGCAGCAAGAATTGGTAACAGTTGGTTGGTATAATTGACATTGGTATCAGTTGGTATTCCTATGAGCTGCGCGCGCTACACAACGCATAGCACTTGTACGTTGTACCTTGTACCTGCTTGTACGATTGCAAAATTGCAATAGTCGTACCAGTTGTATGCAACTGCAGTGTCAGCTTGCAATTTGCACCAGCTTGCGTACACACATTGTAGCTGCACTCTACACTGACTCTATAGCTGCTCTATAGCGCCAGTAGATATCTATTGGAATATTCGAAATTAGAGCTGATTGAAAGCAGTCGGAAGGGTACGGAATTACGAATGAGTATAATAGCAGAATAGTGGCAGAGTTAACTGTATTCTTAAAAAGTCTATCTATAATATGGGCGCGAAGTTCAGTGACATTATTTCTTTATCGGAGGAATTCGATATAACCACGAATATCCAAAGGTATTACCTCTTCCACTGATCGAGATTTTTTAATACTTTCCCTCTCCTCTTTTTGCGCGATGTTGAGATTTCACATCTTGTGTTTCTAATGAATGCTATTTTGCGTGTATACTCTCTCTCTCTCTCTCTCTCTCTCTCTCTCTCTCTCTCTCTCTCTCTCTCTCTCTCTCTCTCTCTCTCTACCTACCCTATGCATACGACCTGCACGTTAATCGTATGAGCCAATACTATTACAGTTTATTTCAAATAGATTGTATAGATATACCTAAATATGCCCATGGTGTCTGCTTGTTTCGCTTAATTAAAGCATAATAAGGTTCTTTAAACTAATCTTTAAACCACCTTCAAATCAAGTTGTTATATATAATTTAGATAATATCACGAATATTATATAGGTATGCATAATATTTCCATTCCGCACCCTAATGTGTTTGTAACTTCACAAAAATCTGCTTAAAGCATATAACGATGTGAGTATAATTACAACCCATAAACTTTACTCATAAAGCTGTAAATAATACCTGTTATAGTGCTGTTATATTGTATTTTCAGCAATTTTCTTATATATATATATTAAATAATGCACAACATATATCTTTAAAACTATTGTTATTTTTATTTTTTGTTTTATATTTTATTTTTTAGTTTTTGTTGTATTTCGGATCGCAATCCAAATACAGCCGATTTAACAATCAAGTATTTAAGTAAATAAGCTGTTTCATTTTAATGTAAAATGACTTGACGTGTATGTTGTATTATATTTACATATAGTGAAAGGTAATAACTCTCTACCCAATGAATGTTTTCCAAATGATTCATAGGTTATTTTAACAGAAAATTCTGTAAAATATTTTAGCTTATTTTAAAAGTTACAGATAATTTACGATATAGAATTCCAAAGAGAAATAAATAAGTCAATTTTACTTGTACATAAAAATTATTTACAAAAAATGTAATCTCCTATTCTTATTATTTTATAAGACAATAATTAATTTCAACTACGTTTATATAGCATATGTATTTTTATTTGAAAACTTCAATCGATCAATAATAATAATAATTAATATAAGTGATTTAAATTAATTAGTTAAATTTATATTATATTTGAGTAACAATCAGGGCCGTCTGTATAAACTACGAAGCAGTCTTATTAAATCTGCAAACTTATTTTTGTAGAAAAATAATGTTTTTACTAATAAATTTTCAATGAAATGAATCAATGCAAAAAATTGACACAGCACGTAGTAATTACGCTTAAAGTTTTTAAATTCAAAAAAAGTTTAAAATGGTTTCGATTAATTCCATCTGAACATTAAAACTATAATGACTATACATTTTTCCTCTTATTGTATAAGCATCGCTGTTTAAGGAAAATAGTTCAAATTCTTTAAAATTTGATGCGTTGTTCATAAAATGCAAAAAATGCTTTGTTCGGAATTTGAAAAAGATTCATAGAATATTGTAAAAGCTTTTATCATTTTAATTTAATACACGTTTTTATAAGTGTATTCGGAATTGTTGATTATTTTCTGCACTTCGTTTAAAAAAAAAAGTATAGTAGTTCTGGTAGTCTTATTAAAAAATTGAGTAGTGATAAATAAATATCTTATAGGGAAATTAGATATTATTTACTATCAAGTATGGAAATACAGCACCGTCGTAAATGTGTTTTTGGTGTTATCTGGTCTAATCTGAGAGCGCACAGTCGGTCAAGTAAAGCTGCAATTACACGCAGAGAATAAACTCACCACCTTCGAGTGTCGTTTTTGCACTAAACTTCACTATAATTTTCCTATTTTTCGTCTATTTTTCTCAAAAGGCGAGTTCTTGCATGAGCTGACATTTCCTATACTGTGAAAGAAAAAAAATTTTCAGAATTATTTCTTTTAATACATTTATCGAAATGTGCGTGAACTAGTTTATAAGTATTCTAAAATATAAAAATATTAATTTATTATATTTTGTTAAATACTTCTTAAATTGAATATTAAATATTGTCGACACATTCTATGTAATTAAATACTTATAATGAAAATATATCATGTAATTTAATAATGTGATAAGTATCTTGTATCGTTCATTAACCAAATATATATACTATAAATATTTTCTTTTTTATATTTTAAAGTACTGTTTGGTATTTTTCAAAATACAGTTTGATATAAATAATAGCTTAGAAATAAAAATTTATGTTGTATTACAGGACTTATAACTTATATTATTTTACGAGCAACTGGAAAAAGAAACTTTTGCTTCTTAAAATAATAATAATAATTGTATTGTTTAACATAAAAACATGACTTTATAACATATTTTATTAAAATTTTATTAATAAATAATTCTTACTTTTGTCGAATATAATTGGATTAATATTTTACTAAATGTGTTATGAATTTGTCTGATGCCATTAGCAGAAAACTACCTATAATTTCGCTTTTTATAGTATACCTATTATTTCTGCATATTATAGTATCTTCTGATATTATAATAACATGATTCAGTGACAAATTGATCGCTCGTGACAAGTTAGCTACGTATTAAAGCACCTTTAGACACGATGGCTTCAGCTTATAGAGTTTGGTCAATGCAGTTGGTAACAACTGGTAACAACAATACTTGGCGGTCTTCGCAGAGCTTGCATATCCTCTAACCCAGCTACCACCTTTCTCGGGCAAGTGCTGCTGGACAGAGAGCAAACAAAGAATTTTCGAGGAAATTAAGGGTGCGTTGAATAACCCACTATAATTTAGCAAATCTGAACCGGGAAAGCTGCAAACGACGAAAGCATGCTCGATATGGGAACGTACTTTACCAACTCACAGACAACGAAGAGGCACAGAGAATTATTCTACGCTGGCCTCAAATGGTTGCCCGTCGAAGCACACTACCACAGGAATGAGCAGGAATGTACCTCAGATACCTCAGGTGTAATTCAGGTGATTCAGAAATTATAGGATTCCAGGTCACGTAAGATTAAGATGTCTGGAAAACTTGTCTCCGGCTCGCCAACCAACTCCAAGCGTTAGTATGATGAGACCAATGGTTCTCAGGTCGATTGGCCCATGCATCTGTTCATCCAGAAAATGATCGCCAGGATCCGTAAATCCTCATACATCTCTGAGAAAACCCCTGCATTGGATCAAACTGCCACATCACATCTCCATTTCACACATCTAAAAGAAACACAATGTTCCGACCCCAACCCCTTTGCTGCTGACTATATTTGATGCATATAAGAAAAGCCTATGATTTCTTGACCATCCTCTCGCCCATTCCTATTGACAATTCACTTTATCTTTCTCTCTTTAGACGACATTAGCTAGTTCTTTTATTATAGTATTGCCAAAACGTAGAAGATTTGTTCTCCGTGCATTCTTAAGTGAGTACGTATGTGATTTTATAGTAGTGTTTATAGATCAATATTGATAAAAACTGAGCCTTATTTTGAAACTGGCACATTTTTAGAAAAACAAAGTAACGCAGTAAAAGTTACCTATTCGTGACTTGAATTACATCTATGGGACCTTGAATTCGATCCAGGACCCCCTGTATGCAGAGATTATCGGACCCGCTAAATTAATTGCGGTAAATCCATAGCACACTATTCTGCTCATTTCCACAATGTCATAAAATCTGAATACGATGTGTTATCTTCTAATCCAATGGGATGTTGCTTCTTTTATTTTCAAATAAACAGTACGTTATTTTCGAAAAATCATGTGACAGATTGCAAAAATTTCTAAATGATATAAATTGATATAGTTTTGAGTCATTTCTAAAATGTAAGCAATATAATTTTTCGAAAAAAATACGCTCCAAACTATGATGTGACTACACATTATTTAAATCGCAGGCACACATACTTTCATATGTATGTGCGTGTGAAATGAAACCGTAATTTTCGTTTTATTTATAATTATATAAAAACTATGATTTTGTATACTGATAATTAAAATAATATAATACAAAAATCTTTCAAATAATATTAGATTCAATAGCAAATAGTTGATTCCTCTTAAAGCTGTAACTACTGTGTATGCTTATACCTGCATATTTATGTTTACAAGATTGTTAGTTCACTTATGAATGGCACAAAAATCGGAATGTCATTTATCAATTGAGCAGTATAACTTAAATGAAAGAATATATTATTACTGATACTTTAAAAATATAAATTGTGGATAAAGTACTTATGTAAGATGCTACATAAGAACTTACGTATTCTTTTCACCAGGGATGATCATTCCCTCATTTAGAGTTTAAGCTAACTATAATCAACTATAATCAAAATGCAGTAATTTATATAAGCTTTGTGAATTCTAGGATTGTATAAAAGCTTAATTTTTCCGTACTAAAAAAACTGTTTTTATATTATAGACACTAGTTTATACATGGATTATCCTACAAGTATGTTTGTAATTCTGTTAATTTACACAATTGACTTAATCCAGGATTTAAGGATAATCAGGCAAAAATCATTTTATTTGATCAATTATTTCAACTATAATATAGCAATATGCAAATATATATTTGGTATAATTTATAAATACATTGTTTCCGCATAAATCTTTTTTTACATATAATATTCATAGTGTAAACGCATAAAATATCAACTCTGTTGATAATTATTTAAAAAAAATAATAATAATATATACAATTTTAAAATTCATTTTTTTGCAGATAAGAAATTATTAAAATATATATTGAAAGACCTAGTTATTTACAATAGATTAATACTCTAAAAAAAGTTAAATATTACACAAAATAAATTTTTTTTTATAAAAATTAAATCGGTAGGAATTACCGATGGCACTTCGGTGTTTTTTTTTCATAGCCACTGTAAAAAACTTAAATACACTGAATATAAAAGTTACTGTTATGGATACTGCAGTTTCCTGACAATCTTTTTCAACTTACAATAAACGTTTAGGTCTCTATTTGTTCATTACAATTAAAATTACTATGAACTTTTAATCTTTAAATTATTTCGAATAATAGATCTTAAGTATATAAATATGTTACGTCCTGCGTAATCGTACTTTTTACCTTATATTAGGCTTAAGAACGAATCATGTCAACCACATTCAAAGCTATAACGTAAAATATACGTTTATATAGCTTCAACTTTCTTTATTTATACAATTATACTCAATTTCTCTTCCTATTTATAATTAAAAAAATATATATATATATATATATATATATATATATATATATACGCATTAGAGATTAATATATATTTAAGAACTATTAAGTAATGGAAGCTTAAAAGCTAGTTATTTATTTCACTATTTCGCGCGATTGTCACAGAAAACAAAGTTTACATCAAAGAAAACTAACATATTTTCATCTTAGAGTAACAATATAGATCGTATACTTTCAAAATTTATACTATTACATTTATAATAATATAATATCTTATAATAATGTCCAAAATATCAGTAGATAGCCTGATTTTTTAAAATAGTCAAAAGTGAAAATTTTATACTGTTACAGTAAGGTTAAAAGAACTGTATTTTCTGTACAAGCGACAAAGCAAAAATGTAGATTCATATTCTTGTGCTGAAAATTTTACAAAATTATTATACAAATTATAATACATACTTTTATCAAAAAATCTTAATTATATTTTATCATAGTATATTAAATTATTATTATCTTTACTTCGTTTTAATAATGAATTACTTGTCATTGTAATAGATAGAAATGCTTATCTTTATTTATTAAATTTTGTTCTTCTAATAGTATATTCGCATTTGTAGTTAAAGCATGAAATCAATGAAAACTTCCATCTGGACCACAAAGGTATTATAATAATAAATATTGTAACGCGTACATGGTATCTGCCCCTGTATGTGTATATCCGAAATGATGTATAGAAAATAGTAATTTCCGAAAGGGAAAAGAGTGGAAACAACAGAAAACGAGTGATGAAAGAAAAATTTTGATATAGTATTCAATGTGATATTTATGGCTCAATAGATCAAATAAACTTTCATCCAGCACGACAGAGATTCTGGGCGGAAGATCAAATCTTCACTGTTGCTCACGTCCTATACGACTTTGACGGTAAAAAATTTGTTAAAGGCGAGAACAGCACTACAGTGAGATTTGATGATTAGAAGGTTCTTGATGAAGATCTTGTTACATTGTATATTCAGACTGATTTCACAGAGAACTTAGATATGAGTAACGCCAAACGTTTCAGGGTTGCAGTAATGAAACATGGCGGTTTAAACGCGCAATAGTCACAGGCCATCGTAGTTCTGGATTTATAAATCCATACCGTCGATTTGATTACAATGTCTATGGAGGAAGCACCCTTTCGGATTGCAATTGGGCGTCAATATCGAAAATTTGGGATATGAAGCTGCTTACATCGTTCTTGTAGAATCTAGTAATGAATGGCTTTTCGAACAAGCCGGAAAAGAATTAAAGATTCTATACGATCGTAGTATTTATGATTTTGATACTTATAGAGTAAAATTAATGTACCACATTATATGGTAGATTCTTCATCATATAGCGCCTATTAAAAGGAATAGGGATAGGACAAAGATTTGTGTTGTTGATGATTTGTTTCACAAAAAGGAGCCTGAGCTTCTTGCATCAAAAATTAAGGATGTAGCTTGGAATTTCGCGGAAATGTCGTGAATGTTAATTACATAGCAATATGTTGAAGAACTTCTTTAGGCCCCTGGTGATACTATGACTTTTTAGGATCAGAGAAACTTGATCCACCCATGGTCCGATTCACGGTCCAAAAAGTGCAATCAGCGGAGAAGACCAAATATCGTGCCAAATGGGTTCAAATTGCCCGAAACCTTTGGAGACATCCCATGTAGAGTCTTGCATGTGGACACATGCTCCACAAGACGTTTCTTTGTATTCCACGTCTCAATGATGAAGACAACGACAGAATGAGACATCTCGAATGATGAAAAAATTAGAGTTGCAGTTATTACATCTATGCGGATGTACAGAAAGTGGGTCACATCGAGTTCCGTAACGCATTAAAGGAGACTGGCCATCAAAGCACTCCCAGATATTGCGTGCTCAATAAACTGCGTACCACTAATGGATAAATCCTCGAGCGTACGTTAATATCGTACAGGTGCTAAGTAGGGATATCGCAATAATTATTAAAATTTTGATAAATAAATAATTATCTTATTTAATAAAAATCTACTCAATAATAATTATTAAAATAATTAAATTTTCCCGTTATTTTAAAGTTATCCCCTCCTTTTAGATATTTTATTCATTATTGTTTCTTTTATTCTTATAAAATAATTATTAATAAATACGAGATCATCATTGGAGCTGAAAGAAGAAGATTTCCAGTTAAGTTTGTGGACCAATCAGGAAGAGTCTACGGCCTACCAAGGTTAATTCGAAGTTAAGCGAAACCGTTTAGGGCATCATCCACCTAAGGTTCACAGGGATTTATTACCCCGGGCAATTGATTTATATGTAAGGATATTATTTAAATATATTCCCAGGCACGTATCCTTAAGCCCCAAAGAATCTCTTTATAATATATATTTCATGATTAAATATCACTGTAAAGTTTTTTATAAATAATAAAGTGATATTAATATGAGTGCATTGCATCTTTTGGTCTTACATGATTTGTTCTTTTCCTTTTTTGAAAATACTGGAAGGAAATTTTATTTTGACTCTAATTTTTGATGCAAATATAGTTACAGAAATCTATAACAAGTTAATTAGCAATACATCAAATAAATAACTTGATTTTTCTCCCTTACATTTTCACGTTAGAACAATATTGATGTATTAATGTTTTTGTATCGAAAAATCTTTTAAAAACTTAACATAAATACTGAGAGAAATTTGTCATTCTTAGAATATGAGCCATATGCATACTCAATTACTATAATATTTAATGCTACGCTTGGTACTGTCAATGATTTAAGAATATCTCAACAAGCCATGATACTATGTTTATATGTCCAGAAAGAGTAAATTGCTGCTGGGATAATCTCAAATAGTGATTTGATACTAAGACAGCTCATGATCCTGTAGGTTATGAGTGGCAAATGTCTCTCGATGTATAAATTATATCTAAATCATTTTTTTAACTGTGAAAAATATTACTTAATATATAAACTTTTTATAAATACATACTTGCTTAAATATCTTATTTTCAATACTTTATCGACTTCCTCTAGTTATTTATGCAAAAAAAGGGAAAAGTGTATACAAAGATTGGTTTTTTGTTTGTCCAGTGTCCTAATATTAAGTTTTTTATGATAACTGTAATTTGTGCTATAAATTGCTGTAAAAGTATAGGAATTTAAATTGATACTTTTTCAGTTTGTGCGAAAATAACGAAGAATATTTCTTCTTGGATACACTTTGTCACAAGCCTTGAAAGTATCACAGATCCTCTTTAAATCTGAATCAATATTTAATCAGTCGTCTTTATGGCTTTGTCAGAATTTTCTCTTTAATAAGATATTTGTATTATTTGTTATATGATAAAAATAGTGTTTCAACTACACAAATTTAAATTGATACCTATATAATCATTAGCAAGACTAATGATATAGGTCTAGATTAATAATCGAACCATTACAGAATATACAAATTTGGATCGATTTTTGGATTAATATTGGAAATTAGCAATAATACGAATAATAATAATAGCAAATCAAAATTCAGACTATTAAAAAAGTAGTCCATTAAGAAAATATTTTAATAATAAGGAATCACATATCAAATTTGCTATCTCTGTACTAATTCCATATGCTAAAGAGTAAGATACTGACAAGTTGAATATAATTATTATATTAATCTTACAAATCGTTAGTCATATAATAACTACTTCCTGCAATAGTTTGACTTGAACTTTGTCGTATTAGTGGTTCAACATTTTCATAAAGTGAACTAGATGAACTTCTTAGGTCAGTTTCATCTACACTTTCTTTACTAGTACTTGAAAAGGAATCTCTTCCTGATCCACAAATAGCGTAGCCCTCACTATTATACCTTCCTACAAATTTATAAATTCTCTTAAATAAAAAATATTATTTCAATAATGAAAGAAAGCTATTTAGAAAATATTTTTACCAATTCGATTATTGTTTGATTTTGTATCAATGGCACTTGTTGATTTGCAATATCTTAAACCTGCAAATAAAACTATATAAACTATGTATTATATTGATTATTCAGAGAGAATTTTTAATTGTATTATAAAAAGGTATGTTTAATTACCATTCATTTGGATTTTTGGAGTACTTTGAGGCGAGGCTTCACAAAGTGGTTGCATAGAATCAATAAATGTAGAAGCACTATTTTTTCTTACTGAAATTTAAAAGAAATATTCATAAGCTATAAAAATTAATTTAATTTAATTATGCATAACAACATATATTATAATAGATTATCACGAGCATTAAGTGAATCACGTGGCATCAAAATAACATAGACTAGAAAGCGAACTTGAGAATAACAAGCAGCAGTAGCAAGGAAATATTTTAATTATTTTCATACTTCAGTGAATTTTAATAAGTTTGTGACTTCTAATCCAGAAAATAATAAAAGAATAAAATAATTTTACTATAATGTTAATATACTAGTTGTTAAAAAGATTGATTAGATAAATTTTTTAATATTTTAGTTTTGTTAGAAAAAGAATTGACCAAATATTTTACATACGAATTTCATAGCTGTCAACCAAATCTGTGTTAGAATTATTTCTATCTTTCTTAGTCTTCATTTTATTATACACTGCATCTATAGGAGGTGGTTTATCTAGCAAATAGAATGTAAATAAATATAAAAAAACATGCATGCCATACAAATAAAAATTTTAGCTCAAAAATCTAATAATATTATTTAAAAATACTCACAAGATTTAGAA
Organism: Sycobia sp. Sy_11; assembly: GCA_018907035.1. Lineage (NCBI taxonomy): Eukaryota > Metazoa > Arthropoda > Insecta > Hymenoptera > Epichrysomallidae > Sycobia > Sycobia sp. Sy_11. The sequence goes on along the minus strand of JACCIC010000085.1, from coordinate 1,273,128 downwards.
AAGTATGGATTTCTCAATACTTGTCTAATGCAATTATAAATATAAGCATACTGACTCTGTAATATTTATTAATTTTGTAAGTTATAATTTTATTTTTATATTTAATTTATATGTAATTTTGTATGTTTTTTTAAATTAGAAGCATATTTCAAACTTACTTCTCTTTGTACCATATTTAAACGATCTCTTCGTAATCTATAAACAGTCCCAAAAACATCAAGTTTAGGGTTATCTTTAATTGATTGAAGTAATATATCTATTGCTATTAGAGTTCCAGTTCTTCCAATACCAGCGCTAAAAATAATGTTTAGAATATTGAAATATATTTATTAAAACAAAAAATATATAAGGGAAAGTATAATTCATAATACAAACCTGCAGTGAATAACAGTTAACCCTTTAATAGTTGAAAGTTGTTTACGGAATATTTGGCAAAAATGGATCATGGCATCAAAATCATCAGGAACATCGTGATCAGGCCAATCTTTGAAATGAAGATGAGTTATTGTACGTTTTTTATCGTCCTGTGAAATTAAAAATTGATTTAATTACTTCACCAAGTTTGTTTAAAATAAACATTGTGGAAAGATACTTACTTTTTGAAGTATTAATGTACGTTGAGTATAAGTTCGATAGTCTAATTCACTTGTACATTTAATAGATAATTTTTCATAATTCAATGTTTCTCTTACGTTTGGAAAGTATTGATGACATTTCTCCTAAAATATGATTATATTTGTAAACATGTACATTTATGAAAAATATTAATAGTATTGCTTATAAATCTCACTTTTCCTCTTTCCATTAACTGAGTAAGCATGATAACCATTTTCACATCATATTGATCAATCATTCTCCAAAAATCATAAGTTGTATCATCTTTAGGACCTTGGCAAGCAATATACTCTTCATTTCCAGAATAACCCTTTATACAACAAATTGTATTTCTAAATTAGCTAATTAAAAAGTATTTGGAGTATCATTATAAAAATTTTAATTTTACCCGAATAAAAGAAGCATTTATATAATCTGTATTTGGATCATTATCGATTACTTCAAGCTTAACTCTGGAAAAATCATCTGTAATGAAATGAATATAAATTATGTATTAAATATTTCCCAATAGGAAATTAATAATTTCTTACAAAATATTTTGATAAATAAAAGTAAAAAGTAAATTATTTTTATGATTTGATTAGTAAATTTGAATAACTTTATGTAAATTACTTACATGGTAAAATATCAGAATATCTATTCTTTTTTCTGTTAGCTTTTAGGAAGGCAGCATTACTTGGCATTTGTAGATCTACACTCAAAGTTTGCAGCAACTGAAATTCATTATTCAATTTTCCAGGATTTTCAGCTAACTGTTGACAATGTTTTATAAATTTTCTTCGAGTAAGTGGATTTGGTACTGGAGATTCAACATTATTCGATTGTAAAATTCTTTGCATTAAACTGTAAATGTAATTAAGTAATCAAACATTTTATATTAATTTTATACATAATATATTAATTATTTGCTAATATAATCTATATATTATTTTATTTTTATTTATTTAGTAATACTATTGATTTTGAAGTTATTCTCTAAAGTTTTGGCAATAGATCATTTATGGTGTGTAAGCTTTGTATTTAAAACTTTTTTAAAAAAAGGAAAGACAACTCTTTCTACTTAAAAAATTTTCTGGATTGTTCATGATAGAATTTTTTTTCTGGTCTTAATTACTCAATCTTACTGAATTATAAAATATTTTAAATGCATCATAGTAAAATTAAATATCTGAATTTAATAATTTTCCAATGTAAAAGAAATTGTAAAAAAATATATGTGGATGTCTAATTTTTATGAATTATGAATTTAGAGAAAATAAAATTATTTAATTATACAAAAAAATATTTTCTATTATCTTTTAATAATTAAAAAAAATATATAATAATTACATCGTTTTTTAAAGACAAGATAGAGTAAAAAAAAACAATAATCAAATAATATCGCTTCCGTCATCCGATATGTAACGTAGCAGTACGAATGGAAAATTTTATTGCTTTTTATAAATGCATAATATAAGTAAGACAAGTACAAATGAAGTCTTAGGCTGACGAATTCACACACATTAATTTTCGAATTCTACTTTGATAATTTTTATTGCATTCACCTTCGTTTTGCCGGTTTATAAATATCCATGGCACGAAAATATCTCTACCTCATCAACTCAATTGTAAAACTATTCAAACATAAACGGGCGCTGAATAGCAAAAGTATTTTTTCAGAACTGATTTGTGAACTATATGCAATCGAATGCTCAGCGACTACGCAGTCGTCAGAGATTTGAGCGCGCGCCTCGACGACCTCGCTCATAATAACCATTGTATACATCTTCTAACTAGATATATAGGGGAATTCTTGGTGCCATGAGTCACGAAATAAATATTGATCTTTTTCGCTCTTTGCAACGATCGTACACAGTAGATTCGCGTAGGTGTTAGATCATCATACTCACAGTCTGAAAGATCCGCGCTTCACCAGCAACATGAAAACCGTCAGCACGGCGACGAACAAAATACCAAAGACCACTCCAAGAACCAGGCCGACGTTCAGTTCAGCATCTATAAAATAATATTAAACTTAGTGGGTGAATTGTTATAAAGAAAATGCATTAATGTGAAAGGTGTTTCCGCTTTAAATTCAGATGCAACGCTAGTCGTTTTTCAAAATTTTCTTTTCTTTTTAAATAATAAAATAGTATACACATGGTGATAAGAAAAATATTGATTGAGATTATAAAGTTATGCTTCAGCTTATAAATTAAATATAAATAATATTAATAAATACCAAATTATAGGAATGTAAGATTAAATAGTAATTAAGAGCACACCTGTTTTTTATTTTTCATTATATAATTTTTTTCTACTTACTTGTTTTAAACATAAAAGAAATTGAATCGGCATAGCCCATATCCGTAAAAGCACGTATTCGTACTTCATACCAAGTATCTGGTTGAAGTGGTCCATTGCAATATGCTCGAGTTTTAGTATTTGCCGAAATTTGAGGACAAGTTGTATCTTCACCAACAACAAATTTTACTGCTTTTAAATGGCCATAGTCAACCACGAAGTTTGCTGAAATAAAGAAATTAAAAAATATTTTATTAGTTATTCAATTCAATTCAATTAAAAGTTTTTCTCAAGCAATCTTTCATTTTTATAAAGTGAAATCAGGTAAAATATACAGTTAGTTATACAAAACTACAAAATTAATCTTACGAAAAGGATTCCACCATGGTTCTGTAGCTTGATATGGAATAAGAAAATCATTTTCCATTGCTTCTTCCCACGATGAGATGTTTGGCCATTTCTCTTCCTTAATATTATATCTTTTTTCTATAGAAGAGTTTCCAAATGGCACGCCTGATACCATAACAGCATAATATTTAATTTCACCATTAGTTACAGGAAATAGTGGTAATAAAATAGCGGAAGATGATGTCGTTCGACGAGCTTTATGTGGATCTAGTGTTATAGATTTGATATATTCCATTTCCGGCTGTGGTGGAACTAAAATAATTCATTGTACTATTATTTTAAATTATTACAATGCAAAAAGTCTTCAAAACAATATATTTTCATATAGTTTTGGCTAGTTAAAACTCATATTTTTAATTGTGGGTGTGTGTGTGCGTGTGTGCGTGCGTGTGTGTGCGTGCGTTGCGTGCGTGCGTGCGTGTCTGAGATATTTTAGTAGTAGAAATTGAGCTCGTTATGTCTTTTAGTAAAACAATTTTTAATCCATTTAATAATAAATAAATAAATAATTTTTATTTTCTTACTTCCAGCTGGATATAAAATAGTCAAATCCGAGATTTCTCCAGTATCAGTGTAACCATGTAATGTAGCAGAAATTTCAAATTTATATTGATATGCAGGTCGCAATTCTCCTAAATTTATACTAAATATATCATTTTTCTGAAAGTCATCCTCGACAATTATTTCGTTTGTAATTGTATGATTTTCGAAACCAAGTCTAGTACCAAAAATAAAAATATCAAATTTGTGAAGATCTCCTCTTAAAGAACAAGGTAAGCCCCAACTTAATATTGTATCTAAAGTATTTGGATTACTTTTTTTTGGTTTAATTGTGCATGATAGATTGGTAACTTGATCTGGTGCTAAATAATGAAAAATTTAGTAATGAAATTATACATTGATTAAATTTCTTTTTTTTTATAAGTTAAGTTATTTTTTTATGTTTCTGTTATGTTTAGAAATTTTTAAATTTACCTCCATCATCTTTACTGTCAAATTCAATTTGTGCATCTTTACTCCAACCAGCATCAGTTTGTGCTGCAATTTTCACATAGTAATGTGAAAGCGATTCCTCCTTGTCAAATCTTAGTTGTTCTTGTTTTATATCAATGTTATCAACAATATAGAACCTTGGAACTTTGCAAGAGTCTGGCACTGGATATTGAGGATCCCATGTAAAATTCATTCGGTAATTTAATAATTTGCCTGGAATATATTTTGGAGCTTTCCATACAAATGAAATAGAATCTTCGTCTCTTTGATATTCTTCGAAATTGAAAGGTTCTGATGAAATATCTTCATTTGTTTGAACAGGAATAGCTAAACTCCAAGGACTTGGCCCAGCTTTATTAAATGATTGAGCAAAACATGTATAATGTGTAAAGGGACTGAGATTCTTAATATTTGCTATAACAGTTTTAGGATTAAGTTCAGTCTCTAGATGAACTGTTGTTGTTCCATTTACTAAATCAAATCCAGATCCTTCAGTATAATTGGCTTCACATTTTGTGAAGACTTTTTCCAAAGAACAATTATTAGTTTTATTCATTACATGCCAAATCAATGTAATAGAATCTTTTGTAGTGCTTATATATTTGATATCTGTACTTAATATAGGAGCACCAGTCACTAAAATTTAAAAATACACTTGTAAAGATATTAATATATTATAAACACTTTATAATAATTTTCATTTTTTTTATTTATAGTAATTAAAGTTTTACCTTCACTAAGAGTAGGCATTGAATGATTTTTTATATATTTTCCTTCATTTTCTTTTATATCAATTGTTGTGAGAGTTATCAAATACGAAGAGCAAGCATATAAATTTTTAATTACAAAACTTGTATCTTCTGTATAATTTGTGCGAATATATCCATTATCACGACTATTTCCTTCTAATGTAATTTTATAATTTTTTAGACATTTAGCTGCATAACTAGGAATCTGCCAATCCATCTTTAAAGCAGATACCATAGGTGTAATATTTAAATTGGTAGGTGGACCTGGCTCTGAAAATAATCAACATAATATAACTTATAAAATAAATATATATTTTTTTTATTGAATAAATTTCATATACTTTAGTAAAAATATAGTGAATAAGAGAAATAGAACTCACCAGAAAATGACGTCGTAATATTAATATCTTTTGAGTAATTACTATTTATTAACGATAGAGGACTAATTCTAATTTTATATGTAGTGCAAGGCTCTAAATTTTTTAATGAATAATTTGTATTTTTCGTACTATCGTTAAACATTAAGACACCATCTAAATAACATTCAACTACATATGATGTTTCATTATTTCCTAATATTTTCCAAGATATATTCAAAGAAGTAGATTGCTCATCATTTATGATGATACTTTCAATAGTTGTTGTAGAATCTTTAAAATAAATGAAATTCTTAAATATGTAATGAATTCTCTTTTAATAAAGAAAAAGAAAATATAAAATTACCACTAGAATTCTTAGGATCTAAGGCATTTAAGGTATATTCACTATCTTGTGTATCAAGACTTTGCGTTGTCTTCAGTTCCTTTTCATTATTCTCATTAATAGTCTCTTGTGATAGATTAGAATGTACTTGTTCCTTTTCAACAAATATATCTTCTTGTACAACCAAAGGTGATTTAGTGGTTACATTAAAATCATCAATAATATTATCTGATACTTCACTGACTAATAAATCCTTAGTTGCTGGATCACCATCACCAAATACATAAAAAATTTGTAAAATATACAAAAGTACTTGCAGTCTTGGAATCATTCTGTCATAGAATTTAAAAACTGAAACTAAAAATAGAAAAAAAATTATTTACATAAATAATAAAAGAATTTTTTATTTTTATATTAAGTGGCATTTTGATAGTATAGAATGTTCAATAAAATCTTATTTTACTTTTGCACATTTATTCATTGGAGAATAAATTGGAATATTCTTAATGGCAATTGTTATAAAAATAACATCAAATACAAAAGTAAAAGTTTAAATTATAGATGATTAATATAAATCATTCTCGTTTAATAACCATACAAAAATTTACTATTTTACTACTTTCGTATTAGACTTGCGAGACGAGATAGCTGATGCACCCTTACTTTGATAATAAATATAGTGTTATCATTTATCAAAGCTGAAGCATTCGTTTAAACGTTTAAAAAATACTCCATTTTATCAGTTTTCTCTAGTCATTACTAATTTATTACTAATGAAACAAAATTAATACAAACGAAAATAAATCAGAATTTGAATCATGAAAGCTTTATGTTGTCCAATAATTAATTTACAAAAACGGAAAATCCGTCTCTCTCTCTCTCTCTCTCTCTCTCTCTCTCTCTCTCTCTCTCTCTCTCTCTCTCTCTCTCTCTCTCTCTCTCTCTCTCTCTCTCTCTCTCTCTCTCTCTCTCTCTCTCTCTCTCTCTGTGTTATTCCTTTACTTAGCTATAAATATTCAAAGTTTTATAAAAAATAGACAAATGAATAAATTTCCATTTCATTCTAAATCAGTAAAAATTGTTAAATGTAAATACAGTGACACAGCAATCACAAGAATCAATCTGACCGCGCGCAAACGCGAATATAAACATTTATAATTATTATATCTGATTACATCAAAGAAAAGATGTTAGTATGGTGTCAATAAATTCACAATGGTAATTTGATAAAATAGCATAATTTTGAAAAAAGCATATTATATATAACGAGAATTTAATTTTATGAGCCGACTTATAAATGTTTTATTATTTATACTCATTTTACATTGATAAGAGATTATCAGAAGGGATATTTTCCATAACTTTCTGCCCTTACTCACTACCGGCTAGATTCGAATACTCGACTGATAACAGCGAATGCAATGAACAATACAAATAAGCGACGCGTGTTCGTTCAATGCTGTTATTTAAAAAGCCGGATAAATGTTTCTTTCATCGTCTTATCACTCTCCGACAGTCAGACTCCGAATCTCGTATATATAGCATCGTCGTCAACGTTTTCTATCCTTTACTCTCTTTTACATGCCTGTTGATATTTCGAGTACAACTTGAATACAATAAGTATACGCATAACAAACAGACTCAATGTGCTAAAAAATTGCTCAAAACTCTATAATTGAAAATACTGATAACAAGGGCATATATACTTGTATAATTGAACAATTATCAATAGTCATTATACTTGAAACTTATATACGCTACATTCACCTTCGGAAACGAATGTAAAGACGCTCGTGAAAAAGTCATTAACTACTGTCACTACTGTGTATTAGGAGACTATTTAATACTGCTTAAACCTGGTTCACAATCGCGATGCGAGAGCTTCGCGCGTGTATATTCAATTATTCATAAATTTTATACTCTTGCTCACTCGGTCTCGGCGACATGCATCCAGCATCACAGCCACAACACAATATTCACAATTCACAGCACAGCACCATCAAGCATCATGATGAGCGCGTTTACATTTACACCGAAAAGCAAAAAAAAGTCGATTAATTTGTTTACCTATATAATGCAGTAATAAATAGTCGATATTTTTCTGGTAGATGTGCTTGCAGTATAGTACCAGGTAGTACTATAAAATTTCGAGCGCGCGATGCCTCCGCAACGTGCACGCACAATAAACTCTTAGAATGGATCTTCTCCGCTTCGTCAGCATATTACAACCATATTACACAGTTTCCAAGCTGTTTAATATACAAATTTACAAAGCAAAGATACAAATGCGCATAACTTATTGTCGCTTATTGTGTTGTGCCAGGTCGTGCATTGGCCGTGACTGTACCTCAGTTCCTGTGCATGATGCCTCCCTGATAGATGAAACTTTTATGAAAGAATAAAGGATCTAATCATAAATGAACGTGCGCGAAGCGCATATGCGCTAGTAAACGTGATCGTGAAGCGCGTGGGGAAATGGGGTGTAGGGAGGGAGGGAGGAATAGAGCGGGAGAAAACGGAAGGAATATTGTATATCAGTTATATATATACATATATAATATGACGGGGTGTATGCACGCATATAAAGCACTTATATAGATGTACCGCATATTGGAAGACTCTATCTATACAAAAAAAAAAAAACCGCGGACTTATTTGTTCACAAATTCACATCAAAAAGATGCACAATTGCTCAAAGCGCACAAAATGTAAATCCGCGAACGGCGGACTCGGCGAGACGAACTCAAGCACAGTTCACAAGTAGCAAGAGACACAAAGAGTGCTGTCTGGTGCTGTCTGATGCGGGCATCTATGCGGGCATGCGGCTTCCTTTCTCTCTCTCTCTCTCTCTCTCTCTCTCTCTTTCTCCTATGCTCTCCCCTCTTCCTTCTCCGCGAAGCGCACGCATCGCCGACCGGCCGACGCCGACGCGACGCGATGGTATGGTATGATCCGATACTCCGAATCTCCAATGCATCAGGCAAGATGCAGGCGAATGCAGGCGCATTAGATGCATTGTCAGATGCATCTGACATTATACTCTGCATATATCCTAGCAGTTAGTATCCTATTTTTTCTGCATAAATATCGGAAACTATCAGGGAAGTGAAAGTACTATCAGATAATATCAATATACTCGATATACCAGTCGGTCCATACCTTCGTAATGAATATATATATGGCTCGCGTTAGCTTCCCATGGATTTTCCTTTAACACCCGTATCCCCTGTCCTATACTGAAAACCAAAAGAGAGCGAGAGAGGGGAGGGGGCGAGATGGGATATATGTATAGTCTTGGCTATATATAGATAAGAACACATGTTTATGCGGGTGTATAGAAGCTGATGGTAAAGGCATTTATCGTTACTCGTGCGAGGGTCGTCCCGTTGGCTACCAAACGCCTTTGGTCCGTACACCACTGACCCACACGTAGATATGCATCTATATATAGCTGCCTTTGTTGGAGATGAAATATTTTTGGTATAATAATCTCCTCCCTCCATAATTTCACCAAAAAGAATTTTGCATGACTATCTAATTTACACGCAATGCAATCCATGACAAATGAAAATATCACCGCCTTATAATAACAGCAGAGATTACTATCCTTCTAAAATCTCTAATAATTATACCGATGTCCGTGTAAATACAGGAACATGATATTCATCCTTGTTGAATGAGCTCAATCTCGATTCAACATTATACATATGCATAATTTATATACAGATATGAGTTGCAGAACACTTATGGTTCTATATATATAAAATGCATAATAAAATAAATAATCCTCTATATAGGAGCCAATCATTTTCGTCTCACAAGAAAACTATGTGTTATCATAAAGTATTAAAAGCTGGAAGAAATAAGGAATAAAATAAATATTTTATTTAATAATAAATGCATTTTGTTGATCAATTGATCGATTATACTTATATATATATATATATATATATATATATATATATATATATATATCGATTATTATATTAATAAATTTATATATATTATTATATATCATTCAGAAAATTCTTGTAAATTAATTTTCACATTGAACGATCGCATTCTAAATCCTATAACTTACGCATGGTTTGGTTTAAACATATAAAAATATTGAGCGTTTTAAAAAATATTTTCAATATAAAAGATTTTCATAATTATCTTATTTAAATATACTTTTTTTCTATATCCGGAAAAGTTGGTGTTGCAGACCTTATCCTGGATATATATCACCATAATTGCAGCTTGGACGGATAAAAAAATTTTTAATCTCTTTTATGGGTATAGATATTATATGCTAGACAGTGATTAAAAATAAGAGACCCGATCTTGAGCATTCTAATTTTTTAAAAAATGATGAGTACTATATATAATATATATGTTCATGAGCAAAAATATATATTTTCCACTTTATAGACTATAAGACTGATATTTATTTAGTTTACAACTTTAATTTTTAATCTATACATTTTTAAAAAATTATAAAGAAAGTTTTTGAAAAATCTTACGATGTGAAATCACGACTGTTATTACTTTATTACTAACACAGTTTGGGTAGACTTTCGAAAAGCACCCCCCCCCCAATTTTGTTGAAAATGTATTCACTTGTTTTTTTTTTTTTTTTTTTTAACGTACTGATGATTACGAATATCGCAATGGTTTTTGTCAGAAATTGAATTTTCATAGAAAAACTATGAAAATGATGTTTTTTCGAAATTGTCGAGAAAGTTTAAACATTTCAAAATAATATTTCAAACTAATATTATAAATATCGTTATAATACATCTTTTTTGTCTATGAATTTTTTTCTACAAGCAATTTTTTCGAGGATAAATTACATAAATTTATGTATCAAGAGTTTCCGATTTTTCATGATTCTTCTTCTTCTCGGAAATTGGATGAGGCGACTAACTGACTTGCCCCGTAAAAATTGATATTTCAAAGGACTCCTAAATGCAATTGTTGAATTGTTTCCCAGATATATTTGAAGAAATTCTATTTCCTCGAAAAGGCCAGTAAGATATTAATAATCAGTGCCGAAAAACACACAAGTAAAGAAAAATTTCAACAAATTTGGGGGCGAGTGCTTTTCGGAAGTTTTTCCTTATATTTTATAAGTGTTAAAAAAAAGTCTTATTACATAATAAAAACGAATTTAACTATACTTGTCAATCACATGACGATCAAGAAATCGAACAGCAGATATATAATATGGATATTAAATGCGGATGCGTTTGCATGACAATTTGCATAGTGCGACATCATGGCCGGCTTCAGTTGCTGCAGCACCCTGGGCAAAATGGCAAATTGATGCCCCCTATATTTATATTGTATGTTTTATTTAAATACGCGATTTTTTTAATTCTTAAAAGAGTTATAGATTTAGGAATAATTATATAACGGGATACAAAATTAATTGCAAAATAAATAATAGTAATGGCAGTTAAGAACCAATCGTACGAAAAATCTTTTTCTGTTCTAATTGTAAGTCAATTGTATATGCATCTGTAAAAGAACTTTCAATTAATGAATGGTCTTTTAAATTAAATTATTTTATGCTTTTATATTTTACTTTCCTTTTATATTTATTAGGAGTACCTAGACCTTTTATAATTATACTGTCATATATTTGATAATAAAATACGGCAGCTTAATTGTAGGACGAAGTTTAAAAAAAAATTAGATCTGAAATTTCATGCTCAATTCCTAAGGCATCTGAATCATCAATGCGGTTTTATATGGTTTTAATTTAATAAATATTTTTTTCGGTCTTATAGTCTTTATACTATAATATATTAAACAAAAATAATGACAATCAGACTGTCCATGTTTATTACCACCCCCGATGAACCTGAAATAAAACTTATTACTCAATTTAATTAGATTAAAAATTAAAATAATAAAAATAATAAACTATATTGTATCTTAGCAGTGGATAATCTGACTGCCCCACCATCTTATTTTCTCCTTTGGTGTCCGACGTTTCAAACCTCTACGGTTCATCAACAGGAACTAAACTAACTATAGACTGTAACACCGGTAAAAATATTAATATAAAGTAGAATGCTGGGTTTTTTTATTTTGGATTAGTTCTTTAGGATGAACCGCAGCGGTTCGAAATGTCGGACGCCAAAGGAGAAGTTAAATTTAAGGTGGTGGGGGCAGTCAGATTGTCCTTCACTAACACAGAATGTAGTTTATTATTTTTATTATTTTTAATTTTAAATCTAATATATTTTTAGTAATAAGTTTTATTTCAGATTCTTCGGGGGTGATAAACAAGAACAGTCTGACTGTCATTATTTTAGTTTAATATATTATAGCTGATCATAGTATAAAAACTGTAAGACCGATGAAAATATTTATTAATTTAATTCAAAACAGTCGACATAAGTACAATTTTTCATTTTAATTTATATGGTATTGGAACGTAAAAAATTTTAAATTAATTTGAACTTAAAACTCCTGTACGACGTCCAACCGTAACAGATCCCCAAATGAATTTTACAAATTGAACAGATTTTATTTGATAAATTCTACAGATAAATGTTCTATCATTGATACTTTTATTTAAACGTTGAAAACTGTCAATAACATAATTGACGTGTAATTGATATATAAAATTGGTTATCAGACTCAATTTTTTAATAGACCCATGCAAACACCGCAGAAGCATGACGATACCATAATTCGTCATATGTAAGAAGCTGGTAACAACTGATAAGAAGCAATGCGCATGCAGATTAGAGTTGAACCAGGTTGAACCATAGGCGAGTCACGCAAGTACTCATTTAGCAGACTTTAGTATGAATTTTCTCTTCAGTTTAATCAACAAGTTATTTTCTCAAATGTAAAAAAAATCCGGTGGAAAAAGGACAAGAACCTAGTTTCTAGAATTACAAAATATTTATATGAAAATAAAAGTTGGATTCATTTTCCTCATGTTCACGTATTTCTAGCGAATTATCATCAGGCCAATGATTCGGTAAGATTATCATACTAGTTCTCTAATTATATATATATATATATATATATATATATATATATATATATATATATAAACACAAAATTAATTCAATCCTGATTAAATCTAATTTAATAGTTCCAATTTCTTTATTCATTAATTTTAATATTAAAAATAAAATAATTGTTAATTATTCAACTGTATTTCTATTATTTTTCTAGCTCAAGAAATGTACCTAGCATTACGAGGATTACATTGTACATTTTAAACTTCGCAAGTAAAGAAAGGGTTATACTAATCTACAAATTACGCTCTTCATACATTTTTACCATATATATTATATATGGCCTATACAAGGCATTTTTACTGCAGCAAGTTAAAACATAGATTACTAGTTAATGAATAGCAGCAGAGTACTTTAAAATCAACAAAATTGCATTATCCAAACGCCATCTAATCTGTTGAATCATAATAGACCTAACAACATTCCACTAACCACTACAATGATAAAATTAATATTTTCAATTTTCAAAAAATTCATTTTGATGTAATAGATAGAAGTTATAATTCCATTATTTCTTTTCCTTAATTAAAGAAATTTCTTTTTTACTTTTAAGTCACAAAGTTGTGATTAAAAAAAATTAATTAACATGTTCAATTAGGTAAAAAAGGTATACATAATTGTTTTTAAAAGCAGATGTTATTGCTATTTTTTTATTTTGTAATTGTAAACAAATACATACAAAATAAATATTTAATACAGCCTCTGAGGCATTCCCATGGATGACTTAATGTGTAAAGAACGAACATTTTGCCAATGTTTCTTTAAGAGAGAGACCAAAAAGTTAATTGACAAATGTACGTTTTGTACCAACTCATCTGGACTCATCTCTACATGACCTACAGCTACTGAAAGACACAGTACCTGAAATAGAAAAGGAATTAATTTAAAGACTTCATAACATAATACAGTAACTCGTAAGTCACATATAAAAATACCTTCTTCATTTGGAACTTAATAGTTGCTTTGACTTCATCAATTTTGCCCACCATTGATTCCTGATGGGAAAGAAGACCGGGAAATTTACCAGCTTTATTCAAACCGGGTCCCAAAAGACGAGGAATCTGTTTAATCAAAGACTCACTGGCCAGAAAAGCATCATATTTCTTAGCTGCAATAAATTAGTTGTTTGTATTAAATGTTTTAAAATCAACATTAATGAAAATATTTAGTTGTTATAATGTTTCATCACGGATTGAGGACGATATGATAAGACACATTATCCACACCAAGTGAAGAAATTGATCTCCTTCTTTTTGACGACCTTCATTATTATTTATATATATAATGCAGGTGCTTTAAAGAAGGACCAAAAATCATAATAAATCCTTGTACTTAGTAAATTAATATAAATAATTATTTTAAAAAATTATAGCGCATCATTAAACCTACCTAGTTTCTTAACAAGTTTCTTATTCTTATTCAATTTTTTTAAAGCTTCAGCATCCATAAAAGGAATATTATTGGCTTTTGCTTCATCACAATGCTGTTGATCACCAAGAACACAGACTTGCATTTTTGGACGAGGTATATTTTTTAGTCTGAAAAATTAAATGAAATTTTTAATTAAGAATACTGAATAAAATTCTAACAAATATTTATTCCAATAGCAATTTTCAGTAACAAATATTTTCAACATTAAGTATCTGTTAATACATGCAATAAAAACATCATTAAACTTGTGACAATTTTTATAGACAGATCAAAGAATTTCGATTTGTTTCAAAATAGACTGATAAAACAATGTCAAATGATTATTTTTAAACAATACATATTTTTATGTAAAACTTGATAGATTTTATAATCCAATTTTTGTTTGAATTTTGAACAATGTTTTCATTATATAATGAACAAAAGATGTTTACTATGATATAAAACAATCTAAATGGCATAACAATATTTACTTACATGTAAAAAATTAACCAATTAATTTATCCATTGATAAGTATTCGAAATAAAATACATTGTAAACTATTAAGTACTACGCAATGTAAAATTGATCATAATTAAACTAATTTTGCCTTAAAAAATATTTATTTCAATGTGCTCTGGGAATATATTTATACATACATAATTTTTTTGTTTTGAAAATTTGGTCAATAAATATAGTTCTAGATAATTTTTATGAAAATATATCATTTTTAGATATAAATAATGCATTGTTAGATCTAACGAACTATTTCTTCAAAACTTCATAAATTGCAAAAACACTGTTTATTGACCTGTTACTTTCTTTATAATATACCTAATAACTTACCATCAGGATCACATTGTAAGTGATCCTGTAGTTTAAAAAAAAGTCGGTACAATACCTCCCCAATTTATTTAAGACCCTGGGTGCAGGTCCGCCAAGCAATGCCTAGCTTCCTGACATGCGAAGTAGCTCTGTTTGATATCATATCATTTTAAACATTTAAGTTATAAAAGAAATAACAAATAGAGCACTTCGAAGCAGGTAAAACATACTTTACAGTGCCTGAAAATCGCTTATCCTTCGAAGGATCATAGTTCTTCAACCCAATTTGAAGCTCTACAGTTTCTAAGAACTTTCTCTTCTTTTCCTGCGCACCTGTAATAACACCATTGACACATTCGTATAACGTGTCACGTGAAACTTTGGACCTAAACAATAAATGAAAAAAGTTATCTATTAAAAACGAACAATTTTTCATAATTTCTTATACTTATTTTAATAAAACTATTACTCAATAGACGAAAGTTAAAAATTCAAATGATGCAACAAACGTAATTAATATTTAAACAATAAAACATGAAAGTATTAAAATATTGTATAACACGTGCTTCGAAGTTGAGTATTTGCCTCGTGCGGCAATTTATTCTTCGATGAAATGTAATGTAAAGTACTTAAATAGTACATCATAACACGTGTCTCGAAATCAATTAATTTGCCTCGCAAGACATATTACTCTCGAACTAAGCAAGGGAGGAAGTCTCATGAGGTAAAACTCAACTAATACATTATTGTTGGATTGTCTTAGACCACAAAATCTAAAAAATAACTTTAAAACTGTTATTTTGAGCTTAAAGTGTTTTAAAAAAATACACCTCAAGATACATGCATTTACTCATGATACATGAATTTAATGAAAAATTATATAATATTTTTATGAATATAATACTTGAAACAACTAATAAGTAATTTTGAATAATATAAATACGATGTGAAAAATGTTACCCATGCTGTTTGATATATGGTATTTTTATTTGCAATTAGAAAAATATATAAAAAATAACTACAAAATTGTTTTAAATTAATTTAAAGCAATTAATAATTATTAAAATGTTATTAACACAGAAAGTGATTGTAAAATAATAAATGGATTAAATTTTTACTTACGTCATCACGGCAAAGTTATGTCCCTGTCCGACCGAAAAGACGACTTGAACGCGAAAGAGCACCGAATGGTCGGTCGAGCACGGTTATTGTAAGTGTAAGCTGGATGTACTGTAACTCTGTAAGTATGCAGGCAGGGGAGTCATTGTCGCCAACCTATCGCTAACCGATGATCTTATACTAGTCTCTATACCACGGGTCTATTGGAAAGTGACATTTTAATTATCTTCGCCCTGGTGGTAAAAAGTAACATTAAAAACAGTATGCATCTCGCTCGATCAAACAACTTGCAGTACATTATAATAAATCAATATATTATAATTGTATACGAACTCAATATCAGAATTCCAGTATAAGATCAAATTTTCTTAACATACAAATTTATAATATTTGTATATAATTATTAAGAAATCTTTCAATGATATACTAACGTGTACAAATATGAGTAAGACTTTATTTATAACTTTTGAAATCTTTATTTATTCTTCTAAATCTAATTCATTCCCCTCAAAATAACCCCCCTCGGATACAATACAATTATGCCAACGCTTTTTCTAATTTTCAAAACATTTTTTATACTCTTATTCCGAAATGGCCATCATTTCCTTCTTCGATTCGGCTTTTATTTCTTCAATCGAATTAAAACTGTGTCTCCTAAGTGGTCTTTGAGTTTTCTGAACTGCCAGAAGTCACACAGTGCTAAATCAGACTAGTACAGTGGTTGTGGAACGATATTGGTTGAATTTTTAAATTTTGGTGAATTTTAGATTTTGATCGAATAACTTCACGAAAACGACGCATAACACTCAGTTAATATTCTTTGTTAACCGTTTGGCCTGTTGGAATGAATTCATAATGCACCACATCACGATAATCGAAGAAAACAGTGAGCATAACCTTGATTTTTGAGCGATTTTGGCGTGATTTTTTCGGTCTCCGGTCTCCTTTGGCACGATATTTGCTTGATTGATCAGTTATTTCTGGATCGTAAGTGTACACCCATGTCTAATCTCTAGTTATTATGCGTTCCATCTTGTCCTGTTAGTCCGAAAGCATCGTTTCACAGACCTCCATGCGATTGTTTTTCCAAAAAATTGAGTGTTTTTGGTACCAATCGAGATTTCACTCTATTTAGGCACAAACTGTCTTACAAAATGCTGTTGACTGACCCATTTGAAATCCCAACAATATCAGCAAACGCTCTAGTAGTCAATCGACGATTTTGCAGAACCAATTCTTTAATTTTGTCGACCTGTAGCCCATTAGTAGAAGTTCTTGGTCATCTTTGATGTGGTTCATCTTCAACGCCTTCTCGACCTTCTTTGAACAATTTGTGCCAATCTGCCAAATGCTCTTGACATTGACTTCTAACTAAAGGTCTTCTGCAACATTCTGAATGTTTCAGTGTCCGATATTTTATTTTGCGCACAAAATTTAATGCTCTTCTTTGTTGAATAATTTCAGACATAAAAAACGAAGAGACAACTTTTCTTTGTTCACAAAACACAAGCGTAACTACATAACAAATGAAGATAATTTCATGAAATTTGGCACATATAACTCTGACAGTACTAGCAACATAAAAATAAAAACATTTGTCCGAATCGTTAAACCTGGGAAGTTTGAATTGAAAAGTCTTACTCATGTACAAAGTAGTATATATATATAATATATTAATAAGTCACCGATATGTTGAACGATTGAAGGGATTTTGACAATATATTGTTAAAATCTTCAATAATCTACTTTCTATACAAATATACGTTCGTCGGAAATATTACAAATATATAATTCAATTTACAAATAAAAATTCCAAAATAATTTTTTATTTTTCTGTAGTATAAACCTACTATAATTCCTATTAATCAAAGAAAGATATAAGCAATAACAGTTTTCGATATGAGAAGTTTAATAGGAGTCTATTAATTCAACATTTTCTACTTTAACGTTGTCAAGAGAATTTTTTCGCACATTTTAGCGATGCTTACATTTTTGCTTATACTTACTTTTTTTGTGTTATCACAGTTTTCTTTTCCTAAGCTTCCATAATATGGAAAATTTTGACGTATAGTTTTACCTATGATATGAATATTTTTCAAAGCCCAGTACATGTATATAATAGATTGAAATCAGTAAATTATATTATTTCAAGTTCAAATATCGTATTAAAAAACTGTATGAATCATTCTTTGACAACAATTACATAGTTTCCTGAAAAACCTTGATATTTTATAATCTCTTGAACTTTTAATAGTTTTTACATATAAAAGTAATAAACACCTTTTTCAAGATTTCAATAAAAGAATTTTTTGCTAAAATATCCAAATATGAATTTGGTAAAAATTGGTATATTTACTCTAAGACCTAGACCTTTATACTTGAAATTGATCATCTTTATTATTTTAAACTTTATTAATCGCGTCTTTGTCAAACTTTTTTCATTCAGTTACTTTGTTATTTGAATTTCGAAAATGAATTTAAAAATAAATATTAATTGTTAAAAACTTCAAAGTATGAACAATTGAATTGTTTAAATAATTGTAACGTGCCCGCGCCAAACTGAAATCAATTGTGATAAATATTATTGTGTTCTGTATTCTTTCATCTACAAAATTTAAAAAATATATATTTGATAAATAGAGGCTTCTCTATTAGATAAAAAATTATTAAATATTTCCGAGTACAAGTTATGCAGTACGCTGGCGTGCAACCCGCTCTATACTGTCAAATCCCGCAGTAATAGGAAAATCAACTATGAGCTCAACCAATTTTGAAAATTCAAGAAGCCTTTTAATCATCATACTCATAAAACTATTCAACAAACATATTCAAGCCGTAGTTAACATAATGAATATATAAATTGAAAAAAAAATATATATAAGCATCTGAGAGTTTTGACGCGAGCTCAGCATGTTGCGTTCTCACCTATTCAGTAACTGATGATTTAATGTACATAGGTACAATGTTTTATTCAAAATGGATATTTTATATAAGCAAATGAAGAATAAAGGTGATACTCTAAAGATTATATATATATATATATATATATATATATATATATATATATATATATATATAAATCTATGAATTTTTTAAATTGGCTAAGCCTGTCTAAACTAATCCTTTGTAAAGTTAATTTGTCTGCTACTGCGGAAATCCGAATTATACCTTGGGTCGCGCGCTGCATAACTTGCGCTTGAAAATATTTTATAACTTCTAATTTAATATATACACCGTCTTTTTTACAAGTAGATTTTGTAAAAGAGAATATCAGGTTAAAATAGTATTTTTTTAAATCGATCTCAGTTGAGAGATGGGCATGTTACAATTATTTGAACAATTAAATTATGAATGCTTTAACTTCTTAGCAATAAACATTTTTTTTTATATTCACTTTTAAATTAGTTTACAAAAGAAATTTTAAACTGAATAAGTTAACATACCATAAATGTTATCAATATAGGTGAGATACTCAGTTTGAAGCATGAGTAAAATTATAAAATTTTTAGAAATTCCTGTTATTTTCGGGAAAAAAATTTTCAAGCAAAATCCTGAAATAAGTACCCATTATTTCTATTATAACGGAGAGTAGAGTGAAGGAGTAGAAACTCCACTATAATCGTGTCAAATTATTCAGTAGGACTTCTCGCCAGAGTTGCCCGCAAGGCGGCGACACCCTGTTAGGTTGCTCGTTCAAAAGCATGCATTTGAAGCAAAGCGAGTGGGGGTAGGCGGAGTGTAGGCATGTAGTGAGCGCGGCGAGAGTAGCGATTCTTCTTCTTTTCTTCTCCCCACTCATTTTGTTTTTTGTTTTCTGTTTCAATTACACGCAAAACTATCAAGGAATTTCGAAGATAGCGACGTCTACGGGACAAACCCGAACTATCATCTCCAACCAATTTTTGATAATTTTTCCCCATGTAAAGCGAGCTGAGTACAGAGTGCTTCTCTGTACTCCTCCGTAATTCTCGATCTCAAATCAGCTGTTATTTTGATTGTCTGAATCGTGTATGGGCAAGTGGCAAGCATAATATATATATATATATATATATATATATATATATATATATATATATATATATAAACCTACTACAACCGCAGCTAAAACATAACATCATATACTTCATTTATATATATACATAATGCTAATAGAAGAATAGAACTAATAAGATTACTCACAGTTACTGAACGAAAATTTTGAGAATGTAGTTAAAAGTTAAATAAGTAAAAATTTACTGTTTGAAGATTATGCGAACATTTCTATATTTTAGCGCGAAAATACCGCGTTTGAAATGATACGTAGAAACAGGTGAATGCGCTTATAAACTTTGTAAATTATTGCTTATGCAATGAACTATCATTAAGTAATGAACTATGTTTAAAAAAAATTCACATTTTAATGTCAATTTGATATTCAAAACTATTAGATATAAAAAATTAGAATATAATAGTATAAAAATTCCTTAAATATATTTCAAATACAAAATGTAAACAATTTCTTTAATTTATTTTCTGATCAACACTGCCTATATTATTCTAGACTAATTTTTTGAATAATTTCTTCTGTAAATTATTAGCAGACGTAAATTCTATTTAACTAGAGTCATATTATTTTACAGAACAAGACATAAAATTTATTTTATTGGATTTTTGCTGGGAATAATGGTTCTGTATAATGAATTTCTTGTGTATGAAATTCAAGCTTTTAAATGGTCTATTCGGAAATGTACAGACTGCGTATCAGTGTTACTTATCGCTGATCCACAAATTCTTGGATATCAAAATGAAAATTACAAAGGTTCAGACTGGGCTATGTGGGATAGTGACAGGTATAGCTCAAAATTTAAAATTTATATGTAAGTTATTTAAATAAAAATATAATTCTTTTATTCTCAATGATAAGGTAATTGTATTTTTAAAATTTTACTTTTGATTATATATGTAACCAATACGAATTAACCATTTCTTTTAAAAACTTGTAAATTTTCTGTATAAATCAATTACTATATATTATGTATTTTCTTTGGTTAAGTTATATTAGTCTAATTTACTATATTATGTTGTAGATATTTAAAAAAAACATTTTCTAGAGCAGTGGGTTATATTCAGCCCAATGTTATAGTATTCCTTGGAGATTTAATGGATGAAGGGCACATTGCTAATTTAGAAGATTTTGAAAAATATAAAAGAAGACTAGCAAATATTTTTGATACTCCTGACAATATTATGGTAGAATTATTAAATTATTAGTATATTAACTATAATATTCCAAATAATAGTATTCACTAATAATAAACTGATAAAATATTAATTGCTATATATTTTTAGAAAATTTATTTGCCTGGAGATAATGATATTGGAGGAGAAGAAGATGTGGTATCTTCTCATATTCATGAAAGATTTAATTATGCTTATACTCAACCAGATACATTAGTTTATAATACAGCAACATTTTTTAAAGTAATTTTTAATTAATGTATAATGCTATAATTATAAAATTATTATTATCAACTATGAATTTTTTCATTTTAATTATTCTTGTAGGTAAATAGATTAACAAAATCAATCCCATCTGCACCGAAGGAAGCATTTCTTAATGATTATGCTGAAAGAAATACTACAAATGTTGTACTTAGTCATATGCCATTATTATTTATACCCGGAACATTTGTTCAAAATGTATGAAATAGTTGGTAATTTCTTTTTTAATTTTCCTTTCTTTCAAGTTCTGTTTCTGCTTTTAGGTTCTTAAAGAACTATCTCCACAAATAATTTTTACTGCACATGAGCATAAGGCAATGCATATGAGTTTAGATACAGCAACTGATCAATTAAGTGAGATATGGATTCTTCCACCTCATAAAACTCCACTATATCAATTGAGGCTTGACATGGGTGATATACATGAATTACAGATACCAACGTGCTCTTACAGAATGGGAACGCCTAATATGGGCTATGGATTAGCATATATAGGTAAAATATATATGTATTAATAACTTAAATCTTAATTTTTAAGTAACTTTTTATCCAAATTGTTTATAATTAGAAGTGCAGTAAGTTTCATTTTATCACAATTGCTTATTAGAATACAGAAATATCATAGTATTTTCATATTTTAAATGGTTAAGTTTAAAAAAATAATTATTAATTGTAAACTTTTATTTAACTACAATCAATTCTTATTAATTAAAAAAGAAAATTTTTTTCAGATACTCAAGAAAAGACTTTAGATTTTACAATATTATGGTTGCCAGACAGATTTTTTCAACTTTCGCTGTATCTTTATGTGTTAGGAGCTGCTCTGTTTCTTTCTGTTTGTTTTGTTCTTTGTGGCACATGTACAAATAATCACGTAGCTTATGGCCGTGTGCCCATATAACTTTTTTAATTAGAAACATAATCATGAGAGTTTAGACTTTACCTGAATCGTATCTTAAATATACATTAAGTTTTGCCAATTAGTAATGACATAAAAGTATATTAGCTACATTTTACATATATTATTGTTTTTAATTTCATAGAGTTCAAGCTCGAATTTACTTAATTGCAATGTAGATTTCCGTCCAATAGAAACCTACTTATTAATGTTCTTTTAAAACCGATTATTTTATTTTAAACTATTAATATTAATTAAGTTAAAAAAAAAGAAACTAAGATTATTATAAATATTTCTTAATGCATTAAATTGCAATAAAATTTTTACTTAAAAATTTAATCCTTGTTCTGATAAATACTATTATAGTTCAGAACAAGTGTTTGAACTAGGAAGTTTACTTAAAATTATCAAAACTATTTATTCTTAGAAACTCGTAATTATTGTAAACAAACTTCCAATTTATAATTTAATAAGAAGTCCGTAATTATTGTGAACAAATATTTTACAATTGTACAAAATAACTACTTATATTAATTTTTATTTAATTCATTAGATTACTTAAACACTTGTATTTAAAAACTTACATAAAAATACAAGAAATGTACTGATGAAAATTATTAAAAATTAAGCAAAAATAACGGTCAACAAAAAAGTCTAAGCTTTGTATTAATTTTGTCAAATGTTGATTTTCATTTATGAGAAATCTTATATAAATTTATAATATATTGTTAACATATTTTAATGGTTATATATAAGAATAAAAAATTAAACATAATTATTATTGCATTAATTACTTAATATCAATATAATGCAAGATATATTAGAGTATAAGCCTGACACTAATAAAACAATTCTAACCCTGAGAATATTATTTAAAATTAAATATAATAAAAAATTATATTAGAAGGAATAGAACAACAGTGGCGATTGTTAAATTTAAATTATTTGATAATATTCTTTGAATGTTTTCATTGTGATATTCATAAATCACATTTTTGTACAATCATAAATAATTTATTCAAGCAATTAATAGTTAATAAAACTGTTTAAAATGTTAAATTAATATCTTGAAACAAATATTTGCCCGTGGCATCACGGACGTGTGCAAATCACAGTTTTAATTCTGAAAGGTCGCCAGTAGGTTTCTAGTACGTACATATGGTAATGCTGCAATGAATAAAATAATAATCTTTTCTGGCTCCTTCAGTCGAAAGTAAGACATTGCGGCCAACTTCGATTGTTGATCAAATGACAATGAGATAATCATCAAATATCTAATATACCGTAAAACATCTGCACACATAACCTAAACTAAATTATTAACAACAATGTGCGCATTATATCATGATTATATCTGTCAGTAAATGCGGTTAAGTAGCTAAGTGCATCCTGGAAATAAATCAAAAGAATGAGAAATACGAATACGAACACGATATATATTAGAAAGATTTTAAGAGCGTAACGGTACCGTATTAATATTTCGTGGGTCCCAATTATGTAAATTATAGAACACAGCTTATTATATAGCAAAAATAGTATATTCGATTATTATACACTTTATATTTTATATATATATATATTTTTTTTTTTCTAAGCCTACAATGGCTCGATCGCTAGAGCGAAGGATTAGTAACTTGGTGATCCGAGTTCAAATCCCGGTCTCGGACGATTGACACAAGCACCACTGTATAAATTTAAATGTGCTTTGTTTACAAACACATTATAGACCTCTGTCGCTGTTTAGCACCGATATTTGGAAGCATAAATAGGGCGACGTTAAATAACATAAAAAAATATATATATATATATTTTGACTTAACCTATATTTGTTATTTAATACTTTTCCTCATTTTTTGTTCCTTTTTGAATATGTATTTTTTGTTGTTTATCCCCCCCCCCTCCATCAATATAACCACGGTTTGGACTCGATTCTGAAAATGTCGGGCGGCCATCAATTGTTGACAGTTGCAAAAAAATTTGCTACAAATAATATCTTAATACAATTACAGAAAATCCAGTTCAATAAATTCAATTGATTATTCATACATTTGTACTTTAGGCCGGGGAGCAACAAAAATTGTATACGACACTGGGCCGGAAAGTGGAATGCCATGAAGTGCGTGGAATAACATCCTCAGCTTCGCCTCAGACGTTAAATTCAATTTTCTGGACTAGGGCTGTAATATACTACTGCAAATGACAATTAAATTTGTAAAGAATAACACAAAAAGTGTTGAAGGGGGGTTAAGGTATTTAAACTTTTTTTGGCCATTTTTTTTATTTTTTAAAATGAATGCTTTATATCTCAAGAATATTGTGTCGAGATTTCAAGTTAATCGGAGTAAAATTGACAAAGTTGTGAGTATTTGAACATTCGTTGCTCCAAGTATGATTTTTACGTATTCGTAATTCTGCTTGACTATTGGGGCGAATGGCAGAAAGCTGCAGCTTCAGATACTCTAAACTCTTTTAAACACAGCTATACAACACTTCCTACTGAAGTTCTTAGAGCTATTAGACCCATTTATGAAGACTTGAGTAAAGACGAACTCTTGCAGCGATGTCTTGGAGGTTTCACGCAAAATAATAATGAGAGTCTCAATCAGCTAATTTAGAAAATCTCTCCAAAGTCAGTGAATGGCACCTTTACAATTTTTGAAATTGCAGCTAATGTAGCTGCATGTACTTTCAATAAAGTTTCTTTTGCTCTGTTAGCCATTATGAAAAAGATGCAAATTAGTACAGGATCAAGTTCCCACAAATGGGCGCGACAAGTTGAGGAGTGGCGAATAAATAGAGCAGAGGAACAAGCATTATACGACAGTAAATAAGGAAGACTTTTATGTAGACAAATACAAAAAGATGCTTTAGGCCATGTAGATGAAAGCGTTTTGCTATATGGACCTGGTATTAACAATTCTATATGAAACTGAAAGAATTATAAAGTTTTATTGTGAATTTTTTAGTTTACAAAACTTTTAAGCCGTTTCCTGAAAACTGCCATTTTTGAAGTCGGTGTACATCCTTACACAAAATCTACTGAACCCATCAGTTTTAAATTTTGCACAGTACAACTTTACATAATTCATCAGGCAACGCTGTCGAGCTTTTTGGTTATTTTTATTAATTCTTAATTTTACAGTAACAAATAACCCAATTTTTTATAGCAAAACTTGGATTTTTGGCTTCTTAGAGCTACCAAAAATTCTAAAATTAAAAAAAAAACTCGACAGCGTTACCTGAGGAAACATCTCCTTTGAAGAATGCACTAGCGATTCCGATAATTCTGTGGTGCGTAATCGTGCACACCGCAAAACAACTTTTTCTCGAGGAGCCTCCGAAGATTCATTGTCATTCGCTTAATTTTTAATATTTTTCAATGAAAATTTAGGAAGTGTGAGAGTAATCTCAGTTCAAAAGATAGATTATTATATGCAAATTGACTGGATAATCCGGCTGTATCTGTGTCGCAAGAAAAAATTCTTAAAAGCATGCCTATTTTATACCGAATTAACCTTACCCTCCTTAACACAAAATACATAAAGTAACTTTAGAAGTAATTTTTGGGATTTTGAGTGAGTGTTCCTAAGACACACGCTGCCATCGTATAGCGCGTTGTCGGAGAAGATAGGAATAGATGCGGATAATAAATAGGAAAGTGTTTATCAAGAGACTATTTATTAACCCGTATATTATAATAGCCTAAACGCGAATATAAACACAACTATATTATACGCTGACTTTGCACGAGCTCAGACGAGCGTTTGGACGAGTGAAAATGCGGCGGCCGCTGTTGTCGCATGCAAATCGCGGTACTAGTTACTAATTGTATGTGCATTAGTATTTGTTTGATAGCCATTAATAGTCAACGTTTTCAGTGAATTTCTAAACATGGAAACAATTGGTCATCGTTCTGTGATACAATATTTTTATTTGAAAGGCCTCAGCTCAACCAATATAAAAGCTGAATTAGACTCTACTCTGAGTGAGACTGATCCTTCGTTTGCAACAGTAAAATATTGGACAGCAGAGTTTAAACAAGGCTGTACGAGCTGCCAAGACGAGCATCGCAGTGGTCGATCAAACAAGGTGACGACTCCAGAAATGTTGAAGAAAATCCATAAAGTGGTACTGGATGATCGTCGACTGAAAGTGCGTGAGGTATCAGACATGGTAGGCATTTCAAAAAGTGCGGTACATCGCATATTAACAGAAAATTTGGAGATGACAAAGCTGTGCGCAAGATGGGTGCCGCGTTGCTTAAAATGGAACAAAAACAACGTCGTGTAGATCTTTCAGTTGAGTGTTTGGCAATGTTTCGCAAAAATAAAGCCGAACTTCTGCACCTATTCATAACTCTATATGAAACATGTGTCCACCACTTTACACCCGAAACAAAAGAACAATCAAAACAATGGACTCAAAAAGGAGAATCGGCTTCAAAGAAGGCAAAGACCGTTTCATCTACAGGTAAGGTTATTGCATCGATTTTTTGGGATGTGCATGGAATAATTTTTATTGACTATCAACGGCGAATATTATGCGAACTTATTGCAATGTTTGAGCAAAAAAATCAAGCGAAAACAGCCGCATTTGGCTAAGAAGAAAGTCTTGTTCCATCAAAACAATGCACCAGCTCACACATCCTTTATTGCAATCGCCAAAATTAATGAATTAAAGTTTGAATTGCTACTTCATGCATCCTATTCACCAGATTTAGCTTCCTCGGATTCTTTTCTGTTCCCAGTTCGAGAAATTTTGCAATAAAAGAAAACTGAAATTGGAAATTCAATTTAAGCAAGTTGCAATGCATGTTGAAATATAGTAACAAATTCCATTTGTAAGTATTTTCACAAAAGTTCATTGTTCTTTGTCCGAGAGATGGCCTAGAAAAATTCGAAATCAATGGACGAGAGCGCTAAGAAGCGTAAGTTGTCGAATAAGGATAAGAAATTCAATCAGATGAATTCAAACCTTACTTTGATAATAGTATTTTATACTACTTATTGATTTATTTGATAGAAGTTCCAACAGTTAAAAATTGTTTAAAATTTCCAGCGAGCTTCCTAAAAACTCCAACAAACACGAGTATGTTTTTATAAATGTTTATTTAATGTATTTCTATTAATTATAAACAAACAATTGTGGTTGATTGAAATTCGCTGTGGTATTTTCTAACAAGAATTTACCAAAAAAAACATTTGAATTGTCTGCAAAAGTAAATCAATTTTTATAAATTCTCAATTAATTTATTTATTGCCATTATTAATTAACAATTTATACTTATTATAATTCCCGGTAGAATTCTTAAAAATTACCAATAATGTACTCGAATTTTCCTTAAAAAAAAAAAAAACGGGGAGAATTATGGTTCAA
The DNA here is from genome assembly GCA_018907035.1 of Sycobia sp. Sy_11. Taxonomy (NCBI): domain Eukaryota; kingdom Metazoa; phylum Arthropoda; class Insecta; order Hymenoptera; family Epichrysomallidae; genus Sycobia; species Sycobia sp. Sy_11. The sequence continues at coordinate 1,245,246 of JACCIC010000085.1, read as the reverse complement.
ATTTATTATTCTAAATAAACAATTAAGATTTTTTAAAGAAATTGGAATTTTGATGGTTGGATTACGACCTGAACACATTTGTAAAGCAAAAAACTTTAAAATTTATATCAGGACAGAAGAAAATAAATTATTATTAATTCATTAAATTCTTAATATTAACGTACAATGTAAAAGTAATTGGAGGGCTGGTGAAATGAACGACAAGGGAAGGTGAAATATATATTTCAACAAGTTAACACTAACTTAACACAAACTTTAACATTCACTCATAAAATGAAAATTGGATTATTAACAAAATATTCTGAAACAAATTGCAAGTTAGGAACTCAAAAATATTGTGAAACATGCGTGAAATATTTGTGTTTAAAATATGTAACTGCTGAGTAGTATCTTATTTTTTCTGCAGAATAGATTAGCGTTATTAGCTTTTTGAAATTTACAACTTTTTGGCAATTTGTATAAATAATTTTGCAATAAACAATCAGATCGTCAAACAAAAACTGGGATATTTTATTTTTTGCTGAAGCAATCGATGGCGTAGTTAGTTTGAACCTTTTTGCAATAGTGTGCCCATGGGACAGAACGCTATTTGATCGATCTAATTTGTTTATAAAGATTTATTGCAAAATATATAAGGGCCATACAACAAAATTTTATGAAGCTTTTTGTCTTAAAATCGAATGATGATATTTGTTTATCACGCACAGGCGTAGTACCGAAATGAATTTCCGCATATAAACATTTTCAAATAACGATATTTTAAGAAATGTTGCATATAACAATCTGCACCAGGACTTAAAAGGAAGTGTATGATTTGTATCTAACTGCATCCCTATTCATTTATATAATTTAAATGTTAAATAACATTTAATCCGTTACGGTAAACAAAATATAACTTATACTGAATATAGTTTATGCGTATGTACAGGAATCGTATTATGGAGGTACCGCGAAGGTCTGGAAAATCCGCTCGCTTTACATCATGGGAAAAGTATTAAAAATTATTATTAAAAATTGGTCGGAGTTGGTAATGCATATCTATCTGGTAGACCTCGCTTTGTTGAAAATCTCTCGATAGTTCTACGTGCAACAGAGAAAGAAAACAATAGCCAAAGCGAGATTGAACTTTTCCCGCTTTTCACACCCACCCATTGGCTTGCCTTCAAAAGTATTATATTCAACAAGCAACTTTATAGTGTCGACGCTTTGTGGGCAATTCTGACGTGAAGTCCTGTTGTTTAATATCATACGATTGTAATGGAGTTTTGACTCTTATTCTCTATTCTTCATAAAGCGTATATTCGAAATAGAGTTTCTGAATAATTAATGTTAATATAGCAACCATTGATAACTACTTGTATGTCACTAATTTGTGTACACTGTGCAGCAAAATGTTTTTATTCACAGATAATTTTTATGTCAAATAACATCTTCTTCTGAAACAATAGCTTTAAATGCATTCTTGGCATTATCATGTCATATCCTATCATACTTCATATCATACTAATTTATAAAGTCAAAGCGTGTTTTTGTTTGTACACGAAAGCAAAAAAACTACTGAACCGATTGTTATCAAATTTGACATATAGATTCTATATTATCTTGGGAAGGTCATAGGCTATGTTTTTTATTGAAAATCATTTTACTTTCATCAATAAATTAAGTTAATGGTTTTAACAATAAGTTTCACCAGCGGCCACTAGGTGGCGTCTTGAATCACGAACATCAATTCAAAGTAGTCCGCTTAAAGTATTAATACAAGGCCATCTCAAACGAATGTTCATATTCAACTTTCGTATTTGTATGCTAAAGGATGTGTGACGTTCATCGGTATTACCTTTTTTGTTCTTCAGGTTAATCTGAGATTACTCTCACACCTTATGGATATCTTTTGATTTTTGTAAATTTTATTTTCTCTTACGTGGGAAAATCTCTCTCTCTCTCTCTCTCTCTCTCTCTCTCTCTTTCGATCTCTCTCTCTCTCTCTCTCTCTCTCTCTTCTATCTCTCTATCTCTCTCTCTCTTTCTCTCACTCTCTCTGTTTCTCCTTCTCTTATAAAATGGTTCTGTATGTTTTTTTTAGTTTGAACAAAAGAAATGATGACAAAATAGGGTTCTTTACCAACAACCTCGAAACTATGTATATATAAATAAAATATATTCATCCAAATTCTATTATTTGAAACAAAAACATAGAGCTTTAAAAGGAACGAATATTCTGCAATTTCGAAACAACCGTGTATTGAATTGTTAGGTTTATTTGAACTAAATGAATTGTTAGGTTTATTTGAAGAGCAAAAAATATTTGTTACATTACAAATATTTTTAAATGATTAGAATTTCTAATACACCATACTTGCCTTCTTCTATACTTTTGTATAAAATAAATTTAAAGTATGTTTTAGTTGTGTAAGTAATTTTTAAAATTAAGATTTTCAGTACTGAAGAGTACATGTAACTGACTTATTAACCAGTTAAACACTCTCTATTTATTAGGATTAAGTCCTAATAATAACCCTAATTAACATTCTGATCGGGATGCCTAAAGCTTGAACGGCAGATTATGTGCGTTAAACATTCACTACCATTGCGTTTCGTACAATACAAATATATTACATATAATATATATGTATTAAAATAAAAATGATCGAAAAATATGTAAATATAGTTAGTCTTTATTGCAATATAATATATAGTGTACGTTTACATCGTTCAAAATAAAATTTTTAAAACGCTTAAATGTTTACGAAAATGACGGTCTCATAAGTTAAGATACTACAGTTGAATTTTATATTTTGTTTAAATTCTCAGTTCTCATATATCAAAAAAATATTTATTTTATTTAACTAAACATTCAGTATTTTAAATGTATAAATTATTTATTTTGAATAAATGATTAATTAATGGTATACGAATCAACCCTTTTGTAGTTACTAAAATAAAGTTTATATTTTCTCAACAGCAGAACACAAATATTGGAAATTAAATGAATATTTTCTTATCTAAAGAAAATATTATCTTGAACCAATAATTTCAAATTTAAAATCAGGAAAATACATTATTGGATCAATTAAATATCTCCTAGATTTTTGTCAACATTTTCTAGAAAATGGGTGAAAATATTTTCATAAACCAATAACTGATAATTTTGGAATAAAAAAATTTAGATATTTGATTCAAGCCGACAAAATTAAGTGAATATATACTTGGATTAAGCATTTCAATACTTCACTCAAGAAATTTAATTTAAAATGAAGAACTTAATTTCTATCTTTAAAACAAGAATTACTCGAAATACGTTTTTATTTTTTAAAAACATGAAAATTGAAGTATGTTAAATGTTTAAAAGTAGTGCATAGTTCTTTGATTCACAGCATTATTTTCTTGACTTTAAAAATCAAAAGTTTAAACCAAACGAATAATTTCTTGAATTCTTTTACAATTTATATGTTTATTTACTTTTATTACATTTATTTAAAAACTTCGACCTAACCGGATTCTATCCGCAGACCTTTGGATTCACAAGCTAACGCCTTATTAATTACGCTATTGCAGTACGCTATGGACAATTATAAAAATCTTATATATCAATTTTAGATCTCTTATAGTTATACATGATGAAATTAATTTATGGATTCCAATGAATAGTATATGCATTTATATATAAAATATACTTATATTATAACAATTTATATATCGTTTTAGTTATAATATTTTATTTTCCACATCTAGATAATATTTTCTTAAATGTATTTTTCTTCGGTATATGAAGCTGAAAAATAATTCTTTTGTGTATTACTCTATAGCACTGGAAAAATATTTGTATTATTATATATCACTGAAAAAATATCTACCAATATCAAGTAAATGTTTATGTGCTTTTAAGAATTATTTCTTAAATTAAAATTAAAACAAATATTTTCTTAGATTGTGAAAGTAGTTGCTTAAAATAAGAAAACCAGAATCTAAAAAATTCCTTCATCAAGAACTTATTCACTTGAATCAAAATGATATAAGCTAGATATTTTACAACATCCGTTCAACTAAACCGAATGAGTTATGGATTTCTCGAAATTAACTAAAAAGTAAGAAATTACTTACCTAGATTACCTCATATTTTTTCTTATTGCTGAATTTCACGCAAAAATTATTTTCTTCAATCTAGAAATTATTTATCACCCTAAAAAATAAATTTCCTACTTTTTAGCTCATATAGTAAAATGTCAATCTTATATCATTTTCATTCAAGTGAACAAGTTCTTGATGAAGGAACTTTTTAAATGCTGGTTTTCTTATTTGAAGCAACTTATTTCACAATCTAAAACATATTTATTTAATATACAGTCACACAAATTTATTGACTAGATTTTAATCAATATTTACTAATAGTTATCTAGTATTTTTTTTAGCTCAACGATTAATTGAATAAATAACTACTTTCAAGATTTTAATTTCTTACATTGAGATATTGGTTTCATAAATTAAGAAAATAATAACCTTGCTTTTATTACTGTAAAAAACAAATTTACTAATCTTCACTTTATAATGGAAAATATTAAATATAATATAAAAGATCAAATATAAATATAAAATATCACTTATATCTAAATATAAGAATATATTTATTTAATATTCGGACGTAGAGAATTTTATTAATTATCGTTTAATCAATATTTATTAATTATATCTAATATTTTTAGATTGCAAGAAACTGATTGCTTATTAATTAACTTCTCTCAAGAACACAATTCCTTATATCAAGACATTGGTTTCAAAATTTCACAATATAATATCTGTAATTTTACACTATAGTACACAAAAGGGTAATATTGAGAACTGAGTTCTCCTGTAATTTTAAATCGAAGCGAATAAGTTCTTCAAAAAAAGAATTTCTTCTATAATTTCTTTTAATATCTTCTGATCATGTATATATCATGTGTACACGTAAAGCATAATTAATTTCTAAATATACATGTTATATTTTTAAAAAAATTTTTAACTTAATTTTTTTAATTACACAGAAATATTGATTTGATATAAGAACCATTTTTTTCTGTGATATAAATACAAAAATTAATTATTTTTCAATTTCGTATACGTATTATGATTCAATTTAAGAAAATATTATCTGGATGTGGAAAATCATATTCTAAAATCAAAACGTTATATAAATTGTTATAATATAAGAATACATTATATATTCATTTAATTCCCAATATTTGTGTTCTGCTGTTGAGAAAAAATAAGCTTGATATTAGAAATTATTTTTTCAGTATATATATATACAAGAAATATATTCAATTTTTTAAAAAACCATTTACTCAAAAGAATGAAATAATTTTCTCAAAGGGTGGATTAGATTTATTTGATTATTCCCTGCAAGTTGTAATGTCTAATAAATATTTATTTAATTTTATTAAACGAAGCACAAAGATTTAAATATTAAATGTAATAAATAAATAGTAAAAACTACAATATATATATATATATATATATATATATATATATATATATATATATATTATATATATATAAATCAAAAAAATATTTTCTATTTTTGAAAAAATTATTTACTTATAACATATAAATAGTTTTATTAAAAGATTTATTCCTTTAAATTTAATATTTAAATCTTTGTGCTTCGTTTAATAAAATCGAAAAAATGTTAATTAGTTTTTAACAACTCGTTGGATATAATTAAATAAATATATTTCACCTTTTGATAAAGCTATTTAATTGTTCATATTGAATAGCTTTTCCAAAAATTGAATATATTTGTTAAATTTTAGTATATACATATATATATATATATATATATATATATATATATATATAGTTTTTCAAATATTTATTTATTTAACTTTATTTTTTACGTATATGTAGTTGTGTTTAGTAAAATTCACGAAATATTTATTACTTTTCAATAATTTATTTAGTGTAATATATTAATTATATGTTTGCAAGCTTAATTGTTTCTTTGAAATATATAGTTTACTCTAAATTAATAAAAATTTACTCTAAAAAAATATTCATTCGTGTTAAATATGTATGTTTCTGTTTTAAACATAAATTTAAATAAATATTTGTTGTATTCTAATAAATATTGAATTTATTTTAATGAATGCATGATATAATGTAAATAGCAATGAAATAAAATTTATTATATAAAAATTTAATGAATGTTATTATATAAATAATGTACAGAAAGTATAATTTTTTTATATCAAATTAGTCTTATTATTAAGGTCAACGCAGTCTTATTATCAAGTTATCAACTCAAAATTTTAAGAAAATACGTATATATATATATATATATATATATATATATATATATATATACTTATTTTCTTAAAAATTTGGCAGTGGGGTGTAGTAAATGGGATTCACTGGTGTCAACGAAGAAATTCTTTAAGTGCGTATACCCAGGTATAACTTTTCGTAGCCTTTTGTTTCGGCGTCCACCCTACTGAACGCCTGCGCCGTCTCTCCCTCGATCGCACGAGCTCGAAAACCAACATCTGGAATATTGCGCGAACGGAGTACCGATGTTCACCGCCGTAGCGCTGAGTGTCAAAATTTTACTGCAATGTCTACATGGGCATCGGCGATCTCCCCTTATTATCTCTGGTATAGGAAAATGCATTTCAGCAGTGCTATATCTACTTAACGGTAACTTACTGGAGGCCTTTCGGAGCAGACCCTCTGTTGCACGCAGAATCATCGAGGGATTTCCAAGGCAGTGACATCTACCGGATAAATTTGAACTACTGTCTCCGAAAAAAAAAAGAAATAACGAAGCATATAATATATACATCATGGCTGTATGCTTGCACCGGCTTGTATTTGTATGTTGTATGGTACCTTATTGTACGCTACAGGGTTGAGCTCGTGCCTCGGACTCGGACCACGGTTCAGAGTATACATATTCAACACGGGCAAAACATCGCGGACATACACTCTGGTAATTATGAATATAAGATTATATGAAGTTGCTTGCGAATTTTTCCTGAATTATTTTAATGAAAATGTGCTGGATGCAACCTTTTTTTGAGCTGAACGCATTGGTAGCGTCTACACATACTTCTATATACATTTAGTATTTTAGAAGTTATCCGATTCTTAATTTCTTATTGTCGGCAACAAGCTGTTTCCGCCTCACTCGTTCACTCAGTCTTACCTCGTGTATGTGCGCGCATCACCGAAACTTTAGCGGGTGGTTTTATTGACAATTTTAAAACTTGCCGGTATGTGCATTATTTATTTATAAGTTCGTTAGATCTTAATTAAATAGAAAATTCAACAAAGTTGCTAGCTCTGTGTGTCTTGTACAATAGTGAAGGTGTTATTTCTGCGGATATACTTGGAAGTGATGTTGAATTGTGAGAGAAAGAATGATGAAATCCGCGTTGTCGGCTTTTAGTTACGCGTGGTCTTAAAACATACCTAGTGCTGTAAACTTTCTTGGATGTAAACAACTTTTTCAAGTAGGATTTAAAATACAAGAAAAAAGTGTGCGATATACTCACAATTATTGAACAATTGAAATTTTATCGTTGTACGTTTAAATAAATTTTTATTTTGCACTTATTTAACCTTCTAGGCAGAAGTTGATGACTATGTTGAATAAATTTTCTCTTATTGCATTATTTTGAATTATATTAATAATTTATTAAATAACGGACAATAACTAATTAGGAAACTCCTGTGGAATAGTTGTTTTAACATTATTTTTGAGTGTTAAATTTCAAATAACCCTTTAATTTTTATTTAGTTAATAAATAGAGTCTAACAAAAATATCATATGATTGATTCATTTAACTCATGAACAGTTAGTTTTTCATAACTACATTCTTTTTAATTGAAAATAAATATATATTACTTTTATCAGTCTAATAATTGTATTTTAAAAAATAAATTTAATGCATATTGATTTATCAATATTTTAATATTTTTCATTTGTATTTGATTATTTACTACATATCTTATCATTTTATGCAATCACTAATGATTTTAATTATATAAATGTTATATTTCTTTATATTGTTTTTCGTCTAAATGAAATATTACTAATAACATTATAAACAAGACTAAAGTAAGACATAATCAAGACTAAGATTGTTTGGCAATATTATAATATTTATTTAAAATATTACCAAAATTTTACCAAAATTTAATATTATTATTCAAAAAATATTTTAATTTTATATAATGTTTGATGACACTGTTATTGAATGTTTTATATTATATATTCATAGGATAATTCATTGAAATGGAGTTTGGAGTAGGCGGTGATGTCGCTCAGATTTCAGCGGAGCTTGCCCGTGTAGTAGAAGTAATGATGTCACCTAATATACCACATGAACAGCGGTTAGAAGTTTACAATGCTTGTGAACGTTTTAAGGAATCTTCACCACTTTGTGCACAATGTGGCTTATTTCTTGCACAGAAATCTCCAAATAGAAGTGCAGTTGTCAGACATTTTGGACTTCAACTAATGGAACATTGTGTTAAATATCGTTGGACACAAATATCTCAATCTGAGAAAATTTTTATCAAAGAAAATGCAATGAAACTCTTGCAAGAAGGGACAGAACTACTTGTACAAGAGGAAAATCATATTAAAGATGCTTTATCTCGGATTATTGTAGAAATGATTAAAAGGGAGTGGCCACAGCAGTGGCCCACATTACTTGCTGAACTTAGTGAGGCTTGTACAAGAGGGGAGAGTCAAACAGAACTTGTACTTTTAGTATTTTTAAGATTAGTAGAAGATGTGGCGATTTTGGAAACACTAGAATCAAATCAACGAAGAAAAGACATTTATCAAGCTTTAACAACAAATATGGCAGAAATTTTTGCTTTCTTTTTAAGACTGATGGAACAACACTTTGCAGAATTTCAAAAAAACAATTCAATGGGTCAGACTCGCGAAGCAGCTGCTCACAGTAGAGTAGTCCAGGTTTGTATACTTTTTTAAATAAGTATTTGTAATATTTACAGAAATTATTCAATTATTAATTCAGCTAGAAAAGCTATATATTAACTGCACCTAATTACTAAATATGGTATCTTATGATTTATTTGTATTATTTCTTGTGATACATTACTAAATTTTTAAGGTTGTTCTTCTAACATTATCTGGCTTTGTGGAATGGGTCTCCATAAATCATATTATGGCTGATGAAGGAAGATTATTGCAAATACTTTGCTTATTACTAGGAGATCCAACTTTTCGCTGTTCAACTGCAGAATGTTTGCTGCAAGTTGTAAATCGAAAAGGAAAAGTTGAAGATAGAAAACAATTAATGATTCTCTTCACAGAAGAAGCACTAAGATGTATATATGTTGCTGCAACAGCTGCACCACCTTCAGGATCAAATGAGTTACAGGAAAATCATTACTTGTTTTTGAAAAAATTAACACAAGTATTGAATGGTATGCTTTCAAATTATGAGAAAACTTTTGAGATAAATAATTGTAAAATAATAAACAATTAAAAAAACATTTTGAAGATTATTCATTGTTAATCATCTAAATTTAATAGACAAACGTCCCATTAGATGTTCAGGTCAAAGACTGTATAACTGCTCGTCTTAACTAAGAAATATAGTTAAGATTTAATACAAACTATAAATGTTCAATGAAAATATCTTTAAAATGAGTTTAAGAAATATTAAATCTTTCATCAGTTACGTTTATAAAAAATAGTTAAATATAAATTTTCAGTATAAATCTATTGTTTCTTATAAATGTTTTTACTTAGGAATGGCAACTCAACTTTGTTCTTTATGGGGTAAGGAAGATATGACAGCAATTCGTCCAGCACATTTTAATATCTTTCTTGATGCAGTTTTGAGTTTTACAATGCATGCAAGCCTAGCACTTGTTCAATTAGCCAACACAATTTGGATTATGTTTTTCAAACATGAACATATTAAAACAGATCCACTTCTCTTGAGTTATGTACCTAAATATATGGAAAATACTGCTCCAAAAATTGTAAAGGTATCTTTGCATAGTTTATATTTTGTTCAATGTAATAATACCAAATTCATACTTCATTTGTAAATTTTATTGAATATTTTGAAGAATCTATTACGTGGTATGAATAATTTATTCGTTTCATCTATACATAAGTAATATTATTTTAAATCTAGTATATTTTCTGTATATAAATATATATATATATATATATATATATATATATATATATATATATATAGTTTCACAAGAAGTTGACAACAAATATTTTTTAATTATTTAAATTAAATCTTTATATAATAAATTAAAAATACTTTTTACAATTTGCTTTACATTTTACGAGATGAAATAAAGTAATAATAAAAACATTTTTCAAAAGGTAACCTATCCAATGAAGCGTCACACAAATGGATTAGCTTCATATTTTGTGGACTATGATACTGAAGAAGAATTCAAAGTCTTCTTTCACCGCCTGCGTATGGATCTGCTTGAGGGTTTTCGTCATGCAACAATGGTAGCACCTCTTGTAACTTTTGCTTATGTGCAACAGTGGCTCACCGCAAAAATTCGTAAAGGTTTGGAAAATATTACATACAAGAGTAATCCGCTTGATCCAGAGTATCTTGAATGGGAAGCTCTCGCACTAGCACTTGATTCTGTGATTTCTCGTATTCTTTTTGTCAGTGAGCGTCCTAGTGTGCAAAATGGCTTGCAGCTGTTAGAACTTTGTCTAAGTTATTCTCCTCAGGATCCATGGCTTTTATCAACGTTGCTTTCAAGTATAAGCGCACTTTTTGTGTTTTTGTCAATGTCAACAGGTTCAATGGCTATACCTGGTGTAGCAATGTTACCAAGAGTGCTGGAAAAAATTTTTGCCGCGTTAGTTTTCAATGGTCCTGGTGAAACAAAGGAGAATAGATCAAAAGCTACAAAGAATGTCAGACGACACGCTACCAGTTTAATGGTGAAGATTGGCCAAAAATATCCCTTATTACTATTACCGATATTTGATCAAATACATACGACTGTAAGAGGATTAATGAGAGAGCCCAGTCAAGTATCAAGAATGGAAGGTTTGGTCTTATACGAGGCGTTATTGCTCATATCAAATCATTTCTGCGATTATGAAAGGCAAACCAGATTCGTTGCTGAGGTGAGAAAGCTTTAAATTTAATTAATTAATTGTCTTTTTTACTTCCATATTCCTGAATTTATAGCCCTTCTTTTTAATAATCAATTATAATTATAATAACAATGTTTTTCATAATGATATATTTATTATTTATTTCCAAATTTATAATGAATCCATTTTTGTAGGTAATAGGTGATACTTCAAGACGATTTATTGCTATTGGAGCCGAAACGTTTAAAGGTCCGATTGAATTAATGCGTTTTATCGGATTGGATAGGCCAATTTTAGAAAATGATCCGGAAGATCCGATCGGTATAAATCGTTCAGATTTAATGTTCTGCGTTCAGACAGTACTCAGTGTAGTGAAAAGGTGTTCTATACCGGATGATCCAGATCGTGCTGCAAGAGGCGGTTTTGTCGCAGCACTGAGCGAAAGTGGCAATCCGATCTATAGGAATCCGGCGACACCGCATATCATACCTGTACTACCTTCTATGTTTGCTCTACTCAGAGCCATGAATGCTCTCTTTACACCTGCTGCTCTTATAATGTTATCTGAAGTATGATATACCATAAGTTTTATAATTTTCGATTGAAGTAATTCATAAATAGTTTTGAATTTTTCGAATGTTTCATTTTAATTTATCAGTCAAATTTTACTAGTTTACAGTAGTTTAAAAGTGGTATAATTAAAGAATTACAATATATTTTGCAATAATCTAAATAAAAATTATTAGCCCTTGAATGAAACTCCATGATTGTTTCTTTATATTTCTATTTACTTGTAGGGATACAAAAATGCTCACGGTCTCATAGAATCAGAGAAAGCAAACCTATTAGGTGCCCATTCGGTCAATAATAATGAAAATACTATGGAAATAGAACAAAATTCTGCTCCTCTATCCAAAATGCAATCATTTTTAACTATCATTCATGATAATTGCTATCATATGCTTGGCAGTGGATGCCACACTATTGGTCGAGATTTTTATCAGTTACCTGGCTTAGCAGCAGCATTAATAAACTCAGTGTTTTCTAATATGGAGGTTAGTAATTGTCGTTTTAAATATTACAAAATAAACTACAAAAAATTACTGATCGAATTAACTATTTCATATATTTTACCATATATTAATATTTTATAATTCATTGTTAAATGTTATTCATAGCTAGTATAATTATTATTAACATTTAATTAAAATATTAATATTCTTATTAAATGAACCTAAACATTAAAAAGCTATAAAAATAAAGTTTTTAGTCCTCTTTAAAATGTATAGTTTTGTTATTATAAAAATTAGAAATAAAAATTTAATATCTATATTTTTATATAATTTTATATTATACTACAATCTATAATCTGTTATATAGATAATTCCAGACCATAGATTACGTCCTATTATTCGGGTTTTTATGAAACCTTTTATATATTGGTGTCCACCAACATTTTACGAAACGGTTCTTGTTCCTGTATTGGCACATGTATCAACTCATAGTAAGTAGTCATCATTTAAGAAAATAAAACGAAAAAACAATCACGAGAATAGTTCTTTCTCTATATGAGAATATAATATATATTGTATTTTGCACTTTTGTTTATTTTAAATAATAATTCACTTGCAATTTTAAAATTATTTTGCAAACCTTTTTTTAAAATTTAGAGTTATTGGTTTCGTAAATAATAAGATGGATTATTCTTTTACAATTACAATAATATGGTTTAATATTTTTAAAAATAAATTAAATGATTTAAGTGATTCTCTAGTAAAAAATAAACTTAATCAATTCTGCAGTTAAAAAGTAGATGTTGCTAGTATAACTAAGAAAAAAAACTTCGTGATAATCATATTGAAAATAACTATTACATATTTATTTTGTTAAGCAGTACTGACTATTTTAATCAAAAGTCTGCTATAGTTCAAACATTGTATTATTGTATTGTATTATAATTTTTTTTATTTAGTAGAATTGTTTTCAAATGTTAAAAGATAAAACACAAAGAGAATTTTATAATAATTCATTGCAATCAACATTAACAAAAAAGTATACATACGTCATAAATCAAGTAAGAAAATTAGCTTCATTAAAGAATCTCCTCACAACAAAAATGATACCAATAAAATAAATTTATATAATTCAGTGAATATAACTACTGATTTGAACTTTCAGTGTGTCAAAGATTGAGTACCAAGTGGCAGTACATTACCAGGCTTTATGAGTCTGGAAATCTAGATGAAGAAAACACAGATGCTCAAGAAGTTATTGATGATATGTTAAATAGAAATCTAACGAGAGATTTTGTAGATGTATTGAAATTAGCGCTTGTTGGCGGAACTGCGTCAGACGCAGCAACGCCTGATTCGATGGACCAAGATATGGTTGTAGATCCACCTCCAACAAGAGGTAGCAATAGCATAGTTGCGGAAGTCGTTAGTGAACTTGGAGCTTTCATACTTAGGCATCCATCAACTTGTCACAGCGTCGTTTTATGTATACTAGGGTAAGTAATTGTATTTAAATTTTCTTAATTAAACTTGCTTATTTGGATATTATTGTAAAATTAAAAATTGCATATTTTATATACATATTTGAGCATTTTTAAAAATGCAGCATAAATATTTATACATAAAATGGTGTTTCAATTTGATATTGCAAAGATAAATAAAAATTTAATTAGTAATATCATAATAGCCAAAATTGATGTCATTTTTTGAAATTACAGTACAAATAATTGATTCTATATAAAACTTACACTACTGTATAGTTATAAGAAGTTAGTGAAAGGAGATTATGTTAATGTTAATTGTTACAATTTTATAGTTTCTTATTTCTTTTTGGATATACTTTTTAATGAAAATTAACTGATAATTGCTCTCCCATTTAAGAGCCTTGTCATGGAATGATTCAAATGCGAGTTTAAAATCAACAATGTTGACGGGTCCAGTGGTACGAGCTTTAGCTGCTGATAATAGCTTGACGCCAGGAATGGCCGCACATATTATGGTTGCTATACTCCAAGGTCTACAGTTACATGGTCAGCACGAGGCTAATCAGGGCTCACTAATCACTCTTGGTGCTCAATTGTATGAGTGTCTTAGACCCAAATACCCCAATATTATTGAAGTCATCCAACAAATACCCGGTGTAAGTCCAGCTGATTTGCAACGTTTTGATGAAAAGATGTCGGTTGTAAGCACTAAGGGTAATAAAGTTGAGAAGGGCAAAAAAGATTTATTCAAGAAGATTACTAATCAAGTAAGTTATATATTTTTCTTAGCCTTAGTCATAATAATGACACAGAAACATTGCCTTATTTTAAAACTAATGGTCTCTATTACTCTGAAGTCCCACAATCTATTAATCTTTTTATATTCTTTTAATTAATAGGTAATATATCAAAATTTATACAAAAATAAAGTTAGATAGGCATTGTGCATTTATAATTAGATAATTTTTTAATTTAGTTAATTAAATTATTACAATTGTATCTGGTTGAAATCATTCTATGAAAAATGCAATATTTAAAATTTCTTTTTATAGTTAATTACTTTATAACAAAGTTATTCAACAAATTATAATTTTAAACAATTTAATTTGTTTTTGTATTAGTTAATTGGCAGAAATATCGGTCAACTCTTTCGTAAAGAAGTTAAAATCGATAATCTTCCTAATCTGCAACCTGCAGCCAAACAAGTTCTGCGGGTGGATGAATTTTCAAAGAATGCTAATGATACTGGCATAGCAGCATTGTTTGCAGGTCCTACGTAGCAGATCATTAAGAGCCATAGTATATATACTTAATTATTAAAATTTACTCAAGGAACAAGAACAATTTTGAGGAATATGGAGAAGTGCTCGACAAATTAAAAAAAATTTATATATTAATACTAATTACAGTGTTATGAAATACTCATTTGGCACTTTATATTAATACATTATTTCTTGAGCATGCTCTTTATTTCTTTGAAATTATTGTTAGAAAAAGTCGTGGCAAATGCGATTTCGTTAAGTATAGGTAAATTATAATTTTAGGTCTGTTTTCAAATTTTTTGCTTTGTTGATTTTATTGTTACGAATTTTCTTTCAAATTGATTCACAAATGTATATCGTGCAAATGGATCAAGATAAGCATTTTTAGCATAATATTTTTTTTATTCTAAAAAGTATGATTGAAATAATGTGTATGTAAAATTAGTTTCATAAAATTAGTAAATTATTTGCATGATTGATAGAAAATATATAATGAAAATACATGAATTATTTTTTACATTACATAAATGTAGAACCTGTTTTATAAATTAATTTTTCCAACTGCAATGAAAACATTGAACATTTTATCAAGAAATTATGTCTTGCTGATGCCGAGCCAAAGCACAATGGAGTCAAGTTTACAAATCTATGCAAATAAATAAATAGACAAATCTATACAAATTTTATCATATATTAATTTGAAAAATGTCATAAAAATTTACATAGTTAAGTAAATGATATAGTTAGGAGATTAAAAAAGTTTATTTACGTAATTATTAATGTGATTTATACAGATTTGTATTCTTCACTATTAAACCTGCATTAAAATAAAATAAATGCATTGTAATTATTTTGTAATAAAACTGTTTTGTAAAAATCATTCCTTGAGAATCAAACGCTAGGATTGCATTTAGATACAAATATTTGTATTACTGCTATTCGTTGTTTACAATTTATTGTTTTTAAAATTTAAAAAAAATCATAAAGCAAATTTTAAGTTTTTATAAAATTAATGAGAATGAATTTGGAGTCCTTAATCCATTAGCTTTTTTAAAACATACAATTAATTGAGCAAGCGTAAAAATAAATGATTAATTTCGATTCTCTCAATCATACAACAAATGTATAAATATACCTGTAGATTTTATATATCTTTTTTTAGTATAAGGAGTAAATCTTATTTTCTTTTAAAAGAAATAGGCGTATAGCTACTTTTATTAGTTTTTAATTAAGTTGTTATGTTATAATTTAATTTAGAGATTAACATTTACAAATATGTGTTTCTCTTCTCTTTCTTAAATGATTGTTTTAATAAATTGCTTACAAAATATCTTCTAAATTAAAACAAATTTTTGAGTCTGCCAAATAACCGTGAGTTTTCTAGAATGTTTCTCTGAAAGTGAACAAATTATTTTATTTCATGTTGCCAAAATCAAGATTCTTTTTGTCTAACTTTAAAAATGGCTAAACTTGTATATAATGTATTGTAATAAAATAAATAATTTCAATAATATATTGTAACGTTTTATATAAGATCCTAATTAATTATATTCACTTAATTTTTTATGGTTTTACATGTTAATCTGTATTATTTTATGAAACATAATTTTAATATTGTACTAAGGTGAGTATTATTTAATTATTTATATTTACTTTATAGACTTTCTTGACTTAAATATAAAAAAAATTAATTTTACGTATATACAAGTGCGTGCGCATGCGCGCGCGCGCGCACACACACACGCGCAGAGAGAGAGAGAGAGAGAGAGAGAGTATACAGTTAAAGATTCTTGCGATATTTGTAGATTTCAGTATAAGTGTCTAAAATCTTTTAATATTTTATTTATATCTTTTGAATATTATAACATAGACAATTGTATAAAAATGATTTCAATAATATACGTAAATTGAAGTGGATTTTAAAGATATATTTTCTATGAGAAAAAATAAACCTAGGCTTGAATATATTTCAAGAAAAGTTTATATAAAATATCAATTAATATATAAAAGCTTTCAAAAATATTTTATTCTGCAGTTTATGATTATCTGGATAATTGAAAAATATAACATTTTTAAATAATTGAATATTAGGTACATACACAGCTATCAGAATATATTTTATTAAAACAATTTTATATATTTTATAAAATTCTTTGATAATATGCTTCTTTGTATTAAAAATCAAATCATTATTTCAATATTTTATTAATTCGTAGCTTTCAATAAGAATTTATTCTAAATAATAAAGAAATTTTTAAATATTTAAAATATTGGTTAAATTTAACGAGACGGTGGATATCATAAAAGGAGTTCTTTTTCATATGAATGAAGAATCCATGAAGAATCTATACAAAATTTCACAATATTTATATTCTGAATGAATGTGTTTCTATGTTGAAAAGGAACCGGGAGAAGGATAAAGAGCAAAATATACAAATTGTTTCTAATGCTCACATTATAACTCAATATTGGATAATCAGGTAAATGTTTATAAATTCAATCTTTTTTAATTTTTATAATTTTTTTAACATTATATATATATATTAATAATAGTAACATACTTACTTCATTTCTATATAAGTTTTTTTTTTTTATTAAAAGTTTGTTAATTTTTGTTACTGATATGAAAATTGCTTAAGTCTTAAAATTTACTGAAAATATATTTATCACAAAATATATTTTTAATAATATCATTTTGACCGCGTTTTATTGCGGAATGCATTGTAATAAAATATACAACGTAAATAAATAATCTTCTTGGATTATGAAAAAGACAATTCGACAAAATGATTGATTTATTTATAAGAAAAATTTATTGTGGCTTACTTATAATAAATCGATAGCTTAACTGAATCTAATTATTCAGTTAATCAATTCGTATTTTTCAAATTTATTTTCTTACTTATCTAAATTAAATAATTAATTGAAATAATGATATAAATTATCACGAATAAGGCAGTATATTAGAAAATTTTAAGCGATATAAGTGCACGTATTTGATTTTGTTTATAAATGCATATATAAAATCTATTGCAGAAAATCCGTTTTTTTATTCATATAACAAATTTTCAATCTGTCATTTCAACCACTATATATAGTCATAGTACTGGACAGTGTGTATGTCAGTTATACCAAATAATTTGAAAATTTTTATTAAATCGCGATAACTGAAACATTTTTCTCCTACTTTACTTTCATGTAAATATAGCTTAACGGTTCACCCATTATCGAAAAGCTAAACGCTATCACAATAGAGCGGTGTAAATAAATATACCGATCGAGCAAAGCGCAAAAATACACCTGCTATATTCTATATATATAGGATACTTGTTAAAAAGACTCTCAGCACATGAGGCACATATATAACAGCTACATAGCACATCTACATAGCAGAATAAGCGATATGGCCCGTAGGCTCATCTGGCCGATCCTCGTCCTCGGCGTCCTCGGCTCGGTGTCTCCGTCGAGCGACAACGAGGCGATGCGGTCGCCGCCCCCGGAGCTCGAGCTGGAGCTCCTCCAGGTGCTGTTCCGCGAGGCCGAGCGCACGCCCCGCGCCGACGAGGTCAGCCTCGAGGCCGCGCCGCCGGCCCGGCGCGCTGGCGGCCAGCTGACCGAGGCGGGCCGTAGGAGGGCCCGCGGCCTCGGCGCCGCGCTGCGTCGCCTCTACGGCGCCCGGCTCCTGGCGGGGTCCCACGGCCGCGACGGCGAGGACGCGGTCTACGCCTACAGCCTGGACAGCGAGGGCTGCAGGGCGACGCTGAGGCACGCCCTGGAGGGCCTGCTGCGACGGCCCGCGGCGGGGTCGGAGGCGAGCCAGGCCGCGGGCCCGAGGATGCGCAGCCTGCCGGCGAGGCTCGACGTGCTGATGGGCCTGTCGGGCTGCCCGGCTTACCGGGCGGAGATGGAGGCTGTCAGGGGATCGGCGGAGGTGCGGAGGGCCCTCGACAGATACAAGGGGCTGTACGAGTATGTGAGATCTGCTTTTTTTATGCTTCGGGTTTTCTGTTGTTGTTGTTGTTGGTGTTGTTGTTGTTGTTGCTGTTGTTGTTGTATTAGACAGAGGGAAAAAGCGGAAGAGGTGCAACATTTTTATAGCTATAAGGAAGCGTTCTTGGATTTCAGGGGAGGGGGACTGTTGAAAATCTAACGTGGAAAATCTTATATGGAGGGTGGGAGGTTCATCAAAGTTTCTATACGTAATATTTAAAATGAGTAAAACTCATTTTAACTATTCATTTCACGGGACTTGTATTTAAAGATCAGTTTATGAAACTTTAATTTCATAATTTACTGATGCTGATGAACTATTGGTATAACTATATTAATATTATATATTACTTTCTTTTATAAATTAAAAATAATAAAACAAAAGAATAATTTCATATATTATATATTTCATTACGTAAGAAACGTGAGGGAAGGGTGGGTTTAGAACAATATTACGCTTCCTAACGTGGGGGAGGGGTGACAAATGAAAGACAAAAAAACACTTATGTATAATTTAAGGACGCTCCCTAACGCAATTAACCTAATAAGTAGAAAGGCATTTCTATTCAAATATTGCCAGACTTTACCACGAATGTTCAGAATTTGTCAATAATATGTTATAATGTGTTATAATATCAGACATTGCCAAATTTTGCCACGACTTTGCTAAATATCCCAATGTGACAGTTTTCGTATAAAGTTCGGCCAAAAGAAAATAAATGAAAGTCTGGCAAAGCGTTATTTTTTCTACTTGAGAATATATGTGTAAGGTTATCAAGTGATTCATTACCTGGACCTGTGGTGATTTCACCCGAAGTGTCAACTAATTTATTTATTTATTTCTTTTAGATATTATACAAACTACGTTTTCTCCCTTTACTAAGGTATGCACATTAACGAGTTTCATTTTCGAACTCGAAAAATCAGAAAAAGTTTTTGGAACGTGCCTCCGAAAAATCATAACTTATAAATATTTGTTCCAATAACAAATATAATTATGCAAGCAGTCAGATCTCCCTTATTTACAACCGAGTCCCTAGACTTTGAAATATAAAAACCATAAAATTCATATTGTTATATAATAAAGGGCAATTTGATTGTACTCCCTCATCACCAAAATTTTTGGTATTTGCATTATTTCGATCTTTCGAGTTGGTTTGAAGGAGAATTTTCAAAAAATCTATAGATAAAAAAAGAAAAGAATGAAGCATTTTCAGTAATAGATTTTTATTTCAGTTCCTGAATAGTTTCTGGAGCGGTTCGAGACGTCGAAGTATGTATAAATACGAGAAATAGCTATACTTCACTGACAATATTAATTTAAATTTGTTTGCTTCAAATTCTAGGGGGATGATTGCAAATAAGGCCTATCTGACTGCCAGAAAAAAAATATATTAGTTTATTACAATATTGTGAGTCCAGCCATAGAAATATTTATTAGCTTATAATGTCTAGCGGTCGACGAAAGTCGATTTTTGACCCTATTGATAATCATTGATATCGTATTAAGCGGATATGTAAAGTGCACGAACATAGACGAAAGTGCATACTTGCATGATTTGTATTTATTGTACGTGTTTTTTTCCCACAAATTATAATCATTTTTTTGGGTCGAAATACATCGAGTAATTCAAGACCAAAGCCGTATTAAATATCACACAGGAGCCGTTTCCATAATTGTTTAAATATAATCAAAATATTACATTACGGATACACGTTTCCAATCAGTTTCAAGCGAAATTACAATTTGATATAAGTTTAATTATCTAAATTTGGGATCATTGGCACGGATTGACAAGGCTCGAGTTAAAATTTTGTCATTGGAACAGATTGAATAACGTATATAATCGCGTAATAAATCCCCTTTCATCCAATTAATTATGCTATCGATATTGATAAATTCTGGCAATTCTTATAATAAGGGAATGAAGCGGATTATAACGTGCATTTGCTTCTGTTTGAATCAATGATGTCAAATTTTGTGATCTTTAAGGAGATGCGATCGAAGAAACTTTTATATTAATTGGGTAAAAATCCCCTGTTTCAAAGAATATGATATATGCAAATATTAAATTATTGAAACTCTTTTAGCATGCCTTTTGCTTGCGTCTATTTTACGTCACCGATGCAAAGTTTCATGTAGATTGGTCAAGTCTTATGCACATGGGGGGGATTTTTACAAATAAATTATATAAATACAATTTTAAAAACGTTCGCATTTCTGCACGATTGGAGGAATCTGCTTGAATCCTCGCAACGGCACAGAGTAGAGGTAAATAAAGGGCACGATTAATTAAAATTTGACATAATTCAATGCTCATATATAGATACGATATTATTTAAAACGCCATATTTTATGCTCGATCGGTACAAAATGACTTCGTCATCCCCTCAATTATTAAATTAAGACTGGTGTAAAATTCACGTTCGTGCCAATACGGTTTTTCCCCGATTCGATTCAAATCGTTTTACTCAATAATTTGTACTCGCGGATATGAGTCGTAGTATATATATAAAGCTTTCTTTTCTTCATTAAATATTTATATTTTAATATTTATCGATGGGACTTAATTTTTTTATATACTTACAATTCGTGCAATTTAAAAATTTTAAAAATCGATAGTCACTACAGGTGCGCGTACTGTTTTATTAATAAGACACGAATTTCTGTATAAAAAAAATTTCCGCCAAAAACACCGAATTTCCAATTGAAAACAAGCGGACAAATTACTTCGGAACAACGACCCTTTTATAATTATTGAATTGTTTTTTTCCCTCTTTTTATTTTCGCTACGCCAACGCCGATCATCGGGCGGCGCAGATACATCACGGAGAAGACCGGGCTGAGGCTGTCGAGCGCCAGCCCCGACATCGGCCTCTACCAGCTCTACAATTGCCTCGAGCTCGGCGAGCGCCTCGGTCCGTCGCCCTGGCCGAACGCCACGGGCCTGCCGAGCTGGTGCCCGCCGGGCGTGCTCGAGCTCCTGCGCGACGTCGCCTACCTGCATCACAATCTCGCGTCCCTCACCCCGGGCCTGAGGCGCCTCAACGGCGGGCCCCTCCTGCTGCGCTTCCTCGAGAGCGCCCGGGGTAGCAGCGGCGTCACGGCGCGCGCGGCCGCCCGGCTCCATCTCTACAGCGGCGAGGGCCGCCACGTCGCGGGCTTCGTCAGGGCGCTGGGCAAGCGCTTCCCCCGGGTGCCCGGCCGCGGGAGCGCCGTCCTCCTCGAGACGTACCGGGACGGCTCGGGGTCCCTCGTCAGGCTGCTCGTCTGGAGCGGGGCGGGCCTCGCGGACGGCAGGCCGCCCCTGCCGGTCAGGCTGGCCGGCTGCGCGGAGCTCTGCCCCCTCGAGGAGTTCGCCAGGATCGCGGGGCCCGCGCTGCCCGGCAGAAAGGAGCTGAGGTGCCTGCTGGGCGACCTCGGCGAGGCCGAGTTCGAGCAGCTGATGGCTTACTGAGGGGATAATCATAATAATAATAATAATAATAATGACGCGGCACTGTCATTATCTACATACGTATGTGTTACGGATTTTCGTAGTTGGATTCGATTGTAAATTTATTCCGGGTCTCGCCGCTGTATGAAATTGTATCGGCGATTTTTACGCGACAGACTTATAAATATATATACGCTTCATTGCCGGACTACATAGAATATAGAAATCGTAACGATTCGCGCGTGAGAATGTGTTGCGCGAAAATCATTTGATAAATTGTTGACAAAAAAAATTATAATTAGAGACTTTAAAAATTAATAAAAAAAAAAAAACATCTTTGTAACATTTTAAGCGATATACTGTGTGATTCCAGACAGTTGTTAAATTTTATTTACATAAGATAACTAATGTAGATTAAAAATATCCATTCTCACTGTGCAAACGAAAGTAGAATTATTTTTGGATCTTGAGAAATAAAAGTGAACATCTGTGTTTTAACTTTAATGATACATATAAATAAACTAAGTTTTCTAGATTATTTAGAAAATAATTTTATACTACGAAATATTTTAGTTCTATAGTTGCAAAATTGTATTATAATATCTATAATATGCGAGCTTATATGAAATGAAAGCAAAATCAATGAAAAAAATTATTTATTACTTCTCTATCGATAATTTTCCAAAACATTTATGACCTAAAGATTTGTTTCCCGCCGGTATTTTTGCCTAAAAAGCAGTTTTTAATATAAAACTCCATGTATGCTTATAGGAAATACTTAGAAATATTTTATTACATATATAGTAATAGTAAATAGATAGGAAAAAGTTCAACCAATTTTAAAGTAAAACGCCTTAAACCTGCATGAACATTGCTGAAGGTTATATATATATATAGTAATATTTTAATCATGAGTTTAAGTGCTACAGCAAGAAAAGAATTTGATGAATTAGAGACATTTGACATTTGACATACAAAATATAAAATATATGCCTCGAAGTTGGTTAGGGCTGGTATAATAAGATACAGTGTAAGATTTTAACAAGGAAGGATTAACTATATTATGAAAATATAATTATATACAATTCAAGATTTTAACGAAGAATTAACTATATTATGAATTTAAACAAAGAAGAAGATGTATTCAATGGTATAAAATTTGCCTTTACTTTATATAAGAGAATTAATAAAAATATGAAATATAAATATTAATATTTTCAGCATTATGCTAAAGAAGTGTGGTAGATGTAAAATTAATTACCCCAATGTTACCAATTACTCCGATATCATTACTTTTATATGCTGCAATTGAAGACTTAAATAAATGCTGTTCTTCTAATATATATAAAATCAAAGCATATACGTGTCTTTTTATAAGTATAACTATATATCTAAAAGTTCAGGAATATGAATTAAAAATTTATAATTTATAATTTAGAGTTTATTAAGAGTGTAACTCAAAAAACAATTTGAACTTTTGAGATACATTATGCGTTCAATGACATATTAATTAATAATCATTTATTTCTAGTGTAATTTTACGAATTAGATCAAATTTATGATCCTGAATTTTATTTACTGAGTCTTTTCTTATTTCTTACAAGACAATAATCTTGTTGAATGTCATGAAGTTATTCAAAGTGGTGCACTTGCTTTATTGATTATTGCCTGTAGCAATACTTCCGAAAAAGTACAATTAGCATTCTTTGTTGTTATTTCAAGACTTCATTATTATTTAGAAGCTACGCGGTTGTTATTTTTTAACATATTAATCTAATACCAAAACTTTGATATTTATTTTGCATAAATCACTAATCATTTTTAAAATATTTAGCTCTATGGATAAACTATTGTGGACCAAATTATTTGCCAATAAAGCCTCATTTATGCATAGTTCGATAAATACTGTAAAATACTTGCAAATTGCAAAAAATAATCAGGACAAATTTTGTGGAAACGGGCCTGGATATCCTAAATAGCAGAAAAATGTTTACCCAAAAACATGGTTGATTCAAGAGAATTAATTCTTTTTTATGAGTCCACACGTGGACAAAATGATGTGAAAATCAACTCGGCTATTTGTAAATGATCTCATTACTTTATTAAGCTGTATTTCTGTTTAAACTATTTATTTATTATTATTTTTTAGAGTTTTAGATATATTTGTATAAACCATACATGCTATTATTTATACGGATGCATATGAAATGCACTTAGCCATTTGTTTTCATGGGTCATTGTTTTAAGACGTTAGTGCGTTGTATAATTTTTTTTATTGTTAATCTAGTTCAGAAGATGTTAGAAAAATAGTTTGTATAAATATTATTTTGGTAGATGAACATTTTTTTGTTTTTATAAAATACATATAAGATTTATAAGCTATAAATTTCTTAAAATGCTTACAACATATATTATTATGTTTTCGTTTATCACAATCAGTAGGACATCTGACTATATCAGAGAACTGTTTTTTAATTTAAGCATAGAATATTTTTTGTGTTAATATATTTGGAACTTTCAGAAAGGATTTTATATAAATTTTTATATAATACATATATAACTATTTTACCTTTGTTAAAAGTTGTTTTTTGCAGTGTATATATATACATATGCATGCATATGTTTGTATCTCATTAATAATTCTAAAAAATAAAACAATTTGAACGAAAATTTTTTGATTATTTTTGACTGTCCTTTGGGAAATCATTATCCACAGAAAATGTATTTATAATTGAATTTGAAAAGAGTCTAAAAAATAAGAACAAAATGCATATGAATCCTCTCTGAATGAAGATGTACTTTTTGGCATTTTTTCTAAGACAGTTGTATTTGTATTTGAATCCATAACATAATCTTTATGAAGAGTACAAGTATTTAGAAGTGACATCACACATAGGATCAACTAATCAATATAGGTATGGTATTAATAACATTGCAATAAATACACTGAAGAAACAATTAATAATCTTACATAATTACAAATTATATCTGAAAATCTAATAAAAAATGAGGATGTTTTTGTAGTAGCTTGCAAGTACCTAGTCCATTAAGATGGACCTTTCCCATGAGCAATCAGAAAATTAAGAACTTGCCTTTTTCAACAGTCTGCATTATACATATCTGCAAGTGCTAATACATCAGTAGCATGATGTATAATCAATTTACCACAAAGAGCTTCTTGACATGTAATCTTCAACCCTTCCAATGAATATTTTTCAGCTGCTGCTAAGAGATCATTGGATAATTCTTGAATACATGCAATTGTGTGCCCGGAGCGATCTATCGAGATTCTTCAATAGCCAGAAGTCACACGAAGACAAATCAGGAAAATAAGCTGGTTGTGGAACGATATACGTTGAATTTTTCGCGACTGCTACCGTGTGATATCATGATGCAAAACTCAAGAGTGGTCTTATCATAGCTGCGACCTTGTTGTGAACAGCTTCACGTAAACAAGGTATAACACTAAAAATATTCTTTGTTAACCATTGGTCTCGTCGGAAGGACTTCAGAATATGCCAGACCACGATAATCGAAGAACACTGTCAACATGCTCGTGATTTTTTAGTAACTTTAGCGTGATTTTTTCGATCTTGTCTCACCTTTGATTCAGTATTTGTTCGATTGATCGGCTGTTTCGGGGTCGTAAGTGTAGATCAAAGTTTCATTTCCCGTAATGATGCGTTTCATGACCAGCTAAAAATCCGGAATCATTTTTTCGTAAATATTAACACGTTTTTATTGTTTGTTAATATTTTGTCTTTTTGGCACCAATCTGGACTTGACTGTTATTAAATGTCCTATTAAAATCACTATTATCGGTCAGTAAAGCCCGGACGGAGATGGATGGGGAAAAAAGTCTTCCTCGCTACGCCGATTCGGGAGGACCGCGACCCGTGTCGAGATCGGAGAAGAAGACTTCTTTGTCTTACATTTCGGAACCCGAGGAAAAAATAGATCTCTGTTTTCGGAGCGAAAACGTGTCAATACGCGGGGCAGCGAGACGCCAACGAGAGCCGCGAGCTGCGAGGCTGACCTCAGTTCCCGCGCACACGGACGATTCTAGGTCCTGTGCGAGAAGCACCGGTCCAGAGCCGGATTACATAAAATATAAAGGGCGATCAGCCAGAATCGTCAGCCACGGCGTACGGGTCAGCGCCGAGGAGTGAGGGTCGGGTAGAGAGCGCGAAGTAAGTACTACTCTTCTGTTCCGTCCTCGACTTTATCTTTCGCGAGGTCTACGGGGAGTCGCCTCGGGATCACTAGTGTAACATAGTACGTAGTCTTATTAAGTATCGCGTTATCTTGGCTTTCAGTATTCGTATTGTATTTTTCTCAGTTATTCACACTGCGCGAGTATTCAGTGCCGCGTAACCGACGCGAAAATATAAAGCGAGCTGAATACAGCTCGCGCTGAGACCCGTGTCTCAACTGACGTCCAACTTCTATTTTGTCGGTTCAATTGTACCATTGTCGAGCAATTAAATAAACAATTAATTCTTAGTTCATTTGTAACAGACGTCTCGTTATTGTGGCACACATTATCCTCCCTCTTTTCAGGAAGACGCTAACTCCGCAACTATAAGGTAAGGTATTAAATCAATATTATATACGGCGCCAGTCGCTAGATGACCACTAGGCGGGAAGCTGTATATCCGCATTTCCAAAACGGACTTGCCGTTATAATGTATATAGTTTATGCCTTGTAAAGGGACGTAACGTCATTTTATAAATCTGTACAGGATGATCTAATAGAAAACACCAAATAATTAACTTGGGAAGTTTCAAGGTTATTTATAGTTCCATTTGTTTTAATCTTCTCCTTTTCCCGCTGGAAAAACCAAGTTAATCTTGAAACATACTTGAAATTTAGTTTCCAAGTCAAATTCAAGACCACTATGTGATTTCTTTCTAAAAAAAAACTTATTTCTTTTACTATTTGTGATTTATAAGTTTCCAAGCGAGTTATTTGCGTACTTTCTTTAAAATCTATTACCTTGTATATTTTACCAAGTGTATATCTTTGATAAGCGAATCTTCAATGTATAATTTTAAGCTGTTTTCTTTTTTATTATTACAGTAGTATATACAAGTTAAATATGTTTATAATTAGCTTATGCATGTTGTAAAGTTTTAATTTGGTTTTATCTCGATTAGCATTATTCTAATCTCGTCATGTCTATCTGATAATATTTAGAATAAAATTATATGATAACTCGTCTAGAGTACAAAATATAAGGAAATGAAAAATGATCATATGTATAGTCTCATATCTTTTTGATTCATATACCAAATCGACAAATTTACCAATATTACGTCAATACGTATTTAAGTCAAATTTTTTTTATTGTATTATTTTGATCGTGTTATATTTGCATTTTGGAAGAATAACAATTTAACAAAAAATAAATGGATAGTTCTTTTCGGGAAATTATTTGGCGTTTAATAAGGACATAGAATTGAAAAAAAAATTGAAAAGAGCGATCTGTATTTATTAATAGGTCGTCCACTAACGTAACTGAACAAACATTTATTATCGGAGCGTATTTTAATTATTATCGAACTAGTATAACAATCTGCGTTTCGTTATTTTACAATTTTCTCATTACAATGTACGAACGGCAAAAAAAAACTTGTTTCTTATACAATAGCGAATATACAATATAGAATAAAATACACAAACTCATTGCACTTTATATTATTAATAAATAATGTCGGCACATCATAATCTTTATACACTATTTACTGCTCTTTATAAAATATTTTGATATAATTATGTAATCTCACTAAAATTTTACTCCATCGGATATTTTTTAAAATCGATTTTAAGTCAGGTCCAGCCAATCAAAAAAAAAACAAAATATTTTATTTTTGTTTAACAATATTTCTATATATATATATATATATATATATATATATATATATATATATCCTCTGCAGAATATATTTCCAATATTACTATAGTGTCGAATTCGATCTTTAACGAGCTTTAACACTTTAACACTTTAACGAGTTTCTTCCAATTTCCTTATGTATATATATCAGATAACTTTCAGTGTTCTCGGGATTTACCATTGCGGATATCCGCCTAATTCTTATGTCAAGAACGTTTTAAATAAAACTTTCCATGGTAAAAACACACTTCTGCTGGACCAAACACTCCCCCCTCCCAATCAGTTGAATAATTTATATTTCTTCCTTTTGTCGCATCTATAAAAATTCTAATGCGTAAAAGGCGCTAGAAATAAACTATTTTAATATATTTATATAAAGTAAAGATACATGTGGGGAAGTTTCATATAATTAATGCGAGAAATCGTAACATTTTTCAATAGTTGAAACATTGTCAAATTGGTCCATTTGATTTAAACAAATGACGCTGGTGTGATGATTCAACGATAAAAATAGTTGCTGGCTCTAAACGGCAGAGCTTCATCCGTCCTGCGTATATACTAATTAATTCTTATTAGACCGATCAAGTTATATGTTACAGATTTTTTTGTTGTTATCGCCTCTCGTCGTAGCCTTATTTACTAAATTATACGGGTAATAAAATAATCATTTACTTTATCTCGGAGAAGTTTCAGAAGTAATAAATTATCGATTGTTATTTGTTATTGTACTTTATATACAAACTATGTTGATTTTGAAAGAGTGATCGAAGTTTTATTTATTTGAACAAGATCTTTGGGAATGTCGTTAATGAGGCTTAATCCTTGATAATAATAAATAATCATTTGAACTTTTTGATAATGAAGCAGCGAATTTTTTATAAGTCTATTTTAGTTTATCGTAAAGTAAAATTTATGTATCAATAGATCAATGGGTAAAGTTGTAACATTTAATATAGAAACCCAGGTGACATTTCATGAATAGAGCCACTGGTACAGTGCTTTATTAATTGCGTTTAAATAAAACATTGTACAAAAGCATATTGCCCATAAATGTAAATCAAAATAATTATTCGTTTTTGTTTTTTGTTTTGTTTTGTTTTGTTTTTTTTTTTTTAATAATAGACAAACTTATTTCAGAATATTGACATTTGGCATTCAACGATATATTTATATAACGATATATAATACGCATCAATCCGCGGAAAAATTTCGTTAAAATGCGTCGGAAGATTCGAAAAATCTCTCACTTTATATATTGTACATGATTTGAAAATCGTATTACAATCCTGTAGAAGGCTACTTCGTTCGTTGGAAAATTCCATAACAACAAACGCTTATATACATATACATATAATATATTCAAAATCTGTCTTACTTTTGGCTCTTTAAAAAAATCATTCATAAAACTTCGTCTTCGATCCTTACATGTATAATATTTAATATACATACATACCTACATATATACATATATATATATATATATATATATATATATATATATATATATATAATAATTTTTGCCCCCATTTTTCTACATTTTAGACATTATGAGAAATCTAGACGTACGTATTAAAAAAAAAAACTGAATATAAGAACGCTCGATTTGAATCGCAGTTCCACTTCGATTCTCCGATGTATATATAGAATATATTATATATAATATAATGCACTTTATAAAAAATCTTGGTTAGAACATTCGGTTAAAATGTAAACGCTGTATATACGTATAGGTACGTTTCATCACAATTATACAATTATACAATATTTATATACAGTTTCAGGCATAAATCCTTATTCGGTTCTTCAAGAAAAAAAAATCTAAATAAAAATCAAAGCACTTGTCCCAACGCTATTCCCTTTGAGGCGGGGTTTTTTCTTCTTCACAGATTTCACAGCCTTATAATACACAAGATATATCGCACATTCGTGAACGTTTCGTTGACATGCAAAAGTTATTTTATTTCTCTCTCTCTCTCTCTCTCTCTCTCTCTCTCTGTTTGAAATTAAACAACGCGAATCAAACTTGCATATTTCCTCCACCTTATAAAAATCCGCCATTTTTATGATAATGATCTTGACATTGATACATATTATATCTAATATAAAATTTATTCGAGAAATTGAGAGCGTGTTACGATCTATAAAAAAGGCAAATAAGGAATATAAAAAAGAATGTAAAATAGGAAAAAAGGTTAAAAAAGAGAATCGAGAGAGACAAAAAGTATAAAGAGGAAGAAGCGATAGCGACGCGTTGTTTCGACGCTGTGTATTATAACAAAATATATTTATATATTTTAACGCTCTCTGCAGCCGACCAATTATACCAAAAGAAGAGATTGTGCCTATTTAATTATCATTAGTATTATTTTTTATATATATATATACGTATCCGCGTCTACCACTACTAATATATTCTGCTGGTTAAAATCTAATAGAAATCTAGTAATATAGAACTTACGCGCACGCTGTTGCGATATTTTTCTTGCGATACCACAGCTGTGTTAACAAACGACATATTGCATATATATGCTTATATATAGGATTTTTTTTCTTCGGATTCAAGATATATCGCAAATATAATCCAAAAATTTCTCAAACGACTCTATTTAGTTTTTAATTTGCTTCCGACAATGATTCAAAATCATGATAACGGATTAAAGCCATTGGTTGAATAATTCAAAAAGTATTCATATATCTATATATGTAAATTAAATAGATTGAATCGTGTACCTATATATATATATATATATATATATATATATATATACATTTTAATCCATTGAAGCACGACATGAAATTTCATATTATTTATCCATGGGGCTTGAAATATGGATTGAAAGAGATTAAAATGGAAGCACGATTCAATGCTTTTCGGTAATCCGTTTAAAATATGACCTAAATTTCAAATAATTTATACGAATGGAACTTTTGTAGCTCATACGTATATAAATAAATAAATACATATATATATATATATATATATATATATATATATATATATATGTATGTGTGTGTGTATACACAGAAAAGAAAGTGCAGCATACCGTGTATTTATGTTGTTTTAATTTTCACTTTATAGAACAAATGTGATATCGCACTTGCTGATATGAGACGCCACAGGCAGATTTATCATGATCAGTCAAAAGTATAATTTTTCCACTCTTTCTATCTCTTGTTAATTCTCTATTTTATTTTTAACTATCACTCGCGCATTACGTATCATATCTTTCACCGTCTTTCATTCTTTCTCATTTTCTCGGATTTGCTTACGGGTATATATATATATAAAGATTTTTTCCACCGACGGCGCTCTCCGTGCCGACATGTATATGTATACATATAATAGACCCTGACACGAGGCCGGGGACGAGGTTGACCGGGAACGGGACCTTGGCAGAGTCCACGTTTTTCAAGCGGTAAGAGCAAGACCCAAACGGGCCAATACCATTTCCTTGCGCAGCCGCGTAATTTCCCAATAAACGTCGTGCACTGCAAAAAAAAAAGTATTTAGCATTACTTAATTAGAATTGTGATAATTAATTAAGGTATATAGATATAAACGCGACAATTAAAACTTTGCCAGAAAAATGAGTACTTCAAACCATGGATATCAATTACTATACAATAAATATATTTTTTCTGAAATATTTTATATACATTAAATTTATCTATAAATAATGTTAACAAGAAAAGTGATACTGAATAATTTTATTATTATTATTATTATATATATAAAGTTCTTTAGAATTGATTGTACGTGAGCAAGGACGTTTTTTCCATAATCGGTCATTCGAGTACTAAAATATTTATTTAGAAAATAGGATAAATAAATATTTATTTAGGCTATGGAGAATTATTATTAAAAAATAAATGTTAAATGTAAAATCATTTTTTAATTTAGTATATAAAATTTAAGATAAATAATTTAATGCTGGAGAAAACTATTAATTTATTAAAAAACATTTATTAGAAGAGCTACAAAATTAACGTATAGCTCAAGGTTCACGTCATATTGTGATGATTTTGTTGAGTTCAACTGTGGATATTTTATTTTTTTTTGATCAGAAATATATGTTGTTCTTGGCAATAAATTCTAGTGATTATACAGAATAATAATAACAACAAAAACAGTAGCAACAATAATAATTAAAAAAACAATAATAATAATAGATAATAGTTCCGGTTAGTCGCGATGCGCACGCGTACTTTTTTTCCATAAGACATCGTGTAAAAATAAGCATTGTTTGAAAGTAATTTGCTCGTTATTTTTATCAGCATTTCTTTATGAGTTTTGGCGTATGTTTTGTCGAAGGTGTGAATAATATATATATAAACACGCGCGCGCGTGTGTTTCAAACGTTCTTAACTTCATGTATGTCGACTTCTATGTATATTATGTACTTATTGTAAGTTAATTTAATTTGACTTTCGAATTTATTTGCAATGCTTGCAAGTGCAAACGCGATTATATAAAATTTAATGTTTGCCAGAGGATCTTGAAAAGTATTGTAAGAAATATTTATTAATGCGATCAAAACGTGTGGATACTGAAATAAAGCCTGCACCCATTACACAAATGAGCCTTTTTATACGCGCGCGATTCATTTCATTCGATCCTAAATTGCATATACTTACAAAAGAATTTGTTCACGCGCAAATGCACGATATCTTTTAATAATCTCTATATTTCGTAAAATTATCTTTAATAATAATGAAGTAATCGCGCGAATAGATGAACATTAAAAAAAAAATAATAATAATAAGAATAATAAAGACGATTCTCATTACCTATACAATGGCTAAAATTATCGTATATGTGTATAATTCGTTGTAAAAAATTATACCGATTACATCCCTCGCTGCTCACACGTACAATAATTTAGTTTCATTTAATGTAAACACAGGAATTAAAAAAAAAAGATAAAAAAATAAGAAAAACAATGCGCCTTTGCCTTTCGCAAGGAGGCGGGAAAATTCGAGGCGCGAAATCCATTCTTTTAAGAAAATTATAATTTCCTTTCCTTATTAAAATCATATCGAAAGCGCGATCGGATGTCGGCAAGGTTTATTTTTGCAATGAAAACTTACCGGAACTTTTGACGAGGCCGCGCTCGATGTATCGTAGATAGTTGAGGAAGTCGCAGACAGCCGTGATCTGTCGAAAGTAAAGAGAAATACATTAATACCGAGCAGAACGTAACGTAATCGAGCAATTTTTGCGAATCTCATCCAGGCGGCCAAAAAAAAAAAAATCTTGAAAAGATTTTAAGTGAGCATGAAAAACGATTTCATGCTCACTTATTCTTCTTCAAACTATTATCACTGAATTCGCGATTAATTGAAAATATATTCTAGAAATGTATTCTTAATTAAAAATATATAAAAGTCAAAACGTGTTCATAGTTTACGTTCGGACGGCATAGGTAGATTGGAATTCATAATTAATGATACATCTTTTTTTATCGATGTAAATTCAGCAAAATATATTTATAAATTTTACCTTAACACTTTCTTCACACCCGTAGGTGGACTGTAATTTATACCATTGGCTCTCTGATAAAAAACCATAATCATAATATTGTACGTGTCGACTAAATATATATAATATGTATAATAACTTATACATTAAGCAAAAAAGTGATATATATATTTCATTGAATATATTTGAATTCTCGACAAATGCATTTCTACCTATACGTATAGAATGTAAACGTTGGCATTATGAAATTCAGAAATTATTTTATTCCGTCTGGGATCGAGAGCATCGTTTTAAATATATATACAAGACGTTCACTTACTCTATTCCGACAGATCTGTGAAATGCAGTGCCATTGATTCTCCTGATCGCCCATTCGCATTCGGTAGTGGCACTGTCTCGGCGCTTCAAGTAAGGCGCATTTCCTGAAATACACGATCGTTTAGCGTGATCTTCGCTCGGATCAATTATTTTTGAATCTTGAGGCAAGATTATGCGAATATGTGTAATTTATATACGGCGAAATTTTACTTGTGGATTAGGGATTAGTCATCGGTTGACTTTTCCTCTTAGAATTCGCTTGAATATAAAAAATAAAAAAAAGTGTGCTAAAATTTAAAGAAATGTTATTTTAATTTTACTGAAACTATGTTCAAATTCTACTCTTGGTGAAATCTTGATGGAAAAAAATATTTATGTATATGCGTTAAAATTGAACAATTATTCGTTAAGATTATTAACCTATTAAGTTATATATATATATATATATATATATATATATATATATATATATATATATATATATAGTTATTTCCTATGAATAAATCGAAGTGTTGATCTAATTAAAAATTTGTTAAACGTCATCTTTTTTAATGAAAATTGTTAGATATAACAAAACTGCTTTTTGATTACTATAATAACCAGAGGTCTTGATTTTCAATGAAATTATATTTTTAACCAAGATAACAATATCAGAAAATGATATAGAAATACATGAATTATTTCGAGAATTAGACAAATTCTTCTTTTTTTCTTTTTGTTTAATAAATATTTATTTAGTCGAATAATAATGTTTTTTCCCCTCAGTTTATAACGAAAGTACGTGCGCCTAGTATGAAATAGCTATATATATACATATATATATATGGGCACAATACATAATTCGATGCACTCACTTGGGAAAGCCGAGCTTGGTCTTGTCGCTGACCGCCTCGACGAAGATGATGCCGTCGAGGACGGCCTGCCTGACCCGGGCCCCGAGCTCCGCGTTCGGGAAGTCGAGGCAGAGGTCTATGTCCTCGCGGAACACCCGCTCGACGAAGGGCTCGCCCTTGTCGACGCAGGGGCTCTCCTTCCACCTCAGGAACTCGCCGTGCACCCGGGGATCGACCTCGAGGCCGAGGTCCCGGCTCTCCTTCTCCCTCTCCCTCTCGGAACACACCAGTTGGGTCAGCAAATATCTGCGCGGGAACGGCGGAGAATATTAGTCATCGAGAGATATTAATGTTGTTCTCATTTTTCGCGTTTTCTGTATATATATATATATATATATCACTTTTTTTTAATTAATCAGCTTATTGTGCGATAAATTTACTGACGTCGAGATTAAATGACAGAGTAAAGATATTTAGACTACCATGCATAGTGTAGGATTTTTTATCGCAATAGTTATGAGCTCGCTACATTATAATCTCGCTACAGCCTCTTCCCGTATAATCATTTGACGGAATGTTTTGTTTTTAATCCGTCATTTCTACTAGTAACTGTTGCAAGAGATTTATATCGGAAATATTCATGCAAAAAAGTAAATTAAGATAATTCATGTTAATTAACTGAGCGATCCATAAGTTAAAACGAAGCAAATATTTATCTTCGATTTTCGATTCATTGCACAATCGGCAAAGTTACATTATTGTAAATGTATATATATAAATGTGTATATATATATTTAGATATATATATATATATATATATATATATATATATATATATATATATATAAGATTAATAGTGTCTATGAATTTCAAAGAAATCAGTTCAATTTGTACATTTAAGGCAGTAGTCTACTTTGTTTGGGTAAAAACATTTTTTTGTTTTTTATTATTATTTTGTTTCAATTATTCTTAAACATGAGTGGAAAATTTTTGTAAAAGGATTGTTTGATTCTCGTATACGTTATTGTAAGTTAATAGACATTTATAAATACACGAATATTTATTATACATTTAATATACATTTAATATACACGTAAGTTAATAGACATTTATAAATACACGAATATTTGATGATTTTCCGGCCAAGCGTAAAATTTTAAACTGTCTATTCGAAAATAGCATTGTTTCAAATGCCTGATTCGATCGAGGCCCTTTAATTGCATAATTAGTAGATGACGTTATTATTGTGTTAGATACTAAAAAAAAGTTGCTGAGATTAATCGTAGGTTATTTTTTTTTATTTAAAATTAAGAGAAAATAGGAAAATTAAACATTTTGTAATACCTCGATGTTTTAAAAGTTCAATATTTTAAGCCTCCTTTAAAAGGAAGACATACCCGATTAGACAGTATTACATATCAATGTAGATATACATTAAGTTATTACCTAAGGTCTACAGTCTATGAATAAAAAAAAAATCAAAAGGAAAAAATTCAGAAAAATGTTATTTTACCGTCCAACTTTCTACCCACGCACACAGGATCGTTTTTGCAAACTTACGAGCCCTGGCGCCCATTAAAGTTTCGGAAACTGTAATTAGCGAAATAAATTATAAATGATATTCATACGGGGCACTGATCAGCGTTAAGAACTTTTCACAAACTAGATAATATGGCGAAAGAAATTTTCTACAGACAATTCCGCTTGTTGCTTAATTCAATAATGCTGATGTAAAAAGTGCATATTGTGAAATTGACTGCGTATACAGGCTGTAGAAAATTTATTCAAATTTACATTAATTTGGAAACTAATAAATAATAATTATTATATTAACGCTACGGCATTTTTAGTTTTAAATAAACGGCATGAAATTATTCTTCAATATTCTTGGTCCAAAAATCAACAACATAATTGCATTCTGTGGCATGTGAAAAGTATTTTTTTTTTAATATCAAGTATCTGAACGTAGTTCATTAATGTTTTTTTTTTATAAATTAAACAAACAATGAACAACTTTTGAACGTGATCGGTTTGTATAAAAAATTACACCGAGTTTATTTAGCTATGGTTTATTTTATTTTTTTTTATAGTTTATTTATCTAACGTTGAAATTTATTGTTGGTTATATAAAAACATAGATGTAGAGTCATGTTTACTAGCAGTTACCAGATAGAATAATTTTTGAAGAAATAATACATTATTTTGCTGAAAAAAGGGTTGAAATTCGTGTTAAGGGATTGACGAAGTCAATTTTTTCGGGATAGAGCAACAATTACACTAGTTTAAATAATATTATATGTCATAATGAAATTTCGTGATTTTATTTACGTATATTCTATATAGCTGAAAATTTTCAATCATATTCTTTAAACGATTTAAAAATGAAAACTTCTTTAATACGTCATTTTTATATTTACATACTTTGATTATAAAATTACAAAACGTTCGGTGTATAGATATAGAAATTCATTCATGACAGACCGTTAATTAAAAAGAACTACGACGCGCAAATATATGGACTTAAACACAAAGTTCTGACAGTATTTTATATATATAAAAAAAAAAAAAAAACAACGAAGGAAAGAAAAATCGTTTACTCCTTTGGCGTTTTAATTATTAATTATCGGCGCTAGGCGAAAGAAGAAGACGCGCGCGCATGCGCTTATACGCACCTCTCCCTCTTCTTCTCGCGCTCCCTGTCGCGCTCCCTGCAGTCCGCCGTATCCCTGTCGCAGCAGGCCGCCTCCCGCGCGGCCCCCGAGGCCGCCGGTCCCGTCGCCGAGCCGCCCTCGCAGCCGCACGGCAGCGAGATCCTCTGGTGCTCGCGCTGCGGCGAGTCGGGCGGCGAGCTCTCCCTGCCGTACTTGAGATTGAAGTGGGACGGCGAGCGCCGGTGCCTCTTGGCGAAGATGCTGCCGCCGCCGTTCGTCTGGTGGTGATGCGCGTCGTCGTGGCCCAGTGCCGGGCCGAGGACGACGACGCCGCCGCCGCCGCCGCCGCCGCCGCCCGCGACGATCTGCGGATGTAGGTGGGGATTCGGCCGGGCCGGGGTCGAGGTCAGCACGAGGGTCTTGAGGGCGGCGACCTCGGCGGCGAGCACCTCGGCCTTCATGCGGCTCTCCTCGAGGAGGCGCTCGGCGTTCGCCTGGCGCTGGTTCGCCTCGCGCACCATGTTGTGCGCCTCCTGTTGCGGATGCAAGAGCACGGATTTATCATACGACTCGGAGATCCTTGTTTCGTTGATGCGCGTCTTTTATATGTACACATGTGCATGTCTGGATGAGCATATAATTCGCACCCGTATAGATAATGCGACTTCGTCAGATTATTAATATCGACCTGTTCTTAAAATCTCGATTTTCAACGGGTTTTGGCGAGTGAATCGTAAAGAATCGCCATGCTTGGAAAGTAACGATAACATAAATTGAAAAGAATGTAATTATGAATATGATTCAAAACGAATTAGTCAGTTGGGCAATTAAATTGAGAAAGTATCATCTTAAATGAAGGAAGTATTTACTTGATGCAAGAGGAGTCCGCTTAAATCAAACGTAACCCGTTATCTTGAATCTAATGATTAATTTCTGAATTGAAGAAAATGAGTTACTCGGTACTAAACAAGTAAATGTATTTACTTGATATCAGAAAATTCTATTTTCAGTGTAGATATATCGATAAACAGGTATAGATGATATCGAAAGAAATTCTGGAACTAATAAAATATATAGGTAAAAATTCCGATAAGGGCGGTTGAGTTGCACACGCACTGCAATATCTCGTAAAGAGTTAGCTACTATCGAACCGACTTCTTGTAATTTTGGACCCAGTGACTTCAGGTTCCACGAGACTCACGTATATTTTCTTTTAATAATGATCCCCTTTCTTGTTGAGGATTTAAGTTCCACATAGATCAGAATATGTCTAAACACGAGGCAACTTTCTTTTTAACACCCTCGATCGGGTCTATTCTCATTTTTTAATCTGATTTGGTATTTCAAGAATAACTTTAACTTAACATTTAAGCAGTTCAGGCAAAAAGGCAAGAAAACTCAACTAATCTACTTATGGTGTCAGGACCCCGTTAAGCCATAGGATATGAGACATTGTGATTCTAGAAGAGTTGAGACCTATAACTACACAGATTTATTCTAATAGAGTTTAAAAGAAAAGTCGGGTGTATGTCTGGATAAAAATTGAACTGAAGAAATCGACCTTATCCTCACGAAACCCTACTAATTTCCAAACTCCCAAAATTGGATAAGTATTAGAATAGTGTCATTGATTTATTTAAGGAATGAGATTTTTTTTCAATCGCTTAATATTTTCCAGATATTTTCATCCGTACGTTCGAATGGGACACCCTGTATAGTTTGTCGGTAGATCGATGAATATGTTTAGAAGCACGTTATTGACAAGAGCATCCAAGGTTATCTGATTTGAATCGCGAAGGGAAAACTATTTTCATAACTGAAAGGTGCAGTAATATTAGCCCATTTCACAACCGTATTTGCTCAAGCTCCTATGCTATTTAATTTTCAAAGTAAATTATTATTATTATTAAAATGCGAGAGAATTATTCATCGACGATTTTCAGACAATACACCACAGTGGCACGACTTTGTGTTGTTTCTAGATAATTGTCATTATTTCCCATCGTAAAAATCAACGTACAGATGCGATAAACTTTACCAGGAATTTAATAAACTTTAGTAAAAATACGCATGAAATTGTATCAACACCCCAACGTTACATGACTGCGGTGAAAATTCTGTATTAATTTTTATCGAAAAATTCTCTCAGTGTCGAATCAGCTCACTTCTACATACCAATCCATTTTCTGTCTTATTGGATATGTATTGATTATGTTATGTACATGCGAATCAAATTATATTACTTTTGCCCTTTTTGAATAACCAATATTTGTAAATGTATATTAAAAAATTTTTCATTGTCTAATATACTCTGTAAATATTCGAAATTTTTCGCTAAGCGACAATGAAAGCCACGTTTCCGAAAGCAATTTTTTCCCATTTCCCGTTGAAACAGATTTTTGCCCCAAAATTAATAAAAAAAAGCGAAAATACGATTCATGATGTTAGTTGTATGAAATTGTAAATCAGTTAATTTATTTTTTTTGCAAAATTTACTTTGAAAATAGTTTTGTTATTCTTCTAAAAATTTTTTGATAATCTCTTTTATATATTTATATATATATATAGGAGTAGGAAAGGTGCCAACCTGAAAGAGGCTGGCGGTGAGCTCCTCGAGCTCAGCTTCGACGTCCTGCCGTATCCGCGACAGTCGGGCTACCTCCTCGTCCTTGAGCTTGAGCTCCTCGTGGGCGCGGCGCAGCTCGTCTTGGAGCTTGGCGATCGCCTGCTCCTTGACCTCGGCGACTGCTCGGCCCCACTGGACCGTCGTCGGCGACGGTGGCTCGTCGTTCTCCAACCCGTCGTCTTCGTTGCCGTCATTGTGATTTTCCCGATGACCGGGGACTCGCGTCGTGGATTCGGTCTCCTCACGACTCGTCGCCGATGATCCGTCCTTGAAAGATTATAGGTATTGTATAGTTTAATGTGCATTGTATAGCAAGACTCAGGCGTAGAGTTTGTGGACAAAAATGAAATATTAAACAAATATATATATATATATATATATATATATATATATATATATTATCTACACACAGCGATGGATTATTGACGATGTTGAGGTTAGAATTTCTGTGTACAGTGAAAAGGGCTATATCTATACGGATATCTGCGATTTCCTGTCACTTTTATCATTTTTTTTTATTTATTAATTTTTTAATAACATACACTTGCTTAAGTGCCCTTGTATCCAAGATTTAAGATTATTAGATACAATCGCATTCGTCATAATGAAACAATATCCGTCATGATTCATTTATTGTATTATAATAATTAATACAATATACATATAAATTTTAAAGTTAATAAAGATAAACATTCAGTAGTCATAAAGGATTTTGTACGGCCAGGGCACATTATAGTCCTCCTACAAAGTTTGAGTACGCTCAGTGATATAGTATAGTTATTACTAAAAATCCATACGCAATAGTTGCACCGACCTATTCATATGCTGCGAGTTTTATTAAAAATTAAGGAATAACCATTACAGCATACGATTTAGAAAACATTTTTTTTGTTCCACAATGATACGTACTTTACGGGGTAAAATGATTTTTATATCGACTACATCGCGTTAATATATATATATATTTCAAATTTTTAGCCAGCAATAATATACATAATATTCTTTGAATTTCATCCACAATATTTGTCTTTCAGTGCGTTTCATATCGGCGTACTGCTAAACTTCTAATGTGACTAAATCTTAATTTTTCTCTAAAGAACTGACATATTAATATATATGAAATTAACTTAAAAATCATTTTAAAAATTAAAGTTTTTAATACACTCTAAAACAAAAAAAAAAATCGTTTTTAAGCGTGTGGTGTACCTGCTTTATTAATTTTTTTAAAAGAAAATTTCACATCTAAAGAGGCCAGCTCAACTATACAGAGTGACAACATGACATCGAAAAAAGAAAATTTTTTTCAGTATATTACTGGTATTTTTTATTATAACATACAGCTCCTTGGGTCCTACAAGATCACTTGCGACTACTTAATTTTGTGTTTTTTGAATGTGAGCTCGAGTCGACAGAAATACAATGAATACTGTGGTTGACTTAATTGTGAAGGTAGCGCATTGTAACGCAGGAAGCATCTACATGTATATAATATATATATTGAAACAGAAGGCGTGAAGAAAAGATAATGAGCAAAGGTTTAAGTGAACAAATGAAAATGCTCCATTAGTCAGGTTTACAAAGTATCGTTAAATCTATATACATATAATAATGACAAAGAACGCAATTTAGCCGTTTAAAATATCACTAATCAAAATTTTTATATATATTTATTATATATAATTAAATAATCGTATTGAGATATTATTTACGTCAAACACAATTATTTGCATTCTATACATTTTAAGACGGCGTATATACACATCAACAGTGAAAGTCGAGAGCTATGTATATTTCTGTACCGTGTGTATTGTTGATTAATAATACGTATAATTATAAATAATTTATTTGTGCATAAAGGTATGTACGTATAGTGACATTTATGCTGCGAGAACAATGGACAAACGTAATTTTTTACCACGCACGCGTGCTTTATTATATGTATAAACTACACACGCGTGTTCTCAAAAAGTCCCAGGCACTATTGCTTTCAACTTGGGCTTTCGTGAAAGTCGTGTAACGTCTCCTTCCTTTTTTTAATACTTTCACCTTTGCTTTTCTACATATATATATATATATATATATATATATATATA
Source organism: Sycobia sp. Sy_11 (assembly GCA_018907035.1). Lineage (NCBI taxonomy): Eukaryota > Metazoa > Arthropoda > Insecta > Hymenoptera > Epichrysomallidae > Sycobia > Sycobia sp. Sy_11. The sequence goes on along the minus strand of JACCIC010000085.1, from coordinate 1,203,062 downwards.
TATATATATATATATATATATATAATCCACGAATACGAGTATGAAGTCCAAATGGGGATTTCTCTCTTTAGCGCGGCGTATTAAATAGTGAAAATTAATTTATAACGGCTACTAGGTAAATCATCTTTTCGATTGCAATATTATTTATTACGGATAGATATTATGCACATTTGTAATAAAATAACTTGTTAAATTGTAGAAAAAGAGCGCTTAAATCTATCCCGCTACTTAAAACCAGGCTTTCGGGTCGCTCCAAAATCGCGGGAAGCCTTTGAAATCCGATAATAAGAAAAAAAAAAAAGAAAAGAACAAGAAAATCGAACTTTCAACCAAGATGAACGCGTGCGTTGACCCAATAACATCAATGCCTATATATATATATATATATATATATATATATATATATAAACAACGTAGTATACTACGCGCATCTTTCACCGACGACCATGCAGATGTATACGGGCGTGCGCACGCGTAAGCGCGCGTGTTTATATATAAACACGTCTCCCGGATAGTATCGTATACATTCCAAAAATAAAGGAGAGAATCCCTCGCATTTGCACCGACCTCCTCTACTACCTCGCTCAACTAAATAGTAGCTCGAGGCCACGGAAGACCTTCTCTCTCTCTCTCTCTCTCTCTCTCTCTCTCTCTCTCTCTCTCTCGCTATCCATCAGCTGACGTGTGCTCTCCCTAGCCAAACAGAGAGATTTCTTTTATAGTACGCGTATGCCGTCGAGGCGTAACTAATTAGCGGCTCGAAAGTCACGGGGTCGTTCACCGCGGTTAGGGAGAAGGGGAGGAGGAAGTGGCGGACTTAGCGACTGAAAAACTCGCCGACTATTTATTACGCAGGGAATTCCCTTGTAAATTGAATAACGATTGCCGATTCGCTGAACCGCAATAAAATCCATCGGTGGTAATACGAGCGAGATACGGGGGTTTCGCATTGTCGAGCAACGTACGATAATCCGACGTTTCGGATGTGTCGACACTTAGAAATAACACTAGAAATATAATAATATTACGATTTCGGCTCCCGAAATTCAACGAAGAAGAATCCAATTCGGATTTCGAGTCGAATATGCAGAAGAGAGAGAGGAGAGATTCTAATAAGCTCGGCGTGGCAAAAGTTGGAGTTTTGAAAAAATTAAAAAGAGACGATGGTTAGATCGGAGTTTTCATATATAGCAATGAATGATGCTGTAGTTTAAAAAATATATGTATTAGCACAATCCTACCTATATATCGAAATCTGGGAGTAATACAATTCCAGTTTAAATTCCGTAGCAATACTGACTTCAATTTCAATTTTTATCACGGAAGATTCTTTATTTGCTTACTCGGATTTTTCAGAAACGAGATTTTGACCGCAAAATTTGAAATTTTATTAGATACGATTCCCAGATACGAAACTGGCTTGAATAGAAATCGTATCTAATCAACTTGACACTGTGTTACATAAATTTTTCGATTTGAATCGTAATGCTAAAAAGTCCGAGTTGAAAATGTTTTTCTCGATCATTAGAGGTGGGATCTCGTATTATCTTAGCGTTTGAATTGAGTTTGAATTATTCTGAGGCGTCGATATTATTTTGTAAAGCTACAATACTCTGGAAATGTTTTCAATATTAATTCGCTTCGAATCGAGATTGCACGCTTTAGAAACATCTGACTATCTGTATGCTATAGTACGTCGATTGAAACGCTTCCTATATCGAGATATACAGGGTGTCCAAAGTTGACTTATATATATATATTAAAATCTTTTGACAATCGAGCGGTTTCAGACAAAAAACAAGAGATCGATCAAAGGAGCTATCCGAACAATCGATCCAATTTTACGCCCAGTAAAATAGTAATGATTTGATAAGGCTTTTTTCTCTTCGCTTTTGTCCCATTCATTCCGATTGTCTGGGCTCAAAATTCGCCCCTTCATTCGTACGGGTCCTTTGATTTTCTGAATGAAATTGAACCACCGAATTTCCAAGATATTCCAGTATATGTTTCAGTTCAAATGGAACACCATATATATATAATATTCCTAATACTCGTCGGTGAGCGAATAGATTTAAAATCTAATCGTAGAAGCTAATTAGGCATATAACTTATATAATTTATCACTTATTTATCTCGCGCAAACTTTTGCTCGATGAATATTTTGAAAGTTCTCGACGGCTCTCAGAGATGAATCAACGGGAAATATTGCTCATAATGTTATTAGACTCAGCCCAGTCCATAAGCCAACTTCAGAGATTCCAAGAGTTTTATTTTTTAATGTATATATATACATACATACATACATACATACCTACATACGTACATACATACATACATACATACATAATATATATATATATATATATATATATATATATATATATATATATATAGAAATTCATAAGACATCCATTAACTGCTCAAGATTGGATTGAATCGTCGGACGAAATATTACGAAATTTACATGGCAAATAACGGCCGTCCAGGTGGTTTTTATAAACGTGTTATATTTAACTTTCATAAAGTGTATAATATACCGCCGCAATCTCCCGATACTCTTTATATATGCCCACGCGATTTCTCAACTTTCTGTTCCTTTATACTACAAGATTATCTTGAGCGCGTGAACAATTTTTTTTTTTTTTTTTTTGAAGCCAGGCGCAGGTTCTCTATAGCAGCTCACGGTGTTAAATCTCCGTAATGTTATAAATGGAATTTGAGAACGAAATTTCTGCCTAGATCACGGGGAGATAAAAAAAAGAGGTAGGCACGTATATAACGGGTATCGCGACGCCTCGCTATCGAGGCAGTTTTCGAAACAAGCTTAACGTCCGCCTCGACGGGGAACGCGGCAGAAACCCTCAATATTTCATATTGTATTTTATTAAAAAAAATAATCGTTTATTTCGAATAAACATGTTAAAATTTTTAATTTTGCTTAACGAATCAATATGAAAATTAATAAATATACTGTCGCGTTTTTAATAGTATTATCACGATGAAGAAATGCTATGTGATTGTCGGATTGCCATTTTGACGTCGTTTGACAGAACGTGTATTTTTGCCTCCTTAGCGTATGGTAACTTACATTTTTCTTCAAAATTTTCTTTTCATTTGTAAAAGTAGGTGTTAGACATTCACCGAATCTACAAGATATTTACGGTATCTCAATTTTTGAAAAGTTATGACAGATATAACCTTACGGAAATTAGATTAGTAAAAGCATCTTGAAGTATGAGTACGGCTATGAAAGACGATCGGTTGCTGCTGATTAATTTATGTCTTATACATGTGTGCTACGCATCTTATAATATCGAGCTATAACCAGAATTTCTGTTTTTTTCTCTGGCGCAGAGAAAATTTTTATTCCGGCTATGAAATTCTAATACGTAAAGAGTACATAACAGCAGCGATGTGTTTGTTTACACATTACTTTGTCTTTATTAAAATATGGAATTAATATTCTTAAAATTTTTCAACTTTTTATATATTTTTAATAGAGTATAACATACGACGATGCGAGAGAATTCTCATTCTCACCCCTTTAAAACTACCGGTTTTCAAAATGCTCGCTTACGCCACACAAATTGCGTTATAGACAATCTGAAAAAACAACTACGATTCGAGCTTGGCTGAACTTTCGAAAAATTGTGTTTTTTCAAAAAAAAAAAAAAAAAAAAACGCCCCGTTCCCTACATAGCTGTATTGTACGCATGCAATATCTGCATATGTGTATATACATGTGTGAGCGTATATATAATATAATGCATAGACTCACGTTCACTTGCGCGTCGTCGTCGTCGTCGTCGTCGTCGTCGTCGTCCGCGGATGCGACGCAGCCCGCCGCCGTCTCGTTTCCGTCTGCCTCGCGCCGCTGACGCTGCCCCTGCTCGCAGCCTCTCCCGACCGCGTCGCTGCACCGCGGAGCTGCCGCTGTCGTCGTCTTCGTGATCGTCGTCGCGACGGCGGACTTCTCCTCGCTCGGGCGGCGTTCCGCCGCGGGTGGGGGCGTCGGCTTTCCGCCACCGCAGGAGGAGCGCCGCCGGGCCAGGACGCCGCGGGGCAGTAGCGCCGCCTCGTTGTAGGCGAAAATCGAAATGGGCTTGGTGGAGCTGGAAATTTATTAAAAAATAAATTATTACGTATCGGAGTATTAAGTATTATGGAGAAAAAGGAAAATTATTAAATTACAGTGCGAAATGGAAAATAAGCGTATTTAACCAAAATGGCAACGTTAAAGGCTATGGAATTCAGAGTAAATTTTGCCATATAAATTTACAAGATGCATAAATCAAAGAATATTTTCATTCATCCATGCTTGGTACTAAATATAATAACATTATATCGGCGTTTGGCATAAAATTCGGAATTGATATATGATGAAAATTTTAATTAAAAATACTTTATAAGCACATTTTTTTTAATAATTTTTTTTTATTAAATCGTTTTATGAATAGTATATATAATTTTTTATTATTATTAAACGTAATAGTAGTTTCCAAAAAAAATTCCCTTGGTAACAGAAATTATTAAAAGTTAAAGCTTTTTGAATTCTATTAAATTTTGTCGTTTTATCTTCGCATATTAACTAATCTTCATAAGCAATACTTAGTAAACCTTATGAGATTAGATGCAATTTAATTTAATAAATATGCATATTAAAAAGATTGATTTAATTTAAAGCAACATGACTAAACCTATCGAAGGGTTATACTATAAGTATATACTATTGAATTTTTAGCTTTTTGTATAGCAGGGAAAAATTAAAGTATCAATTTTTAAAACTACACAGTTACATGATTTTTAACGGTATCTTATGGATTGACGTGATTCAAAATAACATTTTAATGGATTTTAAAAAAATGACAGATTTTGATTAAAGAAGTATGATAATGTCGCAATTTTTCATTGATTTATAACGTATATTTTCAACATGTGACGAAAAAAATTTTAGATAACCAATCAAAGTACAAAACTCAATTTTACGTAGGAAATCGCTCATCAGTAGTTAATCGTGTTAGCTTCTTCCAAACTTCGATGAATGAAAGAGTGAAAAATATTATCGAATAATTTATTCTTTGGAATATACAATTAGTAGAATTTATTATATTGCGAGCCCCTTCGGCATGATCAACTTGTTGATCCATAGTCCTCCCGCCTATAGCCAAATCAGCCGAAATGTGTGACGATGCTCGACGTTTATATTCCATGGAAATAAAAAGTTTACGATGTCACACCCATCTTTACGATCCTATTCTTCGCGATCCCGCGTCAATTAATTCCTTCGTATTGTGCCGAATAAGTCACAATTTTAAAGACGATTGTAATCATTAAGAGAATAAGACAGAGATCATAGAAAAACGTTGGCAAAGCGAGATATCATCCGTTAGCAAGCTCTTGTCGGACGATTTCTTAGAATAAAGTTGAAGAAACGTAGAAATAAGACCAAGAAATGAACTCGTCGGAAAGATAAAGAAAGGTCACCGAAACTGTTCTTCGGAAAATCCCTCACTGTCGAGTATCAGTAAATACTACTATTAGTACTCGTCACTAAACTATCACATGTTTATCTCTTATATTTTCGCATCATGTATTGCATGGCATCCATGATTTGATAAGATGTTGATATCAGAACCTCTTTACTTCAATGTTAAAGATAGTTATATTTTCTTTAGCAATCATTTAAGTCGATTATAGAACTAAACCAGCATGGTAGCCGGAATCCTGTCAGAAGGTCATACGAGTTGGGTGATCATAGCGTCTTTGATTCTTATTTTCAAAAATATAATATATACTTTATATTGTAATACATGCTTATAATATAATACATATTTTAAGTAGTAGTGGTTGCTTTGCATTAACAATTATTTAAACTTTATTCACAATCATGAAGATATTTTAGTCTTTCCTACTGAAATGTTTAACCAAGGTGTCATTCACAGTATATAAATGAATATCAATCTGTGATTTCTTTACTTTTTGGCTATAATCTAGCTGTAGATGAAATAATAAAATGCTTATTTCAAGGCTTATCCAAAATAAGACTTTCAAAACCAACTAAAATTCAACCTGAATTCCTAAAATAGAATTAGATTATTGAGGTTCTTTACCAGATGATCTGTTGCTAAAAGATTTATGTATTATTGTAATTTGCTTGTTAGCTCGAACTACCGGAGATCGAATACAAACGTTTTTTTTTATAACGGCTAACCGAATTCAAAAATATATACCGATATTTTGAGAAATCGTATCGTATGAAATCTCTTCAAAAAAAGATAGAAAACAATCAGTTTTATGTTTACCTTACTATAATGACAATAAAAGCTATTTGTGTTACGTCAATATTCTAATGTTATTTAGAAGAGAAACAAGAGATTTTAAGATCAATATCCCAACATTGTTCTTGTCACATAAAAACCCCTTTAATAATTGGGTACTTATTTGCAAATTTCTAGAGTGGATAATTTTTTCGAGTGCGCGATTGCTTTCGCCATTCGAAAGTAATATAGACAATTTTGATCTTCAATAGAAATAATATATATGAATTCGCTCGTTAAATATATTATACTAATTTAGTAACGACGTATTAGTAGAAAAATTAAATAGAGCATGTAACAAAATTTACATAACAATGCATTTGAAAACGACTGAAGGGGGGGGGGTGAAAAATTTAAGATATTCAGGTCACATGGAAGAAAAGAAAGCTTAAAATAGAGTAAATTAGCGGTTATGTAATTTATGGAGAGTTCCTATAATATTCAGTGAGTATAAAAATAATTACAAGTTTATCCGTTATTCGATCGAAACCAAGTCGTCTGATTATTGTTTCTCTCAATAGAGATCGCTTTCAATCTGATAATTTTTTTTTTCAAGTTTAAATTTCAGTGTTTTTTTTTTAAGCATATTATATTTTATACATAAAACACGACTGTGACGTGAGCTAAGCATGATCAACTTTTACAAATCTTTGCAGTCACGTGTAGAAAATCAGTAAATACGATTTATGTATTTATTTTTTTACAAATGTTTATCGTTTTTCTTAATTTATTTATCTAAATAACAAAATGATTTTCTATTAAATTTATAAATTTGTAGATAGCGTGAATGAGATTAAGCAGGTTTCCTGCGTCAGAGGTGAAAATTGTGGTCTATCGGCGACGAGGACACTTGAATGATTTCTAATCTTTTCGAGAGCATTGCAATTTTAAATTTTGAGGTCACTGCACTACACTTTAAGTATATCAATTTTCAAGTACATCCATGTATCTCACGATTCATAATTGTATGTTATATAATGAAAAATATTTATCGACGCAGTGGACAGTAATAAACATGTGATAAATTATAAATGCTTATAATTACTATATAGCAAATACGAATTTAGAAAGACCTAAAATGTTTATCATGTAAGATTTGAAAGCTCTTGATTTTTGCTTTGTGACATTTATTTTAAAAGTGTCCGTTGTTTTCATATTGAAATAGTGAAATTAACGAAATATGATTGAAATCCTATTTATACGTCGTATAAAGCAATTAAATTTTGTTCCCAAATGTTTTTGGGGAAAATGGATTGGTGAACATTTTGAGACTTTAATGAGATAATGGATGATCTTCTATACCGATTATGCAGAAAGTGTTATATTTGTTTTAAATAAGATTATACATGTGTTAGCATGAATTATTGCAAATTTCTGGGTTAACCATACTCTTTATATGGTTTTATTTTACGTTTTTACAAAGATCCAAGAAAATTCGTCAACAAATATGGAAATAAGAACGAGTTAAAAATTTTTTTGGCTCGATTAGAAAATTTGAATATTGTTCCTATTTCCATAAGTTTTAATGAATTTGCTAAAAACTTTTCAGTAATTTAGAATAGATGCAGATGCGGGCGTGATTAACTAAAATTTGAAATAATTTAATGCTTGATCGATAAAAATTCACTGGGGCAGCCCGTTAAGGCTCTGAAACTGCACGACATTATCGAATAATTCAAAAAGTCCATATAATCTTGTATAATTATTCAATAACAAAAGAGGATTTTATAAATATTTTAGTCAAAGCGACATTTTAAAGCATTATCAGAAATAAATAAATGCTACGGCCAAGTGATATTTGGAGAAACAACACTATATATATATATATATATATATATATGCATCATTACTCGAAGGCAAGATGCCCCTCTCACCTCTCTCGCCGATAATTCCCGTCGTCCTCGTCGAACAGGCTGGTCGGCTCGTCCGCCTCCTCGTCCGGCTTGGGGCTCGCGTAGCCGAACAGGTCCGTCGCCGCCCTGGCGAGGTCGCTCTTCAGGATCGGATGGGGCCCGGCGCCGGGGCCCGAGGCGAAATCAGCCTCGTCGCCGTAGAGCTCGTCCTCGTCCGTGGTGTACTCCTCGTCGCCGGTGGTGCCGGTGCTGCCTGCACGGCGATGCTTCGTCGTCAGGGGCCGGTAGGCGTAGTCGCTCGTCGACGAGGCGGTCGTCGCCGTTGAGTCGCTCGAGTCCATCGAGCTGGGCTGCTGCTGCTGCTGCTGCTGCTGCTGACGATGGCGATGCTGCTGTTGCTGCTGCTGCTGCTGCTGCTGCTGCTGTTGCTGTTGATGATGATGACGAGGATGATTATGACTGTGCTGCTGGTGCAGATCCTGAGTGGCCAGCGAGGACTTCATCCCGATGCCTCGGCTCGGCCGCGGCTGCCCAATCCTCGCGCCGACCGCGACGGCCTGTGGACGGAGGAAAGAGATTTTTCAGATATGCGAGGGTTGATTGGGTTGATTTATGTGAATGGTAGAATTATATAGTTTGCTTCTATAGGCGAGGTTTTAAGGTAAAACACGAGTTGAGAAATACAATAATAAATCATTTTTGTTTTGTTGTTGATTTGTTTTTGTTTTATTCAATATAGAAGAAGATTTCGAAAATATTTTCCGAAAATTTCGTGGAAATCTGGACAAAAGTCTGGAAGGAAGGGAGAGATTAGAAGAAAGAGTCTTTAGACATTTCCTTCCGTAACTTCGATCGGCAACGAGGGAAAAACTGGTATGCATGATTAAATATTTATCTTTAAACGATAGATAATATCTCGCCGGTATCGTATTATTTCGGAAAATATCCCATATAAAAATATTCTAATGCGATGGAGTGTATTCGTAAATATAATATTGGAAACGACCTTTATTTTCACTTTCAAAATTCTTTTTCAGTGCCGCACTTTCGTAATTCTAAACAATGCCTTCTGCTTAAAATCCCGTAATGAAAAGAGTGAGAAAAAAAATGATGTCCCAAGGAAACCGACCTTAACCGACTGAAATTTTCCGAAATTTTTGGGCGAAGATTTAATAAAATATTGTTTAAATGCTTCGTCTGTTCGAATATTCCAACAAAAGTATGTATTGATTGCGCTTTAAGAAAATATGCTTATGTAGGGAAAATTCTCTTTTAGCTTCTAGCAAACTACACTGGCAGACGAGTTTATCGTAATGAGAGTCGTTGTTGTCATTAAAACTCTGAAATGTCTTTTTATCATATACTTTATGGCATGAATAATGAAAATTTATTCGCCGCGTAAAACTCCATTATATTATAATGTTTTAACATTGATTCGAAATAGCACTATTATAATTATTAACTTAATATTGAATTGTCGATTTTCTCTATTGGTCAAAGTTAAACTGTACTTATGAAGATATTATTAATGTTGGATTTTAATGCACCTCTCCTTTCACCCAAGCTTTGCTTTCAAACATTTTCATTCTAATTTAAGATATCGTTAGACAACGTAAGCCTCCTTTTCTTCGACAATTGAATCTCTCGCTCTCTCCTTGCGTGATTTCGTCACTGTTCTTTAAGCACTTTAAAATTAAATTAATCATCCGCTTGAAAACTCGCTCGTACGTAACGGGACTGGAATAATTCGACCTTGCATTCTTCGGTCACTATATATATACGTACATGCGAGGTATTTCGCATTGTTTACTTTTCGAATATTTTTTTTATTTTAATCGGAACATTGATTGTCCGCCAGTTTTCCCGTAGCTAAGTTAATTCCTATACGTACATCCGCTTGTGACATAATTTATATTTGCGCAAAATATTTATTTGTTGACTTTGTTTTTTTTTTTTTTTAATCGAAACTTCGTATTATATTCTCAATACTTAAATATAAAATTAATTAAATATTTTTTTCGTTTCGCTCGAGTGTTTCTCAATCGATTCTTTCATAATATATAGAATATATTTAATAAACATTTCGATCTCCCCGACTTACGGTCTTCTAAACGAGGCTCTAAATTATAATAATCATTTTGCCGAACGACACAATATTTCGCATACTTTATGTTAATTTAAAATATTTTGTTTATATTAGTCATTTAAACTTTAAATCTCACATTGTTAAAGATGTATATGGAACCGATTCGCCCGTCAACGTTATTCATTCGACCGAAACGTGATAAACAAAGGCAGATACATAATATATGTTCACAAATCGCATTAATTGAAAATTTTTCAATTGTGACGTAATTGGAAGGAAAAAAGGCAAATGCAAGCGTGCTCACGCACCGCGCTGCATATTCGAGTCGAAACAATGCGCAGGTGGCGGGGCAGCAATAATCGAGCGCATTAATTAACGCTATTTCTCTCTCTTTCTCTCTCTCTCTCTCTCTCTCTCTCTCTCTTATTTCTCTCTCATTCGCGCGGTCATGACAATTGAAAGGAAGAAGGAAAAAAACAGCGGAAAAAACACGGCGATCCATCGGCCATAATGATATCGACTCTGCTATCCACGTTGTGAAAATCATCTCTCTCTCTCCGCGTGCTTTGCTTTTATTATATATCGATGCCTCAAGCAGTAGGATCGCGTATACATAAAGGAAATTCCGCACGCGGGAGACCCGTCAACGCATAATATAAGACCTAGTGTACGACAATATTTCGCGTTAAATGCTACGAATGCGTTATCCTTTATATATATATATATATATATATATATATATATATATATATATATATATATTCTAAAAATTATATTCTAAAATTATGTTCTAAAAATTTTATTTATATTTATGATTTATTCAATTTTAAAAACATTCTCATACATCGTTTGCTGAATTTGGCCGAAATATTGCAAATGTGCGCAACCATGTGGAACAGACGCGCCTAAAAAAGGACATATACGTCCATTTGACATTTTCAATAATTTAATATTTACCATATATAATATTGTTATTTAAAACAGGGTAGTTTTTGCTCGATCGAACAGTCGTCGGTTCGTTTAAGATTATAAGTCCGCGTATACTGCAATTATCATTTAGTATTTTTGCCCATAGAATATATATATATATATATATATATATATATATATATGTGTGTGTGTGTGTATTCTTATTGGAATAACGGTCAAACACTAAGGAATGCTACGATATTTTTTAAAAACCATTATTTTTCGATCGGAGTTTTCAATTTCGACGTGCAATTAAGTTACAACAATTATTACATATATACGCGAGCGAAAAATTTAGTATATTCGGATGGCGCAATGATAAGTGTGCTATTTCAGTATATACTATATATATATATATATATATATATATATATATATATACGGGGGGAAAAGTTTCATGCATTATGTACATACATATACATATACATATATATGCATATATATATATATACATATATCATATAACATTATATATATATATATATATATATATATATATATATGTATATGTATATATATATTCATAGAGGCCCATAGAGGCGTTTAACAATCTTAAGGACAGAAAAAATTTCAATTCTATATAAAGTGCAAGAATGTCTTAACAGTAAAAGAAAAACGTTACAAACGATAAAAAATATACATATATGTATCGGTAGCATATATAGATTTACATAAAGCGCATTCCTCAACCGTTAAGAAATCTGTATTCGTTGTAAAAGAGGATTCTTAAACAATTATACAGATTTATTTTTGCAATAAAAAAAAATCTTTATCTCTCCTCTTCGATATATAATATACGCAAAAGTCATGCGTACATTTAGATATACGTATGTGTTTTTTTTTTCTGTTGCGTGCCCACGCCCTCGTATTATTATAAAAGTGGAGCAAGAATACTCGTCGGTCGGAGTATTATAGGAATTATACACTCGGGGAGACAAGTGTATTCTTATGACGATGCGATGGGCGGCACAATGATTCTGTGTTACATCGAACGGGTATCCGTGATTTCTGTATACAGAAAGAAAAATTCGTCACTCTTTATGGGCAATGACTCTTTTATAGACGAATATATATATATATATATATATATATATATATATATATATATATATATATACATATACTATGTTAGCATTGGTCGAGTTTATTTTATATACGATTCGTTCGTAGCTAGAACCAGAACGTGTGTGTGTGCGTGTGTGCGCGCGCGCGTGTGTGTGTGTGTACATAGTTGTTTCTCACCTACATTACCTATAATAGTATATTGTAACACGGTTACAACCCCCCGAGCGAAACGAGGGAGGTAAGTCTCATCAGGCATGAATCAACCTACACACTAATTTCGTCTGGCATTCTGCGTGACGAGAGTCGTAAAATGAGGACAATGCTACGATTTTTCGAGGTTAGAGTGGTCAGCGCTATACGAGTATAAAATAATCTTAACGAAACATATAACATCTTATAAATAGTATATGAATATCCAATTTTTACTGCGGTACATTCGCATGTATATATATATATATATATATATATATATATATATATATATATATCCTCTTTCCAAGTTGCATATAGCGTATAACTCGAAAACTCATATGGTCGGTTTAAGGAAGCAAGCGATAGCGGGCCAATCCTTTATTGAACATCTAAGAGGCTCTTTACGATTCTAATACAATAATATTTCACGTATCAACATGGATCCAGCGATTGGATTTAGCGATTTTATCAGGTTCCGTTCATGGCTGCCGTTTATTTTTTCAAAATAAATATACAGCAATCCCAATTTTCTTTCTCGATATGTTAATTGCATATAGCGGTGCGAAGCATCCATTACACATACACACACGCGCGCGCGCACGCACACACCACAGAAGTCACTTAAAAAAATCCACTTCTGGGCCTATATAGTGCATTAAACCAATGACATTTGCATTTTCGATGCGTGCCAATGTGATGGTCAATAGCAAAGTAAGCAATGCATTTAAAGGACGAGCTGTCACGCACAATTGCACTGACGATTTCCTATGTTTCACGGAATGAGCTTATAAAAGAGGCTGAGAGTCTGGTTTTTATTAAAGGCTTCTTAAAATAAAAAAAAAAAATAAAAACAAATAAAAAAATTGACACAACCCTGCTTGAAAAATGGTACGCCTTACAATAGTCTACTTCATTTCTGTATATATAAAATAAGATCTAGGTGCTGAGAACTATAATATACAATAGCACACATGCACACACGCACGCACTATGAAACAGCCACGAGTTTTCGCGATTTCCTTCATATATAATATCATCGGGGAACGCGAGAATCTCAAAGTTGTTACCCATACGTACTGCGGAAAAAATATATAGAGCAATTACGGGCGCCGGATAGAGTCGGGTATAGCTCGGCGGGGTGCGGCCGACGCAAGCCGCAATCATCGTTGTCGGAAAAGTTTGCTACATACATATATATATATATATATATATATATATATATATATATATATATATGAAAGAAGCTTGGAAGCTCGCGGGATATACGAGGAGGGGAGGGGGGATATATCAAGCAAGCGTGTATTTTCCGCCGTGCAACTCCGTAATGAAGTTTCCGTTCCCACGATTTCTCTCTCTCTCTCTCTCTCTCTCTCTCTCTCTCTCTCTCTCTCAATCTGCAACTCGCATATTGTATCTATATATATGCACGTATAAAAGAATACATTATTACGCTTTCGAACGTCAAGGCATTGGTCTTCTGTCGTCGCGGGATTTCTCATATAAAATTTCCATATGTGTCACCTGTTTTTAATGTGGTTAAGCTCTCGTTATATTCGACACATCTTTACAGTTCCGAACTTTCGCGTTAGCGCGGGCGCCCGCGCGTTTGTGTATAATGCGAAAAGTCGACACGGGCTTGGCGGGACAGCACGAATGAGCTCGATAGCGATGGCCATCTATGCTTTTTCGATTTGGTTTTTCTCGTGCACACAAGACGCTGATGACGTGTAGACGTGCGCGCAATCAATGGCAGGTGCGCATCAAATGTCTCGCGTATGCAAATCTACATGAACGAGGAGTTAACTGAGGGACGCATACGATCCGTGAAGACGATACGTAATAGAAGAAGAATGCGATTTATACAGAATTTTTAAGATTAAGTTTTAATCGATCGGTTTGATCAGAATGAGTTATCTTAGCATTTCGTGGAAATATTTTTAAAAACTCGTTTTAGAATGAAAAATTCATTACATCCTTAAATTATACAGAGAATATATATGATAACTGTGCAATAAAGAGAATCAAGAATAACTCGGATATGGCCAATCGGTTTCTTTATTTATTTATTTATTTATTATTCAAATGGTTTACGAATCCTCTCGTGCATCTAAATTTTTTTACCAGTTTTTTATTTCTTGTTCTTCGCACAAAAGAAATTCCATGAGAATATGAATTGTAATTATATTCTGTGTTTCCTTTGACTTTGAAGATTACTATACAAGAACAAGGATACGGTAATCATGAAACCTGTCGAGGCACGAGACAAATTATTACTTTAATTCAAATGTACTTGATACTGCCTGAGAATATTGCGGTGGGGAAGGAGGGAGGGGAGAGGGAAAGGAAAATTCTCGGTTTAAAGGAAACTTATATTGGATACCAGAGGAAAAATATTACGAACTCGGGAAAATAATAGTAATGGCAGGATCCAATGTATTATACTGACCGAAGATAAAAATCTATATATATATATATATATATATATATATATATATATATATATACATAGCGTGTATTTATAAAATCATTCGCTTTTTTCCCATGCGTTAACAAGGGCGAGCAAGCGAATCTGGGAGATAGTTAAACAAGTAGTTTTTCCACGTTCCCGTTTCCCCGGTCGAAGCGACTCTCGGGCTTTTTCGTCTTGTCCGATGGGATAATCGACTGCCGATTGTTTTTTTTTTTTTACGTCCGCCCTTCTAAATAAATTTAAATATGTATATAGTCGAATATTGGGCTGAAGTAGGATGAAAGCAGTTCCGTAACGCAACCTTTTGCATGTGTCGAACGAAAAAGTTCGATAACGCGCAAGTGACTAAAGTTTTTATTGCGATTTTTTTATTGCGAAATATTGATTTATGTACATACGAATATTGTAAAAATTTTAAATAACTATTATTTTTGCACTTGTTCGTGACCTAAAACTCTCCATAATGTTAGTCTCGAGGATGTTTTTTTTTCCGTTCAACAAACTCCTGATTATCTAAGTATAACTGAAATTTTTAGAATCTTCTCAGTATAGTTTTACGTTACGCAATCTGAACTTTTCTTATAAAATCCCAGCGTAACTTAATATTTTCAATTACTTAATGGGACTTACGGAATTTTTGACATTAACGCACGGAAACACGTCGATATATTTTTTTCATAACTGTCACAAGTGCCCTTGTAATTATATAGATACCATGCTTAAACGACTTAGTACCGATGAAACAATCATAAAGCTCGGCCGATATAATCGGAATGATTCTATAGAAAATCAAAACTACAGCTGCGATCCGAGTTCGGTTAAAACGGCTAATTTTTGCGTCTCCGTTCGTCCCCCAATCATCTCTTTGTCGCCGTTTCACGTTGTTTAATAACTTTCCAACTACGTCGTGAAACGGCCGTACGATCTTTCTGTACTCAACTGGAAATGCGCAATTAATATCGAAGTTTGAAATTAAAAATTGACGTAGAGGCGACTATTGTGTATTTTTTTTTTTCATCAGTCTTATACAGTTGTTTCACAACTAAGACGAAAGACTGGAAAATCGATAAAAATATATACAACGTGTATGTATAAGTTCAATGTAAGTTTGAATATTATACAGGACTGGGTTGTTTGCTTGGAACTTCGTGTACAATTGTTTCGCGACAGATTGGCAGCACCCCAGGCGTAACAGTCTCGTTGAAGCCGTATCCCGGATATTTCGGCCGCTCGAGCCGATCGTACCGTTCGCTCGGTTAAAAGCGCGAAAAAGGCGACCCGACCACGATGTGTTCGAGCAATCGCGAAACCGTTCGCTCGGCCTCGTAGCGCCCGCGAGCTTGAAAGCTGCTCGTCCAGTGTGCCGAGCCGAGGCTTCGAACGTCGAAAAGCTCCGGAGCCTAGATTTACGATTCGTATAAATGCAAATACGGGCAAATACTTGCACAAATACGGACGCGCCTCTTATCATACACGGTTTCCGAAGCGTGGCCGGCATACATCGATTGCGCACAGCGAACGTTTTTGTTTTTGTTTTTGTTTTGTTTGTTTTTTTTTTTTTTGTTAACATAGAACATGATACATAAAGTCACCGTGCGATGAGAATCGACGATTGGCCGAAAAGATTTTTTTCTCAACCGGAAACGGACGAGGAGAGATAGATGATGTAAGTGCGAGTTCCGGTAATTATAGACCTATAATACACGTGCCGTTCCAAGCCAATGACCGTGATTCCTTTAAACAGCGCTCGTATAAGCCTTTTCAAAACATCAAAGAAATTCTTCTTGATACAGTTATTCGGTCTACCTATATTATTAAAAGATTTGCAGGACGGTAAAAATTTCACGCAATGTATACTTAAAGTTTATATATATATATATATATATATATATATATATATATATATATATATATCTAGACTTTAAGTACATGCGCATACACGCATAAGCATATAATACATGCCTGTATATCCGTACTAATGGAAAAAGCGGGCAAAAAGCGAGGAGGAGGAGGCAAAAGGGTGCACAGGCACACATAAAAGTACCCGCGCGCGCGCAGTACTACACATCGACCTCGCTTTTTGCGTTAATATTAAAAGTCGCTTTGTCGTTGCCGCCGTGATACATATATCTATATATATGTAGGACGAGACGCGCTTTTTTCCCGTCTTTCTGTTTCTTTCATAGGCATACACACACAGGCACACGTGCGCACGCACACATGCACGCATGCACGGAACATGCAAATCCAGGCGTAAGCGAAGAAACAGAGTCGCGAGGGGGAGGTATCGGAGGTTCTATGGCAGATTACGCGTCTGCGCTATTATTTGAGTATCATTGTACGCGTATATATACATATATCTATATAGGATATATATATATATATATATATATATATATATAGCATTCTAATAGCTTTCTATGCGTCGATCCTTTAATTTTAACCCGCAGACATCGGTTTTTTAACGACGACTCGTCATACATTCGAAAATTGTAGCAGATAATATTTTAATTATATTTTAGGTAATTTACAACGTAATTTACGCTCGTCGTTAACCGATGATTTTTACTTTCTAACGAGGTAAAGAATTTAGACTCGGCGATGTTCTGCATTCATGGTTTTGATCCTACATTAAAAAGTTATAACACGACTCGGTGGCAGTGAATGACTTAGTCCAGTAGGCTTTATCACAGAATTGTAAATCTCGTCTATTGTGTTTTTAATTATTTATTTACTCGTGTATTTAATTATTCGTGCTCTTATATATGGATTTAATAAAATGTGCGTTGACGTGATCTTTTTTTCGCTCGCATTTTTTTGATGGTAATTAACGAACAAAGATGAGAAAAAGCTTTTAATTATGAGTTTTTTTTTTTATACAAACCTAAATGTTTTTATACACACTTTGAATAAATTAATGAGATTCGTATACAAGACCGAGCGGAAATTTTTACATTTACCAAAATTACGTAAATTACGCTGTATTTGATATTTTTCCAATATTCCATATGTGCATATACGCAATTTGGATTATATATAGATATTTATAAATAATATACTAAAATTATCTTTAATGAACGCTCATTAATTTGGCGCTTTAATGCTCAGTAGATTACTTTTATTGCTAACGACACGGCGTTTATAAAGCTCGGCCATAAAATGTACAGTTTTCGATGTATAAATTTTCCGTACCGTCGGAGAAAGTTAAAAGAGGCTCGCCGGCTGAATCGACTGAAATTTATTTTAATACACACGCGCGCACACGTTCAATCGCACGCAAAAGTTTCATCGGGTTCTCCGTCATCGGTTGGAATAAATAGGTGTAAAAGATAGACTCTTTTTACGAATCAAAAGGAATTATTAATTGAGTCGCCGTCGCGCGAACGAATGAAATGCCGTAGGGGGACTTTGATATATACACTTGTCTAGTGAGCGTGAGGGAAAGCTGGCTTTCCATCTTTATCTCCCCACCTCAGCCTGCGCATTACAGATTTTTCAGAAATTAAAAATACTCACGGACTTGTATTCAATTTTAAATTTACAATGACACTCTCGTAGTTGGAAAAAGTAAAAAATTCATCGAGTCGCTTAGTATTTGCAAATTCGAAACGGCGTTATATATGTTGTAAAATATTCGAAATTCCGTACCGAGAGAAACTGCACCTCGTTCATAACTGTCGGATTTAATTGCACCGTCTTTTCAAATTTTACGAATGCATTTTGCAAGAGGGTGCAAATGCAATTTTTTAAGAAACTGTAACGAGTTACGATGTATGGGAACGAGGCGCTGTTTCTTGACGTATACGACATTCCATGCAATTTCAGACAAATATCGTCAGCTTCAAATTTATCAAAGAATATTAGATCCTATGAGCATTGAATTATTTCAAATATTAGTTAATAATACCGTTGATTTACCCCTCTTCGGTAATCATTTTTGGATTATGAAATTTTAAATGACGTCCTCGTTTCCATAATTCTTGACGATTCTACTTGAAACTAAGGCGCTGATGTAATAATGGGCAAATGATTAATTAAATTTTAAAATAGTGTAATGCTTACGTGTAAAATTTTTTTAAGCAGATTTTTACTCAGAAACTTTAAAAGACTATTATCAATTTTTATCTTTATTATTTATGAATTTTTTACTCGAAAATCATGAAGATATCATTAAAATTATTCATATGTTTGGAAGGTGCTATTTAAGGTGCCTTTTTTTGTTGGATTTTTTTTAAAAAAGTGTTTCTGAAACAATCGCGAGCACCGATATCGGATCGGTTCCTTATCTCGACTTTTCGCCTCCGCGCCTTTATTATATTTGCATAAAATATTCGCCTCGCGTGCCAACGTGCTCGTCGCCGTATACACACGCACAACGTATTACAGATTAAAAAGTGTGCGTGGAACATTACTCGTGGTTATTATTATTAAACGTTCACAGGTTCGTCTGTATTCTAGAATCCGTTGCGGAAAATTGCATGGGATGCGTTTTTCTTTTTCACCTGAAAGTAAAAGAGCTTCGCTGACAAGAGAAAAACCTTTAATGATACGGGACGGCGGCCAATTAACTTTTACGATCGACCCGTGAACCGGAGTTAATTATTGCAACGCAATCAAGGGCGCGCCATCCAGGGGAAAACGTTCCAGAATAAAATAATGCGCTGAGTTTGGCGAGGGTAGGGGGGAGGGGGTACGCCGAGAGCACCGAGACGTTCAACCGCAATAAGTATAATGACGAGAAGCAGTTAGGCGATGACGCGACTCGCGAGCAAACTCGTTGTCGCTCCATTTAGAGGGGAAGTGGAGGTCAGAAACAGAGAGTACGAGACAGAGAGAGAGAGAGAGAGAGACAGAGAATGATTCAGCTACGTTAAGAAAAATTTGGGCAAATCTAAGAAAAGAAGAGAAAGAAAATTGTATTATTCTCGCTCTCTCTCTCTCTCTCTCTCTCTCTCTCTCTCTCTCTGCACATGCATCATGCCCGCCTCTTTTCTGAAGACAGCGAAGTCTATGCACGTAGAGATAGGCATAGAAAGTGAATAAGGTTATACAGACGCGCGCAAGATCAATCCGCTAGCTTTCGATATGTAAATGTGCCCGGTGCACGGTCATAAGAAGTCGGTCGTACATATGGGTCACGCGTATATGAAAAATGTCGCGGTGCGGTGAGCAATTATTCCCGCGGACGAGGATCAAGGTTTGAGCGTTTGGCTGATTCCTCCGTATCTAGAAGAGGCCGATGCGCTCTTTACATACGATATACGATCATATTTGATCTGGTCAGGTGAAAACAACGAGTTCTTCCATGGATTTTAATACAATCGAGTCGATTTACATTTTAGTCGATTTTGTTACAAAATGTTTATCGATTGAATACGTTAAGGTAACATTATAAATATAGGCACTCTCTGAGACATTAGTGAAATTCTGTTATTTTTTTTCTTCGTTTTGTTTTTAATTTCTTTACTTAATTATGCCGCATCCACCCCAATAGGTACGTACAGCAATAACAGAAATGGCATAAAATATTTTGATTTATACACTGCATCTATTTACTTTAACATAATCACACCATATTTAATCTGGGGCATTTTTATATTGTTGTAAAATTTAGTTTGTCCATGAGACTGGCTTGTAAATCATTCTTGATATTCTAAAATTTTCGTGTATTTTTCTTAGAGTGGACAATATCTTTTTAAATTTTTTATATCTATATACCTATATATACATATATAGTTTGAATATACATACATATATATTGTACATATATATATATATATATATATATATATATATATATATATAGTGTGAATTGGTATTGTTATTGTCTATTGCTCTTTTTAGCGAATAAGTAGTAACATAGATAATTATAGTATTTCCAATTCTATTTCTTTGTTTATTGTAGGATTTTGCCTCTTCATTGTCCAGAGTTATTGCTGTGTTTCTTGAGAGGAAGATTTGTTGGTATATATATATACACACGTATTACAGAAGTCTGGTTTCAATTTTTCCCCAAAAATTTTAGCACATTCTCGTGATAACGGTATTGGCTGAATATTCCATATATAGACTTTTTTCTTACAAGACTCGGCCAGTATGGCCTTTTTGTAATTTTGTTCGGTATATAAATTTTTTTATCACCGCCTCGTTTCCCGCATAGCAGAGAAAAATAATTAATTGAGCTTCGTCGAAATCGATAGGAAAAAAGATCGCGCGCAAATAACGATCGCCTTATATAGAATCGGATGATCGGTGAAATGCTCGAGCTGTACACGAAGCTATAAACCGCCCAATAATTCCGTCGAAAAAGAATTTCGGTCTGATAATGTCAATAAAGTTGTGCGTTGTTATATCCTGGACTAAAAACTGCGTACGAGTATTTTACCCATGATTCTTTTGACCGCTCGATTGACGAATTAGGAATCAAATCGCCAGGATTGTCGCCTTTTTCCTCAAGTGGATGGGTAAACTGTTTCTTTTCAATCACCCTGGTCCTGTTACCAGTCATAATTTTCCATAGAAATTCGGGGTTTATATCAATAGCTTTTGTCAACGAATTTGTGGATACCACTCCAAATCAATTTTTCGACCTTTGAGGCAAAGATGGAATTAAGTCAGTTTTTGATATCTTCAGGTGAAAACGATTTTCGACACGTTTCTCGACGTCAGTTCGTATGACATCGAATGTCCTCACTTTTCAACGAGTCCCAGTGATTTTAAATACTTGGAAATGCCTTGGCGTGCTACTCCCAAAGATGTAACGAGTTTTTGTTGCATTTGACCCGGATTTTCATCGTGGATTGCCTGCAATTTCATCAGTCAACTTTTTTATCTGGTCCAGATGCTCTTTTTGTCTTTAATATCAAAATTACCACTTTTGGCATAGACTAGAGAAGACTCGGAGAATACTTCTAAAAGTAAATGCTGAGCTTCAAATTAAACCAAGAAAGTAACAGTTGCCGCATATCTTGTTTTAAACGCATGTAATTGAACTTTTTCAAATAACGAAAAAATTTTCTATATAAACTTCGGCTTACTTTGACAGATAAAAGTTAATAGACTTTTTGATACACTTTCACGTATGACAGCCGTTATTGTTACAAAATGCGACAGAGGATAGATATAAAGTTAGTAACAAATATGAACTTTTAATTTTAAATTTACGAACAATGCGCATTTACACGATCATCGAATTTGAGAGTTTCTTGCATATTTAATAAAGTCCTTGCAAAGTTTCAACGCAATATCCCATATTTGAGTGCATACGGATGAAAGACCTTAAACGCGTGACTTAAATTTTGCACAAACAAAAGGGTACAATTAGATGATACCTTTTTGTTGATGTATCCACATACAGACAGCTATATATACACAAATGCCCGCACACACATATACATACAAGAAAATACACACCAAAAACAAGTTTTATGGAACAGATTTCTCTATGAAATTATCTGTACATATCTGATAACCCAAATCTGTGGGAGTTATTATATACTCTCTCTCTTTCGGAACATGACGAATGGCCTAGAACTCCCCCCCTTCCCGTTTTAAAGCTTGTTCTACCTTTGAGCCTTAAAATTGACTATAGTTTTTCATCAGCGTGTTACATATATATATGGGTATACGAGCTGTCTCATTCCGATTTAATCGGCGATGATGTTCTTTCTTTTGAATCGGTCCGTTATATGTCCCATAGTGTTCGGTATATGGAGGATAGAGTTCGATATGTAACGTACCACAACTCTATAGAACTGTATAGATAAGTAACGTTGCGAGTTTCCGACATATAGGTGGGGGTGCAGACGATCCGCTGCAGACGCAGTTAATTTTAGCGCATGTAAATCTCAAATTTTGTTCCAGTATTGATCGACTCGCGAGGATTTGCAGAGCCAATGAATAATGATGGAGACGAAGAGACCCTTTATCTCTCTCTCTCTGTCTCTCTCTGTCTCTCTCTCTCTCTCTCTCTCTCTCTCTCTCTCTGTATATATATATATATATATATATATATATATATATATATATATGCGTGCCTTTAGAATATTCACGTGAGACTTTTTGCGCAGGTATATCATTCCAGAGAATATAGATGTCGCAATTTCTATCAAGCGCATGGCGTTTCCATTCGTACAAGAACAAGTATAGTCTTTCGCGAGATCTTCCACTGCTTTCAGGATATATTGAATATCATGCATGCATTATGTATGTGTGTGTGTGTGTGTGTGTGTGTGTGTTTCCTGCATTATAATATTTCATTTAATAAGACTTTCAAGGAGACAGTTGGTAATTGACCGGAGCAAAAAATTTTCTATTAGATAAAAATAATCTGCATTGTTTTTCCTTCGATTTTTCCTGAAACTTTACGCGAGCTACTATGTAGCAATGATTTCTCAATTTCGTTAATTCGAGAAAAAAGCGACGATTTTTGCTCGTCGCCGACGATGTCGTCGTGCCTTACGTTTAAAAGGATAATGCCTCGCTCGCGTACGAGAGCTATATAAAAAAAAAGTGGATCCGATTCGCGGATGTGTCTCTTTAAAGTTTCCTCCGCTATTCCATATAAATACGCAGCGGAAAAACATCCCGTCCCTCCTACGCCGTATACAATATATCACTTGAATCCACTTGAGAACAACGGGGAGAGAGAAAAAGAGAGAGAAAGAGAGAAAGAGAGAGATAAAGCGCGTCACTTGCAAATAATTAGATTTCCCGTGGGTATAGAACCCGGCTCTCGAGTGGGGAGTTGGTGACTATCGTCCGTCTTCCGCTTATCGACCTCAATTTATCGAAGCGCATGAGGACTATAGAACAGAGATTGAGAGAGAGAGAGAGAGAGAGAGAGAGAGACCCGGAACGACTCTTCGCACAGCCACCACCGCGGTTGCGCGCCCGTGTAGCTGCTGCAGAGTAATGGGCATTTATTGAATAACTATAGAGCTAAATGCGCGTCCGTTTCGTAATATGCGACTTATATATATATATATATATATATATACACGCATAAGAACGCGAACATGGAGCGCGACATTACTCGACGTCTTCAAAGTGGTCTTATACAGCGCGGGAAACAGGGAACCTCTTTCATTTTCAATTTATTCAAGGGAGCTGGGAGAGAGATAAAGAGCGAGAGCGAGAGAGAGGGTGTCAAAGGGGAGGGGGCGGAAGAGTTCGTTGATTCGAAATGGTGGCCGCGGGGGATAGAAAAAGGAATCCGGGCTGCAGCCCGCGGGCCAAGAACGAAAGAGTCATTGAACTTGTAGTCTTGTGTATAGCTTGCCCGTATAGATTAACGAGAGAGGGAGAGAGAGAGAGAAAGAGATAGATAGACGAAAAGGACTACTATCTCTGATACAATTACATTTGCATTTATTCGTTCTCCGTGTATATATCAGAGCCGGGAACTTTTTGATGTTCGAACTGTTTGAGCTCATATGGCTGCCTTCGAGTCTTTGAGATTTTAGTCGATCGAGTTATTCGAACATCATACATTTTCTTGCTTAATTAATTATCGTATATATATATATATATATATATATATATATATATATATATATATATATACTTTTCTAATAGTACGATCAACTCGAACATCTAAAATATTCGCGCAGCTCGAACGCGCCAAATGCTCGAACTGTTCGACCATACGCGACATACCCATATCGCCTATATAGATACGAGTATAATATTTACCGTCTCAGGAAAAACGTCTGAACGAAACGTGTATATGCTCAAGCTTATTGTACGTAATAGCTCCGCGGAAAGTGATGCGCACTCGTGTGCGTCCATCGTCCGACACGAAGTGTGTAACATATATACGACTCTCATATATATTTCTTTTTCCTCGTGCTTCCCCCTCTCCCCCGCAGTCCATGTTCGTGACACACTTTTCTCGCGACGGCACCTTCTTATGTAAAATGCACCTAAGTTGGGTGTTTCAGCATTTCTGTGTGTGTGTGTGTGTGTGTGTGTCTTGAAACGCAAATGCCTCTATTACGCCTCGTCTTCCTCCTCCTACTCCGTGCATATCTTTGTGGGCAGAATTTTCACTGAAAAAGAGAGTTGTAAAAGACAGGCGAGGAACAGTTATATATATATGATATTAGTTTTATCAGAGTGTCCTGCTTCCTTCGTTTCTGTCTACCATACACGTATTATAATCTAGGAAGTTATGTATTTGAAATATTTCTGAGGGATAAAAATGTTTCGCAAAATGCGATAAACATCCCAGACGCACGTATCGTACAAGAAGTTTACTATTATAAAAGTATATAAAGGTGGCGTAAACGTCATCCGTAAATAATATTAAAAAAAAAAGAAGAAGAAAAAAAACTGGGACAGACTTAATCTTATTTTCATTTACAGTGGATTAAGTATATCTATGTACAGGTTCCGGCTTTTATTAAATCTTGCGGCGCAATGGGGCTGGGAAAGCCAACCGCGCTCTCCCCGATCTTAATTCGGGGTTGCGTCATTGAAATTTATCCCCGCGCACGGCTTATATATATATATAAAGAACACTTTCTGTATATACTGGCGCATGGAAGGAACACGAAAACAACAAAAAAGAGATTCGAACGTTTTGATCCTCCGGTTGTCTGTAAAAAGGAATTATAATGTGCGGTGCAGCGCGGAGACTAGAGAGAGAGAGAGAGAGAGAGAGAGAGAGAGAGAGAGAGAGAGAGAGAGAGAGAGAGACATTTCAACGCTGGACGTGGAGAATAAAGAAAAAAAAGGCAAAGATCGCTTTAAAGTCGAGAACCATAAAGTGGAAAAGTGCTTTTCTGCGGCGTGCGGCAATTTTCTCTTTCTCGTTCTCCGCGAGACCCCAAGAGTGGCACTGGCTTGCGCAACTCGCTTTTATCTGAAAATGTGTCCGCCGCGACATTATAATATCGTCGCGCAAACGAGTATGTCTTCCCACTTTCTGCGATGTGAGCGGGAGAGTGAGGGAGACAGAGGGGAAAAAGTGAAATTCTGTGGCAAATGCATTTTTATTGTTCTCTCTCTCTCTCTCTCTCTCTCTCTCCTCTCTCTCTCTCTCCCTCTCGCTGCATTTTAAAGTAACATAGAACTATTTCGCGAGCGTAACACACATACAAATGCGAGACGCGCGCGCATGTACATCTTGCCGTAATAATGGGTAACCGCCTCCTTCGAACATCTCGCGGCTCTTTCGCCGGGGGGGGGGGGGTAAAAGGATCCGAGTATCCCAGGCACGTGTGAATCAAGCATTCATAGATATATACGTCCCACAGAAAGTTATTTGACAGAGCTGCTTATTACAGTCTCGCTCGTTCGTATAAATGTCGTTGCGTGACAGCGGGCAGAAGCGTGCCGTTTTCGAAACGATAATACATTTGTTAAGCTTTTTTTCAATATTTATATACATTTATTTCAGATTAGATTGTAAAGCTACCTATATGAAGCGTACCTACCTATATCCACCTATGTCTATATATGTATATATAAAATTTTTTCTCCATTATTAATAATCTACGCGTAATATCTATCCGTTATTAAAAGTCTATTGTTATTTCGTCGTTTGTGTCGTATCTTTTTATGGCCAGAAATAAATGTGTCAACCGTCCTACATAACTTACATATGCATGGAGTCACCAGTAATGTTATTATTACTATAACTCTCGTGTCCGTCACTCCTCCCGTTCTCTCGAAAGTCAAAAACGCTCAAATATTATATGTATATGTATGTAAATTACACCGGGAAACGTTACATTGCACTTTTCCAGCTTTTTATCATAGACAAAGGAGAGCGCGTTTTTCGAAACAAAGCGGCAGCGCCAAGTCAGCGTGTAACTCCTTTTCCAAGAGGGATTTAAAACAAAAGGAATTGAACTTATATACATTAGGAAGGTGGGACAAACTTTTTGTTCGTACGTAGACTATGTATAATTACAGTACGGCTCTCCTTCCACAGATTCTGCACGCCCGCGCGTCTACCCGTTTATCTTCGAATTGTTACTAAATCCCATTAAAACTGATTAAAACTGGGGCGAAATATGGCGAATGATTAAAAGAGAAGAAGAAGAAAACAGCCAGTTATCTTTACGATAAACAATTTTCCCATCTTGTATAAACAATACCAATCCTTTTTGGTCGATTCTCCCTACCCCCACCGCGCCCACCATTAACTTTTATACACTTGCGCAGAGCGTCCGCTGTTTGTACAGTTAGATATTTCAATAATTCTGGCCTTGGAATTTTCTTACGGTAAAGCCGCAACAGCTCGAAACGAACAGAAAGACTAATTAAATTCATATATATATATATATATATATATATATATATATATATATATATATATATATACGTTTACCGTTGCGCCGCCGCGCGACTCTATATTATACTATATACACAATTGCCGATCTTGCCGCATCTCGAGTGGAAGGAGAGACGCTGCGCGCGCGCGCGCGCAACCGTTTCCAGACGGTCATTGGATTATATGTACAATAAATGTGTTGTTGATCGTGACTGTTGTTATTAACCAAGTCCGAGAAATGTTCGTGTATGTATATATATACACTATTTACGCTATCGTGTGTAGGAAGCGTGTTTTACGTCCGATTACCGAAGGCATATCGCGCTCCTATTGAATGGTTCAAATTAGCCATCGAATTATTGCAAACCTTGTGCTAAAAACGACACGGCAAATATACGCTTTTATGAGCAATTTTTTGATTTTTTTTTTTACGCTGGACAGATTTTTTTGTGTGTAGCAATTAGGGATCGTAGTATGGATCACTGTGATTTCTTGAGATAAAATGAGAAAATGCCACATATTAGATAGTGTGTAATAAAGAAGCGCTATATATGTATGTATGTATGTATATATATATATATATATATATATATATATATATATATATATATAACAATTACTGCATATGCAGAACTTTACTTAATGCGGCGATTGCTTATTCTCGTGGAAGAAAAACACTACACATGTAGCCGAATCGCATTTACATTTTATTTTTCAATCAACTGGACCGTACGTAAAGTGACTTTAATTGATATGTTCATTTTGCACATCGAATTTCAGTCTTTTAGGCACGGATCTCTCTATAAAGAAATTATGAAAAATAATATTATTCCTTGAAATAGGAGACATTTTATTAAAAAATATCATGCAAGAAGAGGAATGTGTGTGTGTGTGTGTGTGTGTGTGTTGTGTACGCGCGCGTGCGCGCATGGTATAGAAGTCTAAAGCGATTATGCATACCGTCAGAATTTAGAGAAAGGGAGAGAGAGATACTAAAACACCTCTATATATTGCATATATAATTGATCCCCATTAAAGATGTACCGTGTAACAATTGATTGAAGAATTTTAAGTAATCAAAAATATGTTCCAAATAAATTTGTAGAAGTCTACCGAAATACATAGTTTATATTCTACATATATGTATATATATATATATATATATATATATATATATATATTGTATATACATTGTATATATATTGTAGTTTTAGAAATTATGTATACCGTGAAAATTGGCAAACGAAAAACATTATTTTACACTTTTTGAAATGGTATATGTAATATGCGGAGGCGTAGAAGAGCTCTGAATTATCCGCATTGATACTTTTGTTGGAATGATAAATTATGATTCTAGAGCTTGGATTTCTTTTTTGGCCAAAAATCTGAGCTCCAGAACAAGAATAAAAGGCATAAATGTATGGAAAATAAAATCTTTATATGCTTCAGTGCAATTTATAAAACTTTTTTGAAAAATGTCATTAAATATCCATAATTGCTGGATATACGTCCTTGAAATTTTATTGAATCATATTTGTCACAATCATTTTTTCATTGCCAATTTTCACCATGATATATATTCCATCACCCACAATACGTGTATAATCACGTTTTTTTTAATTGTTCTTCGTTTTTTTTGGTTTTCCCGAAATTCGGAACATCGCAAGTTGACGCGTGCATGGGGTACCTTTGCGATAAACGATTTAGATCATCTTTTATGCAGGAACAGACGTATTCAATCTTACTGCCTTTATCCCCTGCAGCCCATTATATATATATATATATATATATATATATATATATATATATATATATATATATGTATGATCCCTCTCTTTTCGCACGTACTCTTACATATCGCTTTCCTCACTCTCGGATTGTATTATATATATATATATATATATATATATATATATATATATATATATATATATACATATAGGGATATTCGGCCCCGAACGATCGATATTCGATATAGCGCAACGTTTATCGCGTGGCGTTAGAAGCGAGACCGTCAATCCGCTCTCGGTTTTCGCAGTTTTATCTCTCGTCCTATTCGCTTCTTCTTATTCGCGCGACGGGCGATAAGAGGGGGAATTTGAGATCTCGAGTGCGCACCCACGAGAGAAGTTGGCAATTCGAGAGCGCGCTCGCACGAGGGATGGCGATAAAAATTATTATTATTTTTTGCGTTATACACACATTCGAATCGCAGTGTTATTGGCGAACATCGATGACGAAACGCAGCTCGTCTAAATACATATAAAATTTTTTATTCTCCAGTCGTATCTATATGTGCATATATATATATAATAAGTTGAATGCGATTGAATAATGCATATTAATAAAGTTGCGTGACCTTTTAGTTAACGGGAGCAACAATCTATGCTTCTACGTAATAGCGTTAGAAAAAGTGTTCTGATTCACTTATATAGTTTCTTTGTGGTATTAAAACATACGATTGTTTGCTTTTATAATTTAGCGCGCGAGTGCTGATGCCTTGGGGGAACAAAAACAAGCCAATTAATATGCATTTGCACAATAATTTAAATCTGCAATGTTAGACATTAATTAAATCTTTATACATACATGTATACATATACATATCATATATATATATATATATATGTATATATATAGATGTGTCAATGAAGTTTAATTGATAATGAGTTACAGAACGAAAGATCGATTTTCTTTCGTGCACGGGAACGAGATACTTCCAACGAGAGAGTTCAGAGAATGAAAAAACTTTACCGAGTTTTTATTATATTTGTATATATATATATATATATATATATATATATATATATATATATATAAAGATATATAGAAAGATATAATGACTCTCGCTTTTTCTTTCCTTTCCTTGAGTTCCGATGCGCTCGTAATGAGCTTCTCGAAGAAGACGCAATGGCTCTTATATTGTTGATAGCTCATTACTGCGATTCAACTTATTTATCTATACTCAAGTAAAGTATGGTATATATATATATATATCGCCATCTGAGTTTTAAATTTAATAGTTTTTCCTTTTTTCAATGATTTCTTTTTTAGATTGGACGTAAACACAGTACGCGCAGCCTTCGAGCCGAAGATCTTCTTTCCTGAATTGTCGAGATTTCCAAAGTTGTAAGCGCTTTTACACGGCGAGTAGTTTTTCCCCAATGTTAAAAAATCACAAAGCATCAGCAGAGCCTGACTTTTGTTCTACAATGCAAAAAAAAAAAAAGAAAAGAAAAACATGAAAAATATTATTATATCTGCATTTATACGCATGTCGTTTACGAGGTACGCGCAGTGGGGCGGAGCGTAAAACAACGCGCGTCTTACCAAGGACTTTATGATTTTACCACCCAAGTACCAGGTTTACGCACAACTTTAGCCTTATACTGCAGCTCGAGGAGTTAATATGTATAGTAGTCGATCGGATTTTGCTCTCGACCAACACGACCTAACTCTAGAGCCGTCGATCGTCCCGAAACATGTTTGATGCACAAATTACTCTTTATATATACACACGCCATCCGATAAAAAAATGGCTTAACTTCAACGCGCTGTAAAATTTCCACGGGAAATCGTACGGAAATTTTTATTATTACAATTAGGATTTTTTTTTTTTTTTTAAACAAATTTTAAAGAGTCAAACTTGTGTTTATAATATATGTTGAAAAATTGAGATTTCGAGGTTTAATTAGGATTTAGCGACCGGGTTCTGATACAGCTAACCTTAGATATATTTTTTAGTAGCAAGCGTAGAAAAGTAATGGACATGCGCCTTTAAAAATTTAACGATAACGCCAGTATGACGTATCTATGAGAAATATTGCTCTGAATAATCGGTTCGCCATGGCTTTGATATATTATATATATATATATATATATATATATATATATATATATATATATATATACACCAATCGGATTATCGAGGTACCTTTACTTCCTGTATCCGTTTATCGTTACGCCGAGCTGGTTTGTGAGTACGCGCGATGCCGCGGAACATTCGAAAACGTAACTTACGTTTACGGAACAATTCCACCCAGTCCCGAATCTCCGCCAAGTGTAGATAGAAATGGGAGAAGGATACTTTTTACGAAGCATATTTTCGTTTTTTATATGTAGAATTCAATAAGTCCCCATGGCTGTTTTATCGAATTCATTGACCTAATATAGCCCTGGTATAAATAGGAATATATTCAATATTTATATATAACGGTTAGCGCGGCCATTTTATTTCGACGCATATGGTATAATATGGAAACAAAAAATTATCTGTTCAGTTTTTAGGTCTAAAGCCCTTTTTAATTTCCACTAGCAAATGTATAATAATCTTAATTATACGACTTTCATCTAAAACAGTGCATTAGACTTCAGTTTGTTTCACCGACTGCATCGACGTTATTGTTCTTTTCCTGTTTTGCAGTTTTCGTTGTTGTTTTTCTTCATTTTCGCTCATCCCCCCTCCTCTTTGTCTCTTTCCAATCGTCGCTCTATCGGTTCAGCCATTAGACGCGCGTTCTTTCGTTCATTTCCCATTTTTCAACGCTCCCTTCGGCGGCGCGGCACTGCATCTCCGTATGGAATATGCACGCGTACGCGTCTCGGCAGTTATTATCACCGTTGTCGCGTCTATCCTATGAGAATTTAATTATACAGACGCACGCGCGTATTTCGCGCGCCCACCCAACAATTTTACAAAGCCTGCGCCGATCCTTTCATTTTTACGCACGCGCCTCTTTTGCTCGGACCCCTCTGCCCCCTCGATCCCTGCCCAGCATTCCTCATTGTCTCCCCGCCGGCGTTCTTGATGCTTTTTCCAGCGTCAGGTCCCCTCTATACGTTTTACACGTGGAACATGTATATATATATATATATATATATATATATATATATATACATATATATACACATAATACAGAAGCAAGGCGAATTAACGCAAACGCCCCCCTCTCGCTTCGTACACGCGAGAATAAATCCGAACTGGCGGCTCGTCTATATAATGCGAAAAATTTCGCGGAACGCTGCTGAGAGAGGGAGAGAGAGAGAGAGAGAGAGAGAGAAAACCGTGTGCTCATTGTTTGCGCTGTTGTTTCTTTTCGTCGGCCCCATCCTGCTCTCCAATATCAAAATGCTCGTTCGCGTGAAAAGAGTCATTGTGAAAGTCTTCCATTTTCTTGGATGAAAACAGAAATTTAGGGTGGATATACAATTTTACGAATCTTCCTTGAAATGTTAAAGTAACAATTTTTAAATAATGATCATCTCTTATTAAGCACTTGAGAAATTCAATTCAAGTTTAACATTTTGTATGAATTGCAATTTTTTTTTTTAATAAGAACATCAATTTCGTACAATCATCCTCGAAGAGAATAAATTGCGTCTTTCAAAAGATATGTGTTTTTAATTTATTAAATTGCTTCGTTATATAACATCCAATTGTCACAATAGAGCAATTCAACATTTCGTATATAATATATTCAGTTCGTTGAAACCGTTCTAAGAAAAAAATATTCATATTTTTTTTCAAATAAAAATGAAATAGAAAAAATACAGGATTAAGCATATAAAAATGAGTTTTAGATGCTTATTATAAAACAAATAAAAATGTAATATAAACTCGTAGAAATGTTATCGCAATATATATGAATATTATCATATCATTGCCATTTTATAGTAGAAGGCTAAACTTAAGTTTGAAATAAATTTTTTTGTTTTAATTGAAACAACTATTACGAAGTGAAACATAACAAGTATCTTTTTACTTTTATTTCGTAAAAATTACTCTTTCGATGAAGTGATAAGTAGCATTATAACATCGTAAAACCATAATAATTAATACTAGATAATTTAAAATGATCAATTGTAAAGGTGAAAAAAAAGCCAGTCATATACAGAGTCTCGGAAAAGCTCTTTTATTTATCGTTACAACAGTTTCAGCGGTCAAATTACGTTTTTCAAGGATCGCGGCATAATAGACGATTCGCTTAAAGACCTTGCAGTTAAACGGCCCGTTTTATACGCCTATCACGAACGACCAAAACGACACTTGGCCTAGGGACTGTCAATCGTCCAATAGAACGCATAGCTGCACGAAAATTATTTTAAATCTTCGTCGTTTTCGGTTAAATTCGTGTCTCTCGTTAAACCTCTCATACACCTGGCTCCGAGATCGTAAGGCGATGAATTTTTTTTTTTTTTTTTTTTTTTTTCGTTACAGCACGCACTTTTCACGACGACAATGATGGCTTTGAAAACGATTCGTATATAAAGGACTACATTTTCTTCTCGAGCGAAATTAATGCCTCGAAGTTATAATTTGAGTTGAATGACGTGAGTTTACGATAAAGCACCTTTTGGTCGGTGTTGGGGAGGGGGGGGGGTTTCTCGGAGCCATTGAAAAAGTTTCTATTGGAAGCGGTGAAATAAGGGCTTTAGTTTCGCCCCCCCCCCCTGAACAATTACTTACCCGGAGAGCTTTGTAAAGGAAATTCCCTTCCACGGGTAACGAAGCACACGCCAATTTTTTCTGTTTTCCTTTTCATTTCTTTGTTTTTTTTTTTTTTTTTAATTTACTCAACTGCATTTTTCTTCGCGCGAACGTATAATTTCGACAAGGACGCCCGGATTCTGCGCGTTTCCAGCGAGCGACATCGAAAGGTCTATTATGAAGTTAGACGCGAAGCCACTTCATAGAGCCCACGTCAAGACCGAATCGTGCAACGAGCACGATTCTGCTGCCTTGGCCGTCTCGATGAAACAATGGATACGCTACAGCTTAATACTATGCCAGCATATAGGCAGTCCGTGCTTCGTTCAAAATTATAAAGGTACCAGATATCGAGACTGAAAAGCATGATTTGTTGTTAAAATTTGTCGTACAATGATGTACTTATATATATACGTATATATTCGCTACTGTTTCGACTTGAAAAAGAAAAAGCTTTAAATCAGATACACGGTAGTCTTACAATGTCGGAACATAGATACGCTGGCTATACCAGATTAATATTCATAGATAGTCCACCCGGTGTTTCTAATATCGAGCCAGCATGTTGATGGTTTCACAGGAATGGCAAGAGTGAGAAAATTCGGATTTGCTGAGCGAATTAGCAACAAAATCAGGTTCCTAGTTCTATAACTGCACCTTTATCACGTGAGAAGAGGCCAAAAGTGGCTACGCAAGCTTCATAGTTTCATGGAAAGATTAATAACAATAAAAACAAGTGTGGCATACCAAATTAATAACAAATTCTGCTGTGATCTTCGTATCCGTATTTTTATCACGTTCTCATCATCCAGCAGTAACAAATTATCAGTAAATTCTAATGTCGTCAGCTTTATATTGGCGTCTTCGACGTATTGTAAGGTACAAAGAATGGCTACGCAAGCTCAATATAAACTAGCAGGTACGCTGTTTCGCTGGAATAGAAAGAGTAAGAGATCTATTAGAATTTCGTATCTATATAATAATGTTTAATATGACGTGTGAATATGCGGAAGCGACGATCACAGGCACGAGAAATATACATTGAAATACTATTTGTTATAATACGAGGAAGGAACGTCTGTCCAGAAGGACGAGTGTATCAAAAGACTAACTAAACTAAGTTTCAAAATAAAAGCTCCGAGCGTTCTAAAAATACTCTATAGGTTTTCGTCACATTATAAAATAATGTCACGCAGGCCATTGGGCAAAGCAGTAGCAATGCAGTACATGCGGAAAAACACGTGCACCGCGGATGATCCTGAACAGCTGTAACGCCGACCGCGATGAAACAGCTAGGACGCGTACGATAACAATGGGCGCAATAAACTCTGATGCGTCTCTCACGTGTAGGTTGGCTTCCTATGTCTTAAGAATTTGAAATCAACAAAATCGGATTTGTCGCAACCAAAATCATGCATCAGCACAGTTGTATTACGTGACGAGAGATCCCGTGGCTTAAGTGGCAATACGCAAGTTTAACGTTAGTCGGTGCGATTCACCGCGTCCTGGCAAATGGTAACCACGACCAAGATCGGCTTTGCTGTAACAGACGAGCAACGATTCGGCATTGATTTAGCAACGCGATATGCCTATATTTGTAGATTAATGGCTAATATACCCTAGATTGACGGACGTGGAATTTGAAATGATGATTATAATCGAGAAGAAATTTCGATCGAACATATATACTGGAATATCATTGCAAATTCCTTAATATTGTTTATATCGATGTAAAATGTATATATATATATATATATATATATATATATATATATATATATATATAAAGCCAACGTGTGTAATACCCTCATTAGTATTGAATTGCACAAGCGTCGAAAGCGCTTACTCTATCCGAGTGGAATAGCGGTACATTAATAGAATCGACGGAATTTGTGTTTTTATTAAGTTTTACTATATAGAAGTATATAGTTATTTAAGTAATTCCAATCAACGTTAATAGGGAGATTGGCTAATATATATAGGTGGAGATTCTCCGTTACTGCAATTTTAATTTAGTTTAATTTTGAAGAAGAAACAAATGAAAAACATAGCATTTCATAGAAGATCTTATTATTCTAATTATGAACCGGCAAATAATATTTTTCATACAATTTTCCAAGAATTACTTTTGTTAACATCTTGAAGTTGTTCTTTTATTCCCACTCCTCAGAGGTCTATGCGTTATACAACGAAATTCTTATACAAAGCAAATTGCATTATTATTCCTATATAGATTTTCTAATTGTCTACGCAATTGATTTTAGAATGCTCGCAGCGTTGTCGCACACATAACATATATGAATAACTATATATATATATATATATTTATATTACAGCCCGTGGAGGCGATCATTTAATAAATATTTCATTCGGATCGAGTTTGATCGCGCGACATTCTCTCTCTCTCCTTCACCGGTGCGCATCATTAAGTCAGTGTGTGTGAGTGTGTATGTGTATGTGTATGTGTATGTGTATGTGTATGTGTGCCTACGACATCGTTCCTATATAAGTAGTATAAGGACGCGGATTTATGCATTAATAATAAGGCAACACAGATTACAATATTCGAGAGATTGCCGAGCGAATAAATTGATCCGATGAGCCTCTATGCGCATTATGTATATACTATATATAAATAAAGCAAACGGGTATTCCTTCAAACCTTCAAAATGGAAATATTAATTTTCGGCGTTGGCGGACAATCGTGGGGGGTATAAAATACGGCATAGTTTGACGATGACTTTTTTTAATTAGAGATCCAATGCTTTTGTGTGTGTGTGTGACTTTTTCAATTAAATCCACGAGGTTGGTTTATGAGCTCGAACGACGGGTTCTGCGCTATGTTTTTTTTTGTTTTTGTTTTTTTTTTTTTACATTGTAAATGATATTTCCAGAGCCTCTGTAAAGCGCGCACCGATCTGGAAATATTTCTAGAAATCGCGAGAGTGCTTGTTCTCAATAATTTATAACATCGCCGTGCGAGTAAAAGTGTTATAAATTTCCGCACTTTGTAATATACGCGACTGCTATATCACATATAAATTAATATGTTTTTGTAAATCTCTAATATATATATATATATATATATATATATATATATATATATATATATATACACATATATAGGAATCTCGGTAAATTTCGACCGAAACGCGTATCGGACATTTGTATAGCATTTGCATACTACCCGAGCCGAAGCGTATACAATGGCAATGTTTTCTAGCGGATATCAAACGGTCGCGTCGCACAGTAGCGGGGCTCCGATACGAATGTATTTTGGAGGAGTTCCAAAAACCAGAACCAGGCACCAGGCGACAGGTTTCCTTTTTTTTCCGACATTTTCCTTTTTCGGCTAGCAAAAAAAAAAATGCTCCGCCATTGGCTTTATTATTTTTCCACGTCCTAGAGCGAGGGAGCGAGGGAGCGAGTGAGAGATAGAGAGATAGAGAGAGAGAGAGAGAGAGAGAGAGAGAGAGAGAGAGAGAGAGAGAGAGAGGGAGAGAGAGAGAGAGAGAGAGAGGGGAGAGAGGGAGAGTGGTAGAGAAAGCTTTGCAAGCAACCGCGGCCGACTTATTTTGAAGACGCGCGTGGAATACGCTTACAGGTTGCAGGCTCGTTCGTGCTCTCTTGCCATATAATAATTTACCTCTGTACAGCGAGGCGGCACAGAGTGAAAATTAGCCAATTGCGACGGGCGCACGACGGAGTTGAATTTTTAGTTAGCCAGGCGGTCTGCGCGCGAGCGAATTCACCGGCGGTAGAGTGTCACGAGGTTAAACAAAAAAAAGAACAAAACAAAACAAAAGAAAACAAAACAAAACAAAACAAAACTTTCACACTAATACACTGTGTCGAGCTTCTTTTCTACCAGCACGGGAGCTATAATAACGATATCGGGTTAAAAGTCCTGACTTTGCGATTAGAATGTCGTAAGAAGGAGGAGAAAAGAAACTTATCGGCTCTTGGCAGCTTCGACCGCGGAGAAACACCAAACACGAGGGGAGGAAGAATTTTGATTTTCGAGAAATTGCTGAACACGCAGAGAAGCAACGTAACTTGGTATGCGGATGTTTGTTTGTTTTCTTTTTTTTAAAAAAATTTATTTTTGCCCTCAAAAAATAAAAAAGAAGAATTTCCTTATTCCTGATCTTTTTCCTACCTATATATTGCCAGCGCATTCGTAATTCCGCGATTCGATATAATAATCGAGAAATCGGACCCGTTCGCTATCGCAATTATCCGTCGTTATTTATTTCCTCCTCTTTCCTGCCGTTTTGCAGTTTTTGCTTCTTTCTTCCTCTCTTGGCTGCTGCTGTTGGTTGTCGTCGTCGTTTGTTTTGGAA